>VRYO01001589.1:13554236-13580611 GCA_009812075.1 Sialia sialis
AAGAGAATTGGGATTGCTTAGCCTGATAAATGAAGGCTTCAGGGTGACTTAATGTGGCCTTCCAGTACCTGAATGAAGCCTAAAGGAAAGATGGAAAGAGATCATTTACTAGGGCATGTAGTGACAGGACAAAGGGGAATGGTTTCAAAATAAGACTAGGTTTAGATTAGATATCTGGAGCAGGTTGCCCAGGGAAGCTGTGAATGCCCCATCCCTGGAAGCGTTCAGGGTTGGATGGGGTGTGGAGCAGCCTGGTCTAGTGGGAGGTGTCCCTGCCCATGCCAGGGAGTTGGAACTAGATGATCTTTAAGGTCCTTTCCAACCTAAGTCATTCAACAATTCAAAATCCTGCCTTAGGTTTCCTCGTTTGTTTATTGCAATTAGTGAATCAATTACTTATATAAGGATATCTTTGTTGAAATCAAATGTGCCATTTAAACTGTCAAATCCACCAGGTTTTAAAGATTCTTAAAGTTGTGTGATACCTACATGGGTATGACTGTATAATTTATTTATATTTCTTAGAAAAAAATCTAAGGTACTTCTTTCATTACAGCAATTCGTTATATGTTTTAGAACATAGTAAAGTTGCTTTAAAATTCTGTTGTAGATATATTTGAATTTAATTTAAAAATGAGAAAAGTGATTGGCCAAATTCCCAACTAGTATGACTAGCAATTAATCCATTTCTTAAGGGTGTAATTAAACTACACCAGTGACTGTGAAGGAAAGCATCTGAGGGATGTCTTAGTCTCACATACATAAAGGTTGCTAAATTAATCTGAAAATTCTTTAACTACATTGCACCTTTTCTGTTTGTACATAGCTTATAGCAACAGAAATATATCAAAATCTTTCTAGAGACTGAGTTAGAACAATATTCTACTTATAGATAGTTCAAAATAATATACCCTATGTCCTCACATCTGTTCAGAACTGGCACATAGATTCTTTATGTAAAAGAGTCATTAAATTTTTTTCTTATTAGCACCTTTTAAATTTAACTAGGGACTACTGAATAGTTATTTTTTTAAGCTCTTATGTTTTCAGCATCTTTATGGTAATGTTACAAATTTGTAGAGGAAAAACGAATAATTTTCAAAGTGGTTTTTTCAGTTCATTTTCATCATCTCACTGTCAGAAATAAATGGTCTAGATACAGAAGGGTTGAAACATTACTCCCAATTATAGAACCTCTGTTCCCTAAAATTTACAGGTGTGGTTGCATTTCAGTCATGATCTCAGAAGAAATAATAGACCATTTCTGTCCTGTTTTGCTTCTGAGTTTCCTAACCATTTTACCAATTCAAGGAAAAAATGAAGATAGGTTGCTGTTGGGAGGGTTTTCTTGCAAATAATTAATTTTGTATCAGTTCTTCTTATTTTTCATTTCTGAGAGCTGTCATTTAAAACTGCCCCCACTGCAGTAATCTAACAATGGTTTTGGTGACTTTATAGCATGATTCAGTGAAATGGCAATACCAAAAGAATTATCTGCTTATTTAGTGAAATGCCACTGAATTGTGATGGATTGATATCCATAATCTATTTTCTTTTCCATTTATATTAAAATTATAAAGACCTTGTTTTAAAAGTCTTTATGAATTTCACTGCTTTCTATGAATGGAAGAAAAGGGGGAGTCCAGGAGATGCTACCTTGCAGTTTTTCTCCATGTTTGTCATGCAGGATTTAGACCTTTAATTCTCCACTTTTGTTCATTCAATAGTAAATCCACTCACAGTGTCCCCTAATGGTGAAGTAAGATGTAATAAAAGGCTTCAGACACAAAGGTAAATGAGGAAACAGATGAGGGCAAGCCTTTGAAACACGAATTAGGGCTTTTGCATACGTTCAGTAGTTGTCCTTGAGCCATCTGAGAATTAACATGAGAAAGGACAATTCACCAAACATTTGAGAGAGGATGCTACCAATTGCTCATTGTTTTTCCTTTCAAAGTCGTTTTAAACTTATCAGTTGACTCAAAGCTTAAGTTGAAATTTTGTTTTCTCTAGCACTGACACCTAAACAGCATCTGCAATACATGTAGGTATATTATGTAAAAGATTTAAGTAGATGTCCTACCTGCTCATTAACTTTCTTTTAGTTCTGAATAATTATGATCATTCTATACTGGCCAATAAAAAGCAGCTTGTCTTAGAGAATAATTGTTACCTGAACTTGCAAAAAAAATGAGAACTTTTTCTTTGGCTTCATCTGGGATAAATTTCTGGGTAAATTGGAATTGTGATAGTACTCATTCAAATAAGACATATAATTAATGATGGAAGAGACTGGAACTGCAGCAGTCAGATGACAGACTTCAGGTCTTAATTCAACTCTGGGATTACATTTTGCTGAATTTACCCATTGTGTCAGTAAAACAGACAGTTAACTGTCAAAACATCTCCTATGTCTGACTACACTTTCAGGACCACCATATTTTTACAGCCATATTTTTACAGGACATCTAGACATTAAGGAAATAAGTGTTTTGCATTTAAGCGCAGACTGCAATAGATTGCAGGTTGTGACATCCCCTCTAGCCACTGAGTTCTCTGTGTAGGTGAGGGCTTTGGTACTAGAAGATAAATATACTGCATTTCATCTGCCATAATCAAACACAGATATTTGAATTGAATGTAAAAAGTTAACATAAATTATTAATTGATGTCCTTAATAATCTCATCATTTCCTTAAACAACTCCCCATGGTTTTTGATACAACTTTGAAATGTATAGACATTGAAAGTTTTGTCTCCCTATGGTACTAGGATGTTCCTATGAGATTTGAACATTCAGGGTGGTAACATTTTGATATACATGATAATCTCAGATACCAGAGGAAGAAATTTTGTCTCTCACGAGACCATCTGGCACAGCTGAGAGAAGATCCAGATACTGCCTGGTTGGGCTGTGGGGGGATAGTTCTTCCATCCCTACCTATTTGGAGAAGTGAAATTGATACAATACCATGATACCATCAAATACAAGAATTATGCAAGATGAAGGGTCTATGACTCCCTAACTATTTCTTCAGTGTTTGTGAAGTACAAAAAGAGTGGGGGGGAGGCGTCTTTACTGAGTCCACCTTGAAAGCTAATATTTCTCACACCACAGTTAAATGGACTGCAAATATGCACAGGTGTGTAACACATGAATAGAGTTGACTGAGCTGGTGAAGGGGAGCACTGTAATCATGTTACTGTTAGCCCAAGCTAAGGAATGTCAACAGTATACAAGATATTGCAGAGGCCGCAAGTTAGTAAAGAGCCACAAAGTGCCCTTCTATTAAAAAGCAGGCTTGACTTTTTTTGTTGTTTTTTTTTTTTGTTGTTTTGTTTTGTTTTTTTTTATTTCATTGCTGCAGTGTGGTTATTCATTTGTATATTGTCTGTATCAATTAACTACTAAATTGTCTATTGATTTATCCGTCTATTTATTGTTGAAGAGAGGGATTGCTCCTCAGAGGTTTTCTTGACAATGTTTTTAAATAAATGAGCTCTTTTTCATCATTATCAGATATATCTATTGAAATGGATGAAGAGTCTTAAAAATTAGCAGTGTGACCCAGCCTGAAATAAGGATTAGCAGGATTAAGCTCCAGCATAATGATATGTGATTTTACACATGAATAGTGCCAAATGGAATGGTTCTCATGTGTAAAGTTATTCACCTGTTTAATGTTGAAAGTATCTTTTCATTTTAAATCTGACTTTTACCTTTGTAAAGATTTCAACTTCTGTTCTACCCAAAACCACAGATGTGATATAATTAGCCAATGGAGAACTTCCTAGATACATCTAAAATTATTGCAAAGCACATTTTTAAAAGTTTGATTGCAAAGTAGAATGAATGATAATTATTAAACCATGTGTAGGCATTTTTAACAATACTTTTCAAAACAATTTATTTGTCTTTCAGTATTTCAATGAAATAAAGACCACGGTTATTACTTGTAGGTAAGGAAGGGATTTCTGATCCAGTTTTTATCTGAGATAGGAAACTGTCCAAAGCCATCCTGTAAGTTTACATTTTAGCACAATTTATTTTTATCAGTAAGTCATTTTTCTAAAAATCATTTTACATTTTTCTTAAAATCGTTTATATCTCTTGTTGAGATATGAGCCACAGTCTATGCAAGTAAATGCAAATACTCACTTCTCTTTAAAGGTCTTGCATTGTTCACTCACTATTTGACCCACCTGTCCTTCAAAATATGAGAAATGATTATATGATTAGGATGCCCACAAGGAACCTGCAAGAACTGCATTTCTTTTCCTGTTTTGCTCATGTTGCTTGTGTTACCACAGATGTTTCTTTTATTCTCTTTGTGTATCAAGTCTTTGCCTGAAAAACCCAAGCAGCAGGTGCTCTCTTACCCCTCATTTCTGTCCTTTTATGTCTACCTGGCATACAAGTATTTTCTGAGAAGGGGTACAGTGGCTGCTCACAGTGTGCAGTGTGAATAGAATAGTCCACACAAAAATAAAAATAAAGCTATAAGGGATCATCTGCTCTGCATACACCACTGATCTCAGATTGCTGAGAATTTACCAACTGCAATAATGGTTTTGACAGACTGAGCTGAATTCTAAGCATGCATGAGAAGAAAGATTGTTCTGCCATTCTGGAAAAAAACAAACAAGCAAACAAAAACTAACAAACAAACAAACAAACAAAAAACAACCCCTAAAAAACCAAAAAATTCAAAAAACCCCAAAACCCAAAAAAACCCCAAAATCCCAAAACCTTTGCATCAAAGGTTAAGCAAAGGAAAAGCTTTTCCTTTCCCCATAGAAAAACAATAAAATTTATAATATAATAGGATAACAACTTTGGTTTATTTTATTTATTTATTTAATGAATAAGGAGAACATTGAGAACGT
This sequence comes from Sialia sialis, assembly GCA_009812075.1. Classification (NCBI taxonomy): domain Eukaryota; kingdom Metazoa; phylum Chordata; class Aves; order Passeriformes; family Turdidae; genus Sialia; species Sialia sialis. Next base: position 13,559,123 of record VRYO01001589.1, read on the forward strand.
CAATCAAACCTTTGCAGCACAAATACTAAGCACTAAGAGCTCATTAATCCCCCTTTCTACTGTTGATTTCAGCTTGAGGAAATTATTTTATTATTAGCAAAAAGTTACCATAAAGCTTGAATTAATAGTAACAAAAACAAACACATTTTTAAAAAAATCCTTTTTATTGTCTTAAGACTGCACTCAATTGCCAACACTATTAACAACCAGAGATTATATTTTTTTTCCCTTCTTTCACTGCCTTCGGGGCATTAACTGACAAGACACACAGCAGCTCATAAATGAAGCTTAAATTTTAACTCCAGATAAGGGCCTCAAGACACCCTACTAATATAAGTAACAAAATATATAGTCATTAGTAATGCTACTAGGATTGCCTTTGCTTAATTGTTTTCTTTTCTTCTCTTTTTAAATATTTGGTGAAAGCCTATTTTGTAGTCTTTCATTTGTGACATATTGCTCTAATTTTGTGCGTCCAGATCCTTTTAGCTCTGTTCATGCTTAGCCTACCTCAACTTTTCTTTTCTATGAAAAGAGATTTCCTTTGCTCTGGATAGTTGAAAATGCTTTGTCTTTTGAATGGAAATCTCTGGTTGGCTGTTTGTATCTTAAGGGGAAAATCTGTCCTTGCATTTACAGAAGGTCTAGTTTAAATCTAGTGTGAAAGTAATCCACTCTTTTAATTTTTTTTTTTGCTTTCATCTTGCTTTGCTGAAAGAATCAGCAATTTAGTTGACAATGAATCTAAATGTGTTTCCTTCTTTGATTTATAACTACTACCTGACAACAACTTTTATCCAATCTCAAACAATCTTCACTCAATTTCTAAACCATCCTGTATTTTTGTTTTCAAATTGGCTGCTGATGAAATAGGAGGACACCACCACTCCATTTGTGTATTCGCTCTCACCTCAGAAAGCCACATTTTTGCCACTGCTGTAGCACACATGGTGTGAACAAACCTCAAGCATGCATCTGACCGATTATAAATGCTGCACTGCGAGGCCACAGCCTGAATTGTGCAGGATGTGTAATTTGTGACTGCTCCATACTGGTTCTGTGAGTTTGAGGCATTTCCTTGGTGCCTGCAAGAACACATTCATATTGGCTGTGGGTGAACCTAGAGAGGAACAAAGAGGTGCTCAACACCCCATATCACCTGGAAATAAAGCACTGTAAGCCCTTTGGAGAGAACTTTGACTCTTGTCCACATGAGATTAGGAAGGGTGCTATGGTTCCAGTTTTTAACATAGGGTAAATATCACCCTAAGCTAATAAACAGAATTGGATTTCATCAGGGACAGTAGGTTCTGTCTTAGGTTTATCTTAATGTGCTATGTTCAGAAACAGAGCTGGTACAGTTCTGGGAGAAAAAAATTCTCCAATTAAGAATCTAAAAGCTAAGTTAAACTGGTTATTATGAGCAAAGCATCTTGTAAGTTCCCCTCAGAACAAAGGTTGAAAGTAAACCGTCTTTTGGGTTGAACATCCTGCTAAAACATGCTTGAAGTAAGTAATAAAGAAACAAGATCTTGACTTCAAAAGGCTGAAAGTAAGGGTTAATAGAGAACAGATAAATACTGCCTTTGTAGATATGATACCTCCCCCTTATACGTTGCAACTAACTGACAACTGAGGTTTGAGAGCCTTTTTCCTTTTCTCTCTCTCTCTCTCTCCTTTTTTTTTTATTTTTTTTTTAAGAGGGAAGAAAAGATTTGAGCTGGCTGTGATCCCATTGCCCACGAGGTGGCTGGAGCCTGGCCATCTGTCACAGCTGCTGTTCACCACTGCTGCCACTCTAATTGCCAGAGAACCCAGCACCAGGCAGTAACTGGGGCTGCTCTGTGACTCGGGCAGGTAATGCACCCTTTTAGCATCCAGCAGTCCCCATCTGTGCAGCAGCCCTGGGCATGGGAGCATCGTGAACCCACTGCTGGATTCCCAGCTGGGCAGCAGGGATGGCCTCACCTGGGAAGCGTGAAGAAAGCTCAAGGAAAACGATGTCCAAAACCTCCCCAAACCCACTGGCAGATTTTAATACTGCTGCCAAGGCACACGCACATCTGCCATGCAGCTCTGATTTTTATACTCAAATAAAAAGAAAAAAAAAAAATCTTCTAATACTGAGCAGTTTCACGGACTGCCCCAGTCAGGGTTTCATTATTAAATTACCTCTCAACAATATTTTAAATTGACTGGTCTGGGCTTTTTCTCCATCACAAGCTTTGGCACACAGGGCATTTAATTCAGTCACTGAGAAGACAGCTTTGCAGCAAGCTTTCCTCAAGGTTTAGATATTTTGGGGAGACAAAGCCAAATCTTTACCAAGTTTCCTGACGGGAAAGTGCTGGAAAACTCAGCACGTCCCTTGCCATAACCATAATCATTACCATAACCTCTCTCCCATAATATTCCATGCAACATTTCTCAGTCCACTTCACTCACTGGTCTGCTCATTATGAATTGCAAGTTACTGTTATTTGATCATATTTTGGGAACTCCTGCCTTCTGAAGTGGAAGTAACTCAGGTTTCCATGGCAGGTGCATGTGAAAAATAAAGGTATACTCTTACATTTAAAATATACAGTCCTTAGGGCTTCATCCAGAACATAATGAAGTAGATAGAATTAAGTCATTTTACTCCAGAGAGATTCAGTCTCAACAGGTAGTTTAGGGCTTAAGCCTACATTTTCAGGCTAAATCTCTGTTCTTTCTGCAATTCCTTGATGATTCTGTATAAATTAGGATGTGTGTGGATGTCAGAACTAGACCCAGTGATTCTGACAAGCCTAGGATTGATGACATTGATTGCTAGAAAGTTACTTTTGTTTTAAAAAGTACATTTTCAAGCTCTAATGATTTCTAACTACAGGCAAATGCTTCCAGATGAGCCCAACTGGCCAGCAGGGCTGGCAGCTGGGTTCCAATGGGAGCACTGTCCTGCAAGGCAGCCCATGTCACCTGCACAACTTCAGATCTTCCCAAATCTTGTTTTACCATGATTTGGATGCTGCAAAGCCCTTTACTTCTTTTCTTAATCATTATCAATTCAAATGTAACATTTTCAGTTTTATTACCTTACCTTTTTTTCTCTTTGCTTCCCAAAACAGAAGCTCAAAAGTCTTTCAGTTCCATTTGCAAAATAAAGCTTTCTAGAGAATTTGACCCTTTTAATTTTTAGTATTATTGTTAGGTTTGTAAGTCTATCTGAGCTAGTGCGGAACTGATTTACTAGCTCTTGTCTCCAGAAATGTGATTTTTTCCTTCACTTTTTGGGCTGTGGAGTGATGTACTAACACTAAGTAAATTACTCCAGCAGCAGCTTGTAGTGCAGAAATACAGTGCAATATTTTTCAGGGTTTTCAATCCTTTACCCACATATCAGCAAAACTTCACCTGAAAAATTAATGAAACTGTGAGCTGAGTAGCGGGAATTGTTGAAACGAGAAAACACATCACACATGAGTTGTTAAGCAGTTGGAAATGCTGTTCCTGCGCATTTGTCCCTAAAATGCAAGAAAAGACATTTCAGACTTGGTGTATAAGTAAAGACAGGAAGTATTCTTAATAAAAAAGGAAATGCCACAATTCAGATGACTAGAAAATGATGCTGATGTGTGATTTTTTTTCCCACAAAAATAAATTATCATGGGGAGGAACCTAGCACATACACTTCTTCCACACACATACACAAGAAAGGCCAGAAGGATGATTCTTATCCTGACATGAAGAGCTTCAAACATTTTTTTAGATCTCAGTTCCCTACACCATAATTTTGACCTGCAAATATCGGTGGACTTACACATCATAGATATTTCTCAAAGAAATAGTTGCAAAGTGGCAGCTTCTGCAAAAATTTAAGGAAGTCTGTTGCTTGTTATGAAATAATTAGCAGTAAAATTATGACTCTAAAATTTCTGTTTCTAGTACTTTATCCTGTTTCATTTTAATCTGGGTATCTTTATTAACCTGGTTTACAGCATTGTTTCAAACGCACAGAACTGCACTGATTTGTGAAAAGTGTGCCTTGTCTCCTCTCAGAAGAGAGAATGAGTGAATAAATGAAATGTGCAATCGCCTGCAGTGGCTAATAAGGCTGTCTAGAGCTCAACATCCTTGTGATACATTTCTTAATTTCACATAAGTATGTTTAAAACCAAGACACATGGAAAGGGAAGAGCAGGGGGATGCTGCCTCTTTCTGCGAAGCAGGAGCAGCCTCACATTCCAGACAGGCTGCAAACTGCAGAGCCTGTGCAGGCACGTCCCCTCCTCAGTCACTTGCACAGGACACACAGACAGATACATTTCCTTAAAGCTGTGGGCTACACCTTACCTTAATTAATATAACGTGGGCTTTAGCTATCCAGCATTTCCCAAAGTTTAGAGCTGTGATTTCTAATGCACCTTCTAAGGATTACTTGTGAATACAATCCCAACATTGGAGGCAGTTATTCAAAGTAAAAAGATTGGCCATGGTCCAGCATCTAAAAAGAGAGAGATTGAGGCAGAACTCATCTCAGATTCCAAAGGTGCTACTGCAGGTTTATATGAGTGTAACTGAAAGCAGAAGGAAGTTCATTGTCTATTATGTCAAAAACATAAGAGCTTCCAGATAATGGGCTATAGATACCACACAAAATGCAGTCATACATTTTTCATCCTATTCATTGAAATCCTTTGCTTAGAAAACTTCATAATTTTAAATGCAATGCTCACATATTGTCAGGAAAGCTTGGAATATCTAAAAAAGAATCTGTGGAAAAGCTTTATATCAATTTTCACACAAAAATCTGTCCAGAGATTGAGATAAGCAATCCACAGATACAGACAGGACTTTTCACTATTTCTAGACCAACTTTAACTGTCAAATAAAGCGGTCTCACTGTTCTCTTTATATATATTCTATGTGCAAAATGAAGCATAGCTCTTCTAGCTGGAGTGACAACTTCATGCATCTTAACAAGTTGTCCTATAACAAAGGATGAACACCTCTGTATTCATGGTAAGAAACTTTATGTGTTGGTTTGAGATATATGACATTTTATAGCTGACAATCTGCATTCTCTGAGGGTGAAGCATAGCCTCTGCAAAGTTTTTATGTCTTGATATATTGTGTCTTTTGAATATCATATTTTTCAAGGTAGACTGTTGGGATTTTGTACTCCTTTCAATATTTCTTTGATTATAACATTCTTTTCAGTTTAGGAATTTAAGTTTTGGATTTCTAAGGAAGTGTGTGTGTGCAGGGGTATGCATGTTTGTCTACACCCTGAGACACTTGGGTTACCGTATCTTTCTCTTCTGGCTTACTACTACAAAGACAATTATTCAGCTCACCAGATTTACAGAAACCTGAAGTTTCATTAGCATATTATTACTTCTTCTAGGTCATTATTAAAGATAAACAATATCACTCTATCTAACACAGAGTCTTGTCATATCATCATAACAAATAAATCCTGGTTGATTAACAAGCATTGTTACATTTCTTTTTCACATTTCACATGTCAGTTACACAGATTTCTGTAGAACTGTGAAAAGAAAGGAAATAGAAGCAAGACCACCCTGAGTGCCATGCACAGGAAGATCTTCAGCCATGCCTGTCAGGGGCTTGTACATCTTCTGCACAGTGGCTGAAGAGAATTGTTAGGAGCAAGAATAGGCGACTATATTGTATGAGCCATGTGTTCCAGTCTCCAGAAATAATTTCTCACAAGAACCATCCTCAAAAATCATTAGGACAAAATTTCCAAGATTTTCCTGAGTATTTAACAACGCAAGGCCTATTAAAGTCTGCAGAATCTTTACTCTTGATAAACAGTAAACACTTGTAAAATCTCTGTCATTTGAATGCTGAGCAGATTCAACTCTGTCACAATATTTTCCTCCCTGAGACATACTTTTTACTACTGATAAATGTCAAGATGGCAATAGTCTTTCTTTGTAAAGCTATTGTAAAGTTGGCTACCTCAGGAAAGCTCCTTCTGCTGAAGTCACAGATCTTTGAAGAACTGACTGCAAAGTTTCTTTAAGATACTGAGCTACTGCAGCTTGCAAAGCTGTTCCGCCTGAAGTAAAAAACCCCACACTCTTCTAGAAAATGCAGGTGCTAAAAATGTAGAAGTTGCCTTCAGAACTAATCAAAAGCTTCTTAAAATTTCTCTGTCAACAGTAAAAAGGACTTAGTTGCTTCTAACCTGGGAGTGGGGGAGGCATACAGGGAGAGACTTTATCAAGTGAGGCCCCAGGCACAAGTAATAAATCCTTCCGTCAGGTTTATTGTTCTGGTTGAAGAGGTGACCACAGTGTGGATGGGAGCCTTTCAACTCTGGGATTCAGCAGCAGCATCCACCACCTGCTACACTTTGACTTTCAGCTCAGTGGCAGCTGCAGGCGTCAATTCAGACTAGAAAATGGAGGGAACATAAACTTTTATCATGTTGAAAGGTAGCTGAAAGGCAACTAGAGACATACAGTGGGATTAAAGGGCGAAAAAATGCCATAGAATCATAGATTATCCTATTTGGAAGGGACCCACAAAAGTCATTGAGTCCAATTCTCAGCCCTGCACAGGACACCCCAGGAGTCACACCATGTACCTGAGAGCATTGTCCAAACACTTCTTGAGCTCTGTCAGGCTGGTGCTGTGACCATTTCCCTGGGGAGCTGTTCCAGTGCACAAACACCCTCTGGTGAAGAGCCTTGTTCTAATATCCAACCTAAACCTCCCCTGGCACAACTTCATGCTGTAAGTTCAGGTCCTGCATAATGATATGGTTCTGACTGATAGAGGCTCCTGCTCTTAGGGTCACACTGCACCACACAAATGTTTCTGTGCACATAAAGTTTGACACTTTAAACTTAAAACCGTTACAGATACTCATCCAGCTGAACAAGAAACCTTTCTGGTAGATGGCCATTTAGGGAATTTAGAACAAGAGTTAGTTTTTGGTTGATAAGCATGTCTACCTAAGCTCCCTGTATATCTAATGAGATGCACTGTGTTTCTTAAAGGAGAATTTAGCTAGTCCACTGAAGAAATGCTGAGAAAAAAGTTGATGCCTGGACCTCACCTCTCTATGGTTAGGGACAGCTATGTGGGGTTATGATAGTTAAAGACCCTTTTGCAGTTCTAAAGTTAGAACTTGTGAGGGAAAAGTGATGGTTAGGTTGTTAAACCTCTTTGTTCTTCAAGGTCTTTCTTTAAAGTCTTCAGACTGACTCCTGAAGTCTGTGTTTTGTCTTGTAAGTATTTACACTGTAAAATAAATGGGGACTGTTTAACATTCCCTTCTAAAAATGCCTGTGTGCATGTTGAGATCCATTAACAATAGAGGTGTACACAGGACAGGAGAGACCCTGACCCCAGGAAATTATTGCCTAGCTGCTGTAATGGCAATTGCTTATCTCTTATTTAAATAATCAAGTTAAATACCAAACAAATCTTCTAAACCCTGTTTTTTGTTAAGCTCAAAGAAATCATGGGGAGAAGAAACACAAATCCTGCACGAGAATGATTACAAAAAGTCTCCCGAACTCCCCTTCTGTATCCTGCTGGCAAGCTGTATAAAGACTAATATTCTTTAAAAAGCCAAACTAATTGTAAATATGAGATATCCCTATCCTCCAAATGCCAACTGAAAGGCTAGATTGTTATCTATGTAAGATTAGCGGCAAATTTAAAGTATCATTTATTGTGGCAAGAAATTAATCTAGGATAAAAACACTTCCATTTTGAAGCAGCAGGGTGAAATCAGAATTTGTCTATTAATTAACTGCCAGAACTTCATAGCAAAGATTTTACTGTCTTCTTAGTTTTGATTTTCTAGTGACTAAATTGGCTTTTTCTGTATCTGAGTGACTGTGCAATATATCATATCACTGATGTACCTCCAGATTTAATGTGCTAATGAATTTAGTACATTCCTTATCATGTAACAGACTAAGAACCTCACAAATTTTATAATAATATTTCATGTTATCAGGCTTCAAAGACCAATAAAACAGGTAGCACTAATAGTATCAGTAAAATCAGCTGTTTGTACATGTTTCCTTCTTATTAAAATAGCCATAGGATAAAATCAGTATATACAGTAACCATGTGTTGTGAGATACTGATCAAACAACAATAAAGTTCTTAGAGCAGGGTGATTAGGGCTTGGAATGTGATCTGAATGGGGTAAGTCGACACCAGCTTACATTCCGATGGTCAAAGAGATGTGATTGTATCTCCTTTACAAAGAATTAAATAACACTCCGAAGTTTATCTGTCCACCTGAAAGAAGTCCCATAAAGGGAAATAAACACTTTTAAATTCTTGACACCTTGAGACTCTTTTTTCAACCAGCTGCAACAACCCTGATTTTTCCTTAAGTATTCCTTTTTTATAATGATATGGCTAATACATTTTCAAAGTACAAAATCAATCTTACAATCAAAACTGGAGCAATACAGTATGGAGCAACAAAGTGGAGGACTTTTCAGAGGCTGCCATACGATCTTTAATCTCCAGAGTTCCTGAATCTTTTCTTAATCAGTTATAGATTTCTTCTGGTATGCAGCCAAAATTAGAGATTTTAGCTAATTGCTATTTGTCTGGTGCTCAGGAGCATCAATGGAAAGAAGAAACTTGTAGAATCCTGCCCTCAGTGTTTGACTTTAAGGTTGAGACATATGTCTGCAGATCAAGAATGCTACTGTAATTTTTTATAATGGTCAGGGTGTGAGAGAACGTTGCAGGAGGCATCTGACAAAAGAGGAAAAACAAATGGAGGCTTAGAGGTAAGATAAGTATTTCAACAAAGCTGAAATAGTTATTATGAGAGACCCACATAAATTGATCTACTATCTCTCTCATTTACACTGGGAAAAAATCACAAAAATCCCAGACAATTCCCCACACAGCCTGGTGTCTGTGGCCACTCAGTACTCTACAGTCTTAACCTCACTTGAAACTTGTGCTGTTGCCTAAAACATATGGTCTAAAAATATATAAAGAAATAGAAAATGGATTCAAAAAGGAAAAAAAGTGAAGAGAAATTTTGTATGTTACATTGATACCAAGTATATTAATTTTGATGAGATCTATATAAATGGGAAGGAAGACTTGAGAGAAGTAGGAGACAATCTGAAATTAAGAATTTTTCAATAAGAGCTGCCAGAAAATCAGGAAAAGCAGTGGAGGTAGGTGAAAATAAGATGCTAAGTATTTATCATGAATACTCTAGTTTCAGTAAGGGTTGAGATAGTTATGAGAGAATATTGAGAAGCCAGGTAGAGTCTGTGGATGTTAAACAATATATGAGCACCACTACCACGAATTGTGTGAAAACTCACTGCATGTAAGGAACCAGTATAAACAAAAGGGTAAGTCAGTATCATCACCGAAGTAGTGGCAATTGAGGGAAGAAGGTTCTATAAACGGGTTCTTAAGCAGAAAAAAAGTGAAAAGGTATTTACTTCACAAAGAACTAGTTAAGAGGAGCTGGGGAGTGAACTCAGGAGAGAGACTGGAGAGAATCATAATGGGAAAGCCTGTTTTACAGGTAGATAATAAGGAACTTCTTACTTTTGGAAAGGCAAATTCTATATAACATATAGATTAGAATCAAGGTTAGACTGCACTGAGGAAGGAGTCAGAGAGCATCATGTGTGCCCTCAGGCAGAGAGAACCCATTCATAGTGAGGACAGAGAGAGGACAGTGAACAAGGAGAGATTGGTGAGATGCAGCAATGGCAAAGAGCTCAGCAAGATATAATTAAGGGAGCAGGAATGTACAGATAAAGCAAGTGGTTGATAATGCGACAGGATGGAGGCAAAAAACTTGAATTGAGAAAAAAGTAGGCGATCTTAAGCTGAGCCATTTGGGAATGGTAATGAATGTGGTAAAGAGAAAAGGTAGTAAAGAGAAATAAACAACATAAGCACAGATAGGCAGTGCATGAGCCTGTCAGTGTCACTTTTTGAAATTACAGAAAGATCAAAGACTAAGCAAAGAAAACTGAAGGTTGTACAGAGCTTTAAAAAAAAAGTTTGGAGACGACAACAACAATTAAACGTGAAGACCTACTGGGAATGACAGAAGAGGAGAAATTACAAAAGTTGTATTCCTAAATAGTATTAGCGTTCAGGAGCCTAATCCAGAGCAGAAAAGGTGTAGGGATTAGTGGTGCCCACAAAGCTAGGAAAGAGAGCAGGAAAAGGAAGAGAAAGGTGGATCAAAAGGCTCATATGGTCCGGTGAAAACTGGGGGAGAGCTCTGGACAGTGGTACCTCTGGCCCAGTGGAGCTGGGGTATTGGGTGGGCAGGAGTTAAGTTTAGAACAGATTAGAGTCAGAAAGACTGACAGACCGAAAAACAAGTTTGGCATGTGAATAGAAAGGAAGGACATGAGCGAACCAGGATTAGGACAGGACAAAGGAAACTATGATGGAAAAAACAGAGTACATAAGAAATAAGGTTTTAATCTGGAGCAAGAGGTGGGCAAATTAAAAAGCACATGCATGTTTAAGGAGGCACATTTTGTAAAATATGGTTTAATTTTGGAGACTGCATTTAAACTAAGCAGTTCTGCAGTACAGAGATTTCCTCACCTGTCTGCATGCTTCTCAGACTTCCCAGAAATCTTTTCTCCTTATAGGAGAGATGACTGCTGTTCCAGATACCTTTAATGTATGTAATCACCCTGTGGTGCCTTTCATCTAATTTGGCATAATGCACGTTTGAAAACCTGTCAGAAATGGGCCAGTTTGAAATGATGCTGTAATGCACAAAAATTAGTTCTCCTGCCCTTTGGCTGCTGAACAAGCAAATTGATTTTTGTGCATTATGCAATGAATTTAAATGGTACATTTCAGACAGCTTTGTAAACACAGGACTTTGCAAACAGAGACACTGGAAGGATATAACCAAAGGCAATAGGAACAACTCTGGCAATCTGTGAAATCATTTTTTTACTGACTGTTGCCCATCATGCTGTTGGATTAATGAGCAAACTTGTCTTTGTGGTTTATGTGCTCTTAGAAACTCTGGTTCCAAACGCAACTGGTCAGTGCTAGAGCTTCCATTACCAGTGATGGCTTTAAAAGGTTCTTCTGGCTACAGTACTTAGGTTGTGTATATATAGTGAGTGCTATTGAAAAGGCAAATTCCTGTGCTGTCATCCAAGCAATCAAAACACTCTTTGTTTGCAGAGCGGGGGAGGATGGAGACAAGGGCAGAGGAGAGGGGGAGATGTTTAGAGAACCAGAGGTTGCCACTCATTGGTGTGGCCGCTGCCTCCCGTCCCTTCCCGACTGCCCCTCAGAGCTGTGTCAAATGCAGTGTCCAAGGCAGGCTGACAGGCTCCAGGAGTGCAGCCCCAGCCCTGCACCGATGCTTTCCTGGGCAGCACATGCCGATGGTTTCCTGGCCTTCCATGCCGCCCCGCTCCGCTGCCCGCAGCAGCCGCCGGGCTCCGGGAGCAGCGCTGGTGCCGCCCCGCCGGGGATGACAAATCAAACACTGATGTGTTTGCTAGAGGCTTAGCTGCTGGGCTGGGGGCACACAAAGCAACCCCTCTGCTCTGTGACCTTTGCTTCTTTACTGCAGATGGGTGCAGAGAGGTTAGAGAACAAACACTCTGCTTTTGATCAGCAGTGCGACACCGTGCTCCAGCCCAGACACCTGATGGGGAGAGAAAACTGCTCGAGCTTTCTCCTCTCTCCATGGCAATATGCTGAATGCTTCTGCAGCACAAGCACTACTTTTTAAAAAGGGATTAAGAGCCTCTACCGTCAGGAGCAGCCTCTTTGCACTGCACGCTTTTATGCCTCACAAAAATCCCTCTATCTGAAGTCAAAATAATTTTTTCTCTGAAAACAAGCAAGAAATGATGTATTTATTAGCAATTTCTCTGACTGAATTATTCTCCTACAAGCCCTAGCTTCTCTCTCACCAAGCAAAGCAAATAAGCTATTAATTCTCTGTTTTTCCTCAGGGTATGTGCACGAACAGCAGTTGTAGAAGCTCATCAAGCTGCTGTTTGTTCCTGACAGAACCAGAATCTCTGATGAATGCTTCATTATTTTCATCCAAAAAGGGGGAAAAAGATAATTTCTGGGATGGTTTACACTCTTTTAAAAGCCACGTTAAAACCCTCCTGTTCTCTAGGTCTCAGTTCCTCTCTTCTCCATTATAACCTTTCTGAAATCTGGTACCAAAAGCTATGGAGAAGACAGCGAGGTGGCTGGCGTGGAGCCTAATGTCCCCACTTTGCACAGCCTTTCAGAGCACTGGAGTGAAGTGTGCCAAAGGCCTCAGCTAGAACACCAAATTGCTTCCCACACGAAGACAGGTCTCCATTACCCAGAACAGATCAATTGCTCTCAGTGTGACTGATGAAGCTAAGGTGAAAGTACAAAAAACAGAATGATGCTAGCTCAATATTTTATTTTAGGTAATGAAAGTGATCTATTGCTGTTTAACTAGTAATTCCAAGAACATCAACACTGAAGACAGGGTAAAAAATGTTGGTTACATACATTGTTTATGTAGCCAGATTTCAAGATGAAACTAGCTGCATGTAGTTCACGAAACACTGGCATTTCATCATCTTTTATTTATGGAATTCATTAAAATGTGAGCCTCTAATATACCACGCACTAAAAAGAAAACCTATAAACTATTGCCTGTATCATCAAACCCATCACCCATACTGCAGTGAATGGCTTGGAGGAACACCTCATATTCCAGTGATGAGTCTCTTGATCCCCTGTGGACGGTGCATCTACCTCGGCAGTTTTTTTTCAGAGAAGGACCATTTGTTTCAGAGGCACATCAGGATGAACCAAGAAGAGCTGCAAGTGACGGAGAGAGAATTCACCACCTGCATTTTGGCTGTTACATCTTAGACATAGTATTTATTTTTATAAGCCCCTGGGGGAACAACTCTCCCAGATGCACAGTATCTGCATAATCACCCTATTTTAGATAGATTAAATATTCATATCAGGCTTCTTGACTTGTGATGATGTCCCTCTGGGGTTGTGAGGATCCAGGAAGAGCCTCGCCACAGCATAATGATTGGTGCTTGCTGTTCAGACTGTCAGGGTTAGTCTCTCCCCATCACAGCCTGTTTAGAGGCAAGTTCTTGTGAACTCTTGAGAATGGTGGGGTTTTCCCCCATATAATGATGCAAGATATGGTTCTTATAATACAAGGTGGTTCAAAGATAACCCAACCTGCGTAAAGACTTTTGCTACACCTGTATACTGAGATTTATTATCTGTCTATTTAGTTTGGACTCATCTAGCAACACAACTGGATTAGATAAGGCTGAGGTGAATAACAGGTCAAGATCATGCATATAATTATACTGAATAGAAATATCTGTGAAAGAGTGGGAAGAATTTTCTATGAGGTATGGATGGGCTTGGTAGCATCTTCCCAAAATTCATTCTAGAACTACCCTTTGCCATTCTATCTGCTTGTTTGTTTGTTGTAACAGTACAGTAGTGAATTAATTTTATTTTCTTTACAATTAAATAGGTGATTAATAAATTCAATTTAAAAAGAAGAAAAAAAAACCCGCTCTTTATCCTAATTTTAAATCCTAAAAGTTCTTTGGATTACTTAACTGATTACATTATGTTATAGGTCTAAACATTGTTATTGCTCTCTTGTGGTTGGCAAATTACATTGAAGTTTTCAGGCCAGGAGAGCAGCAGATTTAATGAAACTCTGTAAGCAAAACTTTTTGAAAAACTCCCATCATCTTTCTTTGTATTTGTAACTTTGACCCATTCTAGCTTCTCAAAACACAAACATTTTAAAAGGTACGCGATTGTTTTTCCATTTGTCATTGCTGTTGACAACAGAGGGTTTAACAAGTATCACCTTGCTCCCAAACAGGATGTGCCTATCCAAACTCAGATGCCTGAAAAACGCCTGTATGTTTGTATATTCTGGTGAGGTATTTGCCTACAAGCTCACCAGAGATAATAAAGAGGAGCCAGAATGATTCAGAATAATTCCTTTTGCATTAAACCAAATATCTAAGATAGGAAAGCTGAATTCTTCTCCTAAAATGTTTTACTCCAATTACATGTAAGGGAATGCAAGGCAACTACTTCAGATATAGGCATCTGCATTATCAACATTTATAGTTAGATCAAATACATTTCATTTTATACGTGGAAAAGTATTTTTTCAATAAATGGATGATTTCGAGTGTCTATTTATTCTTTATGAAATTAAAACAAAAATGGAGGGGGAGTGATGCATCCTAGAGCGCCCATTTATAAACTAATCTTGTCTGTGTACAGGTAGGCATCACATCCCCTTGATATTCAGACATTCAAGTTTTATAAGCTTCATCTAAAGAGAATACCTCTATCACTCAAATGTCTGCATAATGAGGTTATTGCACACTGTCAAAAGAGTGGATCTTTTTTAGCACTAAAGAGCAAGTTTGTAAAATTTTTAAAAATAACATTTGAAATTGGTTAATCATATACATTGCAATGCAAAAGAAAATCATGCACGTAGTTCTGGACAGTCGACAGTCAACAAATTAGTTAAATTAATAGTGGTATGTCATTGAAATGGTGGTATGTTTGAAAATTTACTAAAATACTTTTTACAACTGGAAGAAAAAGCTCCAGCTTCTAAGACTTGGATGCCTAGAGCTAAACAACTAATTAATGTTAAATTATAGGTTTTTGGGCTTTTTTTAAGATGCTGACTATACTCAAGGAGTGCAAAACCTTTTAAGCATGCTTTTGAAAACCAAGCTAATTCATTTTGTACCTGTGTAAGACTCCTTAGTTAAAAAATTTGGGCAAACTGAAAAAAATACCATGCTAAATTTTAGTAAACTTACATACTAGCAGCTTACAATGTTGTTTGAACATCTTTGTGTTTTGCTATTAATTAACAAAGTACAGCAGGTTATGATAGAAAATAGGAAAGTCCTCCTTTTAGGTAACATTTTACCAGTTCCACATGATGAGATTCTGCTTGTCTTGCCCGTTAAACACAAAAGGAAACCAGCAGATGGAAGCAATGAAAAGCAGAATCTTTACTGCAGTCATTGGCAGCTAGTGCAATTTACTGACTTTCCAAAAGTATAATATGCATTACTACATCTTCCATTCCTCCTGTGCTGATAGGTGCTGGATGAAGTGTCCTTCATTTCAGGACACTGAGGAAAGAAGCAAAAAACATAAGTGGGCAACTGAAAATAGGACATGCTGATTCTATTTCTACAAGTCAAAATCAAATGTTTCAGCTCCCATACTTTGTATGTAATTAAATTTAGTATAATTACAAACTACTATGATTGCTACTTGCTCTGAGTATGCACAGGCAAAACCTCTTTGGGAGGAACCAGCTTAATTCTATTGAAGTGAAAGGACTTGAGTTCCTGGCTCACTCTTAAATATTGAGCTGGCGTGGCAGGCCCTTTTCTGCTAAACTATTTCTGCTGTTTGAGCCTCACCTTATTTTTTTTTAATGAACATAAGCCAGTGAGACAGACAAATGCAGTGGATAAATATATGAACACAGATTTGGTGAAATCTGGTTTACAAAGAAATCTACTTTGAGATTTATAAAATAGAAATGAAGGAGTTTTTATAATGCACTTGTTAAGACTTTAAGCTCTGAGACAGATCATCAGATACAAATCAGACTAATTTCAATAACTTTGAAACTGTATATTTTAATCATAAATTAAGTGAGAAATTGAGAAAGAGAAACAGAAAGTTTACTCTGAAATTTTTAAGGGCAGTAGGCTAGTGGAACAGAAGACAGACTATTTCAATATTATATTCTATTTTCAGTCTCAGTGTAATTAAAATCTTCAGTGTGAATGCTCAGTTATGGCATCTATATTTTACTAGTAGCAAGTAAAACTGTTCAGGAGGAGTTTAACAAATGTTTGAAATTTATTTGAAATTCATTACCACATTTCCACCAGCTGGGATGTAGCCATGTCTGCTTTCAGTCTCACACCAAAAGCATGTTACATTGCTCTGGCTTTTTTATGGAGAGCCGAATCTATTATAATTTGGAACATATTAAATACTGGAAAGTATTCAAGCCACAGTGACAGTGAGATGAGAATTCATGCACTGGTTGCATTTAGAGGGGAATGGGAGAAACTGAGCAATGGGTTTGTTATGCTCTGGATCTCTTTCTAACGCACTCTGGTGTACCTCATTTCCACAAAAGCCTTGTGATCACTCTCCCTAACCACTATCCTTCACCACAAACTAAAATAGCCCTATTACAGCCCTGTTTATTTTTAGAAAGATTCAGAATCCTGCCTATTCTGGTTTCATTTTCTTTAACTTTCACAGTCCAATAAACTTAACCCACTTTCAACACACTAAGATAATTTTAACCTACCCATGCAGAGACTTGCTGTATTTCAATAAAATGTCTATTTGTACTTTTATTTTCAAAAGGCTTATGTGTTGTCAAATCTTGAGAAAAGTAAACCAACTTTGATTTCTTGATCTCTAGCAAATTCCACAAACACAACAGGACAAGGACAACAGCAAAACATCAAGCATTGTGTTTTTATTCTGAAAATGGATATTAATATCTAATATAATTTTTAAACTTACAGAATGTAAAGTGGACACCTTTTCAATAGTGTTCTCAAGAGTGACACATTCAAAAAGTGTTCTGAGGAAGTGTACATTCTGATAATTTCCCTGAAGTAAGCTTTGGGGTTTTTTTGTTTTGGCTGTTGTAACCAGGTGCTAAAAACCAAAAAACTTGTTTAAATAAAGCTTACAAAAGACTACTGAAGTAGAACTGACCTCTTAGCAAAGCTACAGGACTGTGCATCTACAGGATGTTATGTTTGGAGTGTAAAGACAGTGGATGTGGGAATAGATCTGGCAGTAGGAGAGATTTCACAGCATTCACTTCACAGAGGGAAAATGTTCATGGTGTTCCAGACTTGTCTTTTCCAAGTACTACTATTTCTCTTTCAATACCTGTGTCTTCTCACCAGCCTTATGTGATCTCAGATTGGTCCTTCCCAGATACTTCTCATCAAGAATATTTCAATCTCCTATGTTTCTTGTTCCTATTTTCATCTCACTATCCCTGTCCTGTCAGCCCATGGCTGCTGAAGCTGTAAGACATTCCCAGCTGTTTCTTCAGCATTGCCCAATTTGAGAATGGGAAAATTATCCCTTTCTTTCATTACTTTTATTGCACTTTTTCTCTCCCTGCCTCTATCCCCAAGAGTTCTCTAGGGAATGTTTTTAATGTCAAGTAGCACACTAAAAACATTTCTCAGAAAATTAATCAACTCATTGATAGTTGTATTTGCAGTAGTTATAAAGATGTTTCCACAGAGTTTAATAACAAGGAATATATAACACCTTTAAAAAACTTATTTCAACTTGGAACAAAATTTTAAATTTTCCCAGAAAATTATTTGCCATGGTCAGTATCAAGGCAACATAATTTATGGGAAATCTGGTTTGTTCTGGGGCAACTGGCAAGTACAGTGGACATGAGCAGCTAAAACATTTCTATCTCTCTCAAATACTGTCCCAGATATTCCCTTTAACAGCACCTCAAGAATGTACTGACTTTCAAATGTATGTGTCTGTGTTACTTAAAAAAGGAAAGAAAAAGGAAAAAAAAAAACATAGCAAAGCATATTACGCAGCAACAAGAGAAAAGGAGGCATGACTACATGGTATATATCCCAGAGGTGGCTGTCAGGAGAACTAGAGCTGAGCTTATAAGCACTGGGCCTACAGCAAAACAATGGTAATGTTTTATTTTAATTAGGAGTATGAATGTGTTTCATTTATTTCTTCAGTGGCTTCAGTCTTGTATTGGTCACTAGGGCCATTAAATATGGTTTATAATCCACAGTGCTCCTTGTTGCTTTTGGAGTAATTGGAAAGCTGTTCATACAGTGCATTGTGCAAATAGACCTGGTAATCTCCCTCTTACATGAGCAGCTGTGGGTTAAAATACAAAAATGCTGAGTTTTCTGCCGCTGTGTTACTGTGATGCCTCATGCAGACAAGACTAAATTCCAAAGGAAATGCTCCAAGAGAAGCACATGCACGGCGGTGTCTGCTGATACACCACCAGCCCTTGGCACCAAGAGAGCACAGCCTGCACGACACCTTCAGCCCACTGCTCTAGAGATCCAAGTCAGGTACAGCAATACCTGAAACATAGCTCCCTCACCCCGACGGCACTGCCAAACATGTCTGAATTTTACAACTGAGTTCCAAATCCAAAAACTTACAGTAATAGTTGTAAAGGCAATTTGATCTGTTGTTGAAGTGGTGATTAAAAATCAGCTCCAGGAAACTGGTTTGTTGGTCTTCTCTTGGGATCCAGCAATTCTCCATTGGAAAGGATTTCATCTAGAACTGCTTGTTACTGGTTTTACAGCATGTCCCTAATGTAGATTTCACAATACGGTACTCTGGGGTATGTTTCTGGTTATGAGTCCTTGGAGTATTTATACACTTTCCTTTCAAAGAAAACAGAAACACTCCCATGATTCAAGTGAAGCCAAGACACGCCTTGTCCTGGAGGAATATCTAACCACTGGGCACCAGACCTGTGGTCCCCCTTGCTTATTCATAGCATCACTTAGGCTGGAAAAGATCTCTAAGACAACCAAGTCCAAGTGACCCTCTGCTACTGTTCCTAGCTATCTGATAGTCACTATCTTTAATTGACAGCTAGGGCACATTGCATCTAAATCAAATGGCTGAGAGCAGCTTCTCTACAGTAATTGTAGGTGAGGTCTGCCACTGTTAAAGAACCGAACTTAAATGTTACACAAATGTCCTGGCTACCTTCTCAAAAGTATAAAAAAACTGCACTGGGCCCCCACACAAAAGGGGACCCTTTGTGATCTCTTGCTGATCTCCTAAAACAACGTGTGAATGGTGGTGCTTATCACAGAGACTGAAACCTGCTCAGACAGAGCATCCTGGATATCTCTGTTGGCTGGCTCCCACAGGGTCTCTCATAATTCCTGACCAGCCAGGAGTAAGAAACTGATGCTTGCAAGTAATGCAAGAGAATCTACAGATTTCCAAAGCTGTTCTGCATCACTGCTGCTTCCTTGATGTGGATTTGTAATTCTGTCCACTAGCCTGTGGAGTGGATGGCCTAAGTGCTGGGAAAATAATGTATTTGCTTATGCATTACAGAGATTTGCTACAAATCTTTTTTCTTTAATTTGAATAAACAATTACTATTAGATATATTGCAAAGATTCTACTGCTTGTTGCTGTTGAAGAGAGCTATCTAAAGGCACAAATGTCGAACAGACCACAGCTCAGAGAGACAATTCCATGAAAAAAGTTTGTAAATCTCAGTAGTCTGCTCAGTGCTCTAGAGCGATTCAGATTCTGTGTGTCTGCTCCTCTATATTACCATTTTAATTGCTGTACATGAGACTATATAATATATTCAGTTAGGCATGATGCAGAATAATGAAACATTTCATTACAGAAGCATAAGCCTCTTCATTATATTGTCATGGAAATAGATTTGTCCCATTATAATTGTTTTTGTATTTACCAAAAAAAAGTTCTCAAATATATTAAGCTTTAGTACTCTAATTAGATTGCATTTTACCATACCTGTATGTGTGATTTTCTTTCTGTTCACAGCTGGCAGATGGTGTGGAGCACATAGTTCTGCTACTAAGAGCTGAGGAAGTTTAAAGAGGTGAACCAATGTGTATTGTTTTTGTTGCTTTTTCATTATGTCTGAACATTGGCCTGTCTTCTGTTCTTCCTCTTTTTTAACTTTATTTAGCTGCTTTTACACTTTTGATCCATTGTGCTTCTTCCACACAGCAGTAACTACCTTAACCCTTGCATAAAGTTTTCTGTGCTTGAATACAGTGGATTTCCATGCATATTTGATTTCATTAACTTCACTGGATTGCAGGCACATATAAAGTTAATCATGCTGTTAAGTGCTCCTTTGAAAAAGTCTATGGATGCATGAAAAGTCACAAGAGGGCAGACCACATTATGCATTCAATTGTCATCCAGTAAGTACTGTCTGATCATCTGCATATTCTCTTTATACAATAAAGTTTTTATCTTAGTAATCAACCATTTAATAAAGAACAACTTATCCACTAGTAATTTGTACTCTAGGATACCACAAAGCAACTTGGACCACAAAAGTAATTCTCAAACAAAAGAAAGGAACAATTTTGGATAGTCTTAACTTTGAATAAAATATAAAGAATATATATTTCAGCATATAATTTTCTGTGTAAGAGTGATAATTATCAGATAATTGGAATATACTGCTTCTCCATAAATGAAGCAAAATAATAATGGAAAATATAAGATTTCTGAAGTTTCATAGATATTCATTATAAAGTGTATACCAATGTAAATGTGTAATTACAATATTCTCGTTATTCCATGAGAATTGATTCTATGTTGAAAGTTGTTATCATATTCATAATCAAAATTATGCTATGATTAATTATTACTGGTAAACATGTTACCCAACAAAATCCCTTACAATTACTAACAAAACTGATTACATGTAGATCATATTTTGAAAAGCAAAGATAATAAAAGGCAGATTTTACATTTTTAGCCTGCACAGTTTTGTTTATGTCTTGATTAGATTATTAAAATGAAAGACTACCTCCTGAAACAGGTAACTCTGCCTACTGATGATCATAATGAAGAAAACCAGCATGGTTATAGTGTACTAAGTACTAGTTCCTAAATTCTTTATGAATAATCCAAGTATAAGAAAACGTGTCTAAGACTAGGAGGTTAAAACCCGTATTTTTAGTGACAGAAGGTTAAGGTAAATATTCTAATGAATTAGGAATGCCAACAAAGCAGACCAGCGCACCTATTTTAGAGATTCTCAGGCCTTCAGTCGATGCAAAGAAAAAGACATCTCCAGAAATGAGCCAAAATCTTTACCTCATCCTCCTCTCACAGCCATGCAGAGAGCCCAAGTTCTGCGAGGTGAGAACTGCACTGGGTGAGCTCATGCTCTTTCAGCACTTTGGAAATGTTGAACTTTCAAACGGAAAGCCCACATTGATATTTTTGAGTGTCACATCTTCACTGGTGTGTATGAAACAATGAATGAATGAACCAATGATCCTTATCCATGTGAACATTCATGGCAATGGGTGTGTAACTGATTCAATGGTACATGATTTAATTCACAAACCTTAAAAACAAAAATGTCAGACCCATCTAACCACTTTCCCTGAAGAACTGACAGAAACCCCCTACAATGCAGACTGCAAACAGCCTGAGTTTGTAAAAGACTCTGATCATTCCAGGAAACTGCTGTCTCCATCAGGCTCTGGAAAGACAATTAAACCCTAGGAAAAATTATACTATTGACCATTTAAAGGGGAGCACTGAGAGGAGGAACGATGCATTGGAAAATATCTGTATTTTTTTATGAGGCTGAGTAGATGATAAATGTAGAGTGTCTTT
>VRYO01001589.1:13581694-13645670 GCA_009812075.1 Sialia sialis
AAAAAAAAAAAAAAAAAAAAAAAAAAAGGTGCGGCTTATATTCGGATGCGGCTTATATATGGACAAATCCCGTGGTCATCCTGGCTACCCGGAAGTGCGGCTTATATTCAGGTGCGGCTTATAATCGTGAAATTACTGTAATTGAGAGAGTTGTTTATTTGATTTCTTTGAATATCTTCTTAATCATTAGTGAGCGGAAAAAATATTCTGAGTGTTCTTTGCTCTATTGTTCTGTGTCTCTTTCAGTTCCAAATTTACAAGATTCTGCCATAAGCTTAGTACTTTCCTAGGAAAAAAAAGAATTTATTTATCTCAAATGTTCCAAATAAATCATTGGAGCATTTTCAGGTAGTGGGAAATACCACAAAAAGAAATAAAGGAAATGGGATATAGAAGAGTTTTTACTTTAAACAACAAAAAGCCTTACTCTTACAAAACTACAAAATCAACCTCCATTGAAAATATCCTGAATAACAGCATAAACAACAACAAACATTTTCTGTAGAGAACTCTTATTAGAGCGCTCTTGATGAATTGTACTGACATTTTGATTGCCTTTAATTGTGCACATCAAAAAAGTTGGTGCTGTGCAGTGATACACCAATGCACATAGAGGACTTTTTAATTTAATGTAAACAATTATATCCCAAATCACACAAAGCACACCTTTCATTGAAACATTCCCTTCAGAAGTTTTGAGAATTGTTGTTCTGATTAATTGTGCTTCTGTTATGGAAGCACTCTTCCAAAACAACTCTCAAGGTTTTTGATTGCATTGCAAGACAGTCTCCTTGGAGCTCTACCTGTGGATTCTGACTTTGCTAGAACAACATTTCTCCTAAAAAAAATATACTCATCTTCTTCAAGGGGCTTTCCAATCAGGAAAGGATAACAATAATAAAAATAATGATAATGAAGAGCATCTTGCAGGTCTTTTTTGGATTTTTTCAGTTTTGCAGGCATTGGAAATGAGATCACTCATTGACTTGGAAAAGTGACAAAGCATTTAAACGTGTGGGGTGTTTTACAATAATCAATGATGGGCTTATATCTATTTATTGGTTATTTTTATTGCTTTCTATTTATGATCAGCCAGCATAAACACATGTCCTAAGTGTAAAAAGTGCAACCATATATGACTTTGAAAACCACATTTTGGTTCAGTTTTGTCAGATCTGGACATTTCCTTGCACACTGTTACAAATATTCTAGTTTCTACTGTAATAATGCACAAGATAAAAATACATTTCTCCTCTAGATCACACAAGTAGTTTTCAAATATGTATTTATCTAAATGAAATTAAAAACTGAAGATGGAGAGAGGGATGAAGAATAAATATATTTGCATCATGAAAAAGATAAGGAAGTTTAAGTCCTCAAATAAACTGGAAAGCACCTTTGTTAAAGTCTGGAGATTAATCAGCAATATTCTGCAACATTCTGAAAGCCCTTCTAGTAGGTGTAAAAAGAGTTTTCTGTAGTACATTTAAACTCAAGGAAGGAAAACCTCAATATATTAAAAGTGAATCAGAAAGAAGCAATGAATTAATTAAAAAATAAAATTTTTAAAAGCTTATTCTATCTTAAGCAGAAGTGGAACAAAGAAAAAAGTTCTCTATTACAAAGCAAGTCAGGTTTTTAAACAAAATGCAAAAAAATATAAAGGAATACAGAAGAGCACTCACAGCTAACAACAAATATAATTTTTAAAAGACTCATTAATGAGCAGACACATGGTGCATTGATTAAATCAGCCCAGTCAAACTAACTTGGTGTCCCTTTCTGGACCTGATAAGGAGGTTTGTCCATATCTAGTGAGAAGCAGTGCAAAAAAGCAAGAGGCAGAAGGAAGGACACTGTGCATAGGTGGAATTCAGTGATGTTGCCTGCACATGTAGGAAGGTACCAGAAACACCAGAGCTCAGCTGGACTTGAGACTTCATGGGTGCACAACAAGAAGAGTCTGTACATTGCTAGTAAAAGAACAAGAAATATGTTGAACTGTTGCTGAATGAGAACGACGATTCAGCGCCAAGGGAGACAGATAAGGCCAAGGAACTCAGTGTCACCTTTCCCTCAGTCTTCTCCAGCTGCTGAGCAGGACTTCACTCTTCTATGTCCATGGGAACCAAGACTGTATTTGTATTTTCATGAATAAAATTACAATTTGGTATTTTTTGTGATGGTATGAAACTCTTTCTCAAAGTGTTAACATCCTCCACCCCCAAATAATCACATTTCCTGAAGTACTTCATTATTATTCTTTCCCTCCAAATTTCTGTCTGAATACTTATTTGTGATGCATACAGTTAAAAGCTGCTTGGCAAATTTAATCAGGAAACTTGAGTTCCCTATCAGTTCCTTGTCTGTGCCACAGGAAATTAGTGAATTTGTCTTCATATTTTTAATGAGCAAAATCACTCATATCTGAAGCTGTCAGGGATGTCAGAACAAGAGGCCATGAACACATCCAGGGCTCATTTTGGCAGTGCCTTGTCCCAGGAGCAGATGAGGAGCCCCAGTGAGGAAACCAGGAAGCTCATGAAAGTCAGTGAGGAAGCTCTTTCCCAGTGGATGGGCATTTCATTAACACCTCTATTTGAAGGACAAAATGACATCCTGCCTACAGTACGCTGAGGTCTTGACCCTCCTCAAGAAACCATCTAATTACTATCCTCTGTCAAGCCTCCCTTTTTGGAGAACATGATTAAGGAGGCAGTTGCTAAGCAACTTCAGGAGCACCTGGACGAAGTGGGATTTTTAGCCTTCTTCCAGTCTTCAAGTAATCATTTCCAGACAAGTTTTCGTAACAGTCTTAGCTTCATATTTCCTAATATTGCTCTTGGGACACTAATGAAATATTGTTTTATATCAACTCTGTTAATGTTTTTTACATATATTTCTGTTATTGATGATTCAGGTCATCTTATGTCGAGTAACAGAAGGATCATGTTATTACCAGAATTTTATAAAGAACATATGCATTTAAAATCAAATGCTTTTTACTTATATTCATGAGAAGCGAAGCTCACCTTGAAGAACAGATAATGATTTTATTCACATTCATCTCCATGTTTATTCTTAAATCCCACATATCAAATATGCAAATCCCCTAGCTTCAGTCAAAGAAAAAGAAAAACTGAAATTGTATCACCATCAGGACTTCAAATAATGAAGCCATGAATAAAAAGATCTGTGATAAATGAGTTTCTAATAACAACGGGGTTTCTAATAACAGCAGGAATCAGATTATGAGAACATAAAGGGGAATTTTCATGTATGAATGAAAGACTGCAACCTTAATGTTTCTTTATCACTTAAAATGAGGAATGATGCAGACTGTAGCAGTCAGAAGTTCTTCTGTGGACCTGCCAAGCCTCCTGCTTTCACAGATCCTGCGGCTCAGCTGTGAAATTGTGGCTCAGAAATTAATCAAGTGCCACAAAAATCAATCAAACAAACAAACAATCTGGTAAAGAAGCTTTCCTCAGAAAACCTGCCCAAGCTGGAAAAACTCTGAAACATGAAATATCTAGGTTTGTTTATATGCTTATAAAGAAATTCTGCCTGATGTGAAAGAAATAGCCATTTTTCACTATCTAATTAACTGAAGAAAAGTTATAAAAAAGCTTTTTGTTGCAAAAGGATGATGTGTCTAGAAAAATTGCTCTGCTTGGGTCCAGCAGGACAGAGGGAAGAATTGTCAATCTGGTGTTGCTGTAAGCGTTGAGAAAGACCTTTTCTTAAATTCAGGTGTTGTCTGGGGGAAGCAGTTAAGGAGAACTAAGAAAGGGTTAATAAAAGTAGTGCCAGTGTGTAATTTCAGCTCTATTGCCCTCCTGTATTGACTTTCTCTGTTATCAAGTTTCTATTACATAACCAGATTTATGCCACAGCTCCAAGCAGCACAAGCATAAATCAATGAGTGGGAGCAGCCGGCAGAGTCAGACAGGGAAATTGTTTTTAAGTCCCACAGACATTTGGTTCTAAGTCTGAAACTCTAGAAATGCTCGTGAACTTGTGACCGTGGAAAGTGGTGCTGGTGGGGAAGCTCAGCCCTTTTCCTGCAGCCTGCCAAGCTCTCCACCGCTCAAGCTGCTGATGGAGCTGCACTGAACACGCAGGAGGATGGAGCAGAGCAGAGGGGAAGAGAAGGCAGACAAAGGCACAAAAACACCATGGAAGAACTCCTTCTTCTACTGCAGCTTCCATCATGGAGGGTGAAGTACTTGAACATTCATTATCCCCTGAGGAGACTGGCAAAGGGATCCTTTTGACTGTTTTCAGCTCTTCTTACCAATACATTAGATATTGAGAAGAAAATAAGCTGCAGAAAAAGAGTTTCTTCTTTCTGACTGAGCATGGAAAATGAGGCTATTCAGATAGTTTCTTCAGTACCAAGACTAGCATCAGTGCAGACTTCTTTCTGCTTGTTTTCCTGTTTGGCTTCAGAGGCATTTGTTTCAGGCAATGTGACACCTGAAAAATATCAATGCTTTTTGAGAGAAGAGTAAAAATGAAGAAGAGCTGCATGTTTTTCTGAGTTAAACATGCAATTTCTATATGTGTATACATGCAATTCCTATATGCTTGTTAACAGCACATCATTATCCACTTTTGGTTACCCTACTTTCTGCAACTTTCAGAATAACTCACAGCCAGAAGGGCATTAGGCAGATCAGTGGTCTTTCCATTCCGAAGAGCTAAAGTCCTTAAAGTCCTTAAATCTGTCAGGAAAGGTCCAGTGTCCAGTCTATCACATCTTTCTGGGGCCCCAGCTGTAGCAATACAGAGATCCACTAGAATGCAGCATGGCTGCACTCTGCCACACAAAAGGGGAATTCTGCAGCAATGGTCTCAGAACAGCCCAGGGTACAAGCACATACCCAAGACTCTTCCTGCTGTGGACTCTAGCACCAGGAAAAAAGTAAGGTCTTAGAAGGACTCCTAATAGTCTTGGAACGAGTGAGAGAGAGACACTAGTAGAAAGGTATTCTAACAGACTTGACAAAAGATAAAGAGATTTCCTTTGGACACTTGCAATTCCTCTGTCCTTAAGTGTTTTAAGCTCTTCCTAGAGTTGTACAGTTTACTAGCATGTTATATCTCTTATCCACCGTTATAACGAGGCTATTTTCTGTCTGTTTATGAATGAATTCCAATTTGACAGCACAGATTTCTTGGGGGGAAAAAAACCAAAACAAACAACAACAACAACAACAACAAAACCCCAAAAAACCCCCCCCAAAAAAAAACCCAAAAAACAAACAAAAACAAAAACAAAACCAAAAAAACCCCACCGCTTTGGGGATGTTGCATTTTGATGTTTCTTTGTTCAATCAGTTCAGTTGTGTAAGTTGAAGTTAACCAAGATTTTTGGGGGGTTAATATACCTTCTGACAGTCCCTGAACATAGCTGCAACATGGGGGTTTTTGTTTGTGTTTTGCAGAGGATGCTGTGACATTTTCCACAACCAGACAATTGACTACGCTGTCTCTACAACTAATTCTAATGGTAGCTGACTACTGAAGGAAAGAAGGCAAGGATTGTGCAGTCAGGAAAAATTCTCTTTAAACAGAATAACTCTGTACAGTACCTGATGTAACTTATCCACTTTTAAGTTCAACTTGTTCCTTTGAACCTTTCCAACTTGCCAGATGGACTATTGTACAGTGCCACGGCTTTTAAACAGTCTTTCCAAATAAAAAGACTATAAAAACCTGTCAAATCCCTAGAGGAAGTTTGTCTTCAATTAATTAACATTTTTCCTCACAACGAATTTTTGAAAACATCACTTATCTCTTGTGCCATTATAATTCACTTGAACTCTAGAGTCATCGTGTTTTGTTTTGTTTGTTTTGTTTTGTTTTGTTTTAGTTAAAAGCAGCAATAGAGCATTTGTTTTTGGGACCCTTTCAGAATCTCTGTAAAACTTAAATCCAGAAAAGGCAAAATTACAAGTATTAAATATATGCCTTATATTTGTAATACTTTTTCTGGAAATGACATTTTGTTCTTATTGCCATTTAACATCAACTTGAAAACAGTTCTTAAAATTAATGTTCTATGCTAAAGAGATACTGAAGGATCAGTGTCTAATTTTAGCTAGACTATATTATAATAAGCAATTAATTTTTCTCATATCATGTTTATATAGCATGACCAAGTTTAAATACCTGATTTAGTAAGGCCCTGAAATGAATAACACAGCTTCTTCAAGGAAGAGTAAAAAACCTTGTGTTACTCACTGAAAAGTCACACAAAAGTTTCCTTCAGTTAATTCAGTTGGTGAGCTGGTAACTGCACTACTACAAGGTAGAAGTAAATAAACAAAATTGTGCCTTTCAATAACTTTTTGTACTATTAAGTTATAAAACAAATCCCTCCCTTTCCCTAGAAACTTTGAGGGACCTCTCCCTTTCCCCGTTGTCTGGGTCTACTGTGTGGTCAGTAAGACAAGCAAGTTATACTATTTTCTAGAGTCTTGGAGGGGAAGGGATGATCCCAATGACACTGACAGCCCCTGTGAATCAGGACCCAGTTCCACTTCTCTTTCTAGATGAGTTCACTAGACAGGAACACTGCCAGCAGTGAGATCTCATTTCCAGCAGAAGAAATGAGATCAGATGTAAAATCCAGTACTGTTTAACGGCACTGAAGGTTTCAGTACTTGTCCCTCAGAATTTTTGAAAGCTCTCTCAGCATCAGATTCTTCTTTCTTCTAAAGAGCTGGTTCTTGAAAGCTGCTTTAGTTGTGGTAGTTCCCAGATAAAATGCAGAAGAGCTGGGGCATGGTTGTCTGAGCCTGTATCAATAACCATTCCTTGCCAAGAAATCTAGAGCATTCATAGTGCCATTTTTAATCTTGTTAGCTTCAAAGTGCCTTGTAATATTACTATTTTTATGTACAGAGATCTTATCACAGGGCCCAGCTCTATTCAAACATATTACAGGAAGATGACTTCTGTCCCAAGGAGATCACATCACAATATGACAGAAAAGTGACTTGGAGATATAAATAGAGGCAAAATAAAGTATTGGTGATCCTAGAAGGTTGTATTCATGCAGTATTAGCAGCTTGATCACTGGTTTTGGAGTGGGGGTGTGTAGTTAATGCATGTCATGTTTTAATATCTTTTCTTTGTTTTCCATGTGCATGTAACCCCATAAGAAATGCATACCTTGTACAATAAACTTTCTCACCGGCATGGTGATATTTTTCTTATTTATTTTTATTCTTTAGCAAGAAAACAATGAATGTAGCAGAACTGATGCAAAACTCAGTAAAGATAAGCATACCACTATATGTAGGCATAAACATATTCCATATATATGATGTTTCATGCTCACTGCAAGTGCAGTTTTTTCTTCCTGAAGAGCTTCCACAAGAAGTTTCATTAGATTTCCATTACAGTATCAGTCAGTCCAGGCAAGTGACATCATCAGTCTCAGAGTAATGTGAATGAGATTACATGTGATAATGTCAAACAAGCAAATGTTGAAGTACCCAATTCAATCAGGTATAACTTGATTTTGAGAAAAACTACATTGAATCAAAATGTATGATTAGACATATAGACAAAAGTCTTCTATTTTTTAAATGTTTCTTTTAAAATATTTTAAATTATTTTAGAATAGATTAAACATACAGTAATTACAGTGCTTATGTGAAATTCAGATTTGAAACTGAGTGATATTGATGACAATATCTACTCTTTATATTCTGGCCGCTGCACATGTACCGATGGTATAACACTGTCATATGATTTCTGACAAAATAATGTTATATTAGATTTCTCTTTTAATTACTTGAAAAAATTGGCAATAGTATCAATGCTTTTGAAAAATTCTAATTTTCAGAAAAATTCTGGAGCTCTTATACTTTTGAAAGTCAAAACTCCAACCAGTAATAGAAGTAAAAGAGCATGAGAAAAAAATGTTGGTCAGAGGCAAAAAACACCATCAAAATGTTTCAAAGGGAAAATTGTGTCTTGTTATTTTGACCAGTGTGAGACAATAGTGTAGAGTTATTCACACAATTCACACTGGGAAGAGTTTCCGAGCTCACATAAAGAATAATGTGGATGAGCAAGAGCTCATCCACATTGACCAGTAATGGTGAATTCAAATGTGGGCATAAAATTTGTTTCAACCTATCAGTCACAAAGAAAGCCTTTCTATATATTACATGACATTCATCACAGAAGAATATATAATTTTTTTTTTCATGTTCTGAGATGCTGGGGAAAATGAAAAAAACCAGTAAAAGTTGAGGTATTTTCAAAGGAGATCTATAATACTGAAAAGTTACAATTATTTCTTTTCAGGAAAAGGCACATGAAATAACATGGCCTTACAATTCTACACAGAGAAATAAGAGAAGATGTAATTTGTATTTGAAAATGAATTCTATTAATTTTCTAAGAAAAAGCCACTATACATTAAATTATTTGTATTGAACACAACAACAAAAAATCTTGCTTCAGTGCAAACTCCAGCATACATTTAACTAGAATTATTAGTGGCACTTACATAGCAGAGAAGATGTTATTTTTTCTTTTGCTGTCCTTTCAGTAAACTACTATCCACAGAAGTTACATCATGCGCATTCAGACAGCAGATATAGGTAAATCAATTTAACCAGTTTCAATAAGAATTGATCAGGGAGTATATATATATATAGAGAGAGAGAGAGAGAGACAGAAAGAAAGACTCTAGAATCCCTTCTGCACATAGAATTTTGAAGAATTTCTTGCAGAAAAACAGCAGTGGACACCAAAAATCTCTGTCCATCCTTATGGGACAGTTTTATTCTCAAATGGTAGACACCTTAAGTGAAAGGAAAAGCAGAAGAAGGACAGGAAAGTCATAAACTGCAAATGAATTGAGATTGCTATTAGCACTGTTTGTCCCCCATCCCCAGAAGTGGGAACTTCTTTTTAATTCTTTTTAAGCATGAACTCATGCAGCTCTAATGATGCTGATTCACGGACACACTGAGGTAATACACTTCACATAAGGACATTGCATCATTTCAGCAAGTCTCAAAACGTTAAGTATTAAAGGGAATTTCACGATGGCATCAGCTTTTACTGTAATCAAAGGCTCCAAGGTATGATTACAGCTATGCAGGTCACATAGTGGGATAGACTCACTGAGGCAGTAAGATGGTCCCAATCTAAAGAACATAAGGCAGGAGACACAAGCCAATTCTCTTATTGTATAATAGCACATAATGTTATATTATGTCTTTAAAAAATCAATTTAAGTTATGTTCCACCCAACTGCTTCTGGTTAAGGAGAAAAAAACTAACACGAGGACTGCACATATTTATATCAAATTTAAACACTGTGGAAAGAGGCTGCAAAATGAGATTTTTTCCTTGCAGGACAGGATAAGTATCAATTAACTGAAGTGTGCAAATAAAGTGCATTGTTTTAAAACCTCTGGTTTTTTATGTTTCATATTTGGAAGGAAATAAGAAATTCCATGATTCTGACACTTATTTTTAAGAAATTAACTCAGTAAGAGAATATGAGCTATAAACATATGCTCCTGGGAGAGCAAAGGTAGAGTCCTGACCCGGAGCTGCCAAAGGCTGCTTCCACCAAGACCTGTGGCTCCTTCCCTCTCCCAAGGGATAACAGGGTGTGAAATGGAGAGTAGGGTACACAGTTGTGAAATATTAAGAGTACTCCACCTAAAAGTCTGGAAAAACAACTTAAAACTGAAGATAGTAAGATCTGGGTCATCCTTTCCCCCCTGTGGGCATCCCTTTAGGCCAGGCTCACAGACTGTGCTGCAGCATCCCTGCACTCCAGCTGTTGCAGTCAGTGACAGAGTCACATCCCCACCTCCAGGCAGAGGCACCACTGGTGGGCCAAGGCACAGGCAACTTGTTTGCAAGACAGGTTAGCACGATATTTCTCAAGCATCGCTCTTTCTCCTTTTATGGATCTTTTAAAACCATCTTTACTATGCAAAAAACATAAAATACTCAAACACTTGATACTTCTTCACTTAAGGAAAAGTCCATAAAATTTGACTGACCTGCTGGCTAGAGAAGTAAGATTATTGCTTGAATGCTTACTTTTTATCTTTTTCTTTTTTTTTTTCTTTTATTTCTTGCCAAGTGCCTGTTTCCCTCCCGGAGATGAATGCTGGATAAATCTTGAGGAATTACAGCCAAGACTTCATAACCTGTAGTATCTTGCTCTTGTTGAAAAGTCCTAAAGCTCCTGTGGATTTTCAATGCAATGGCTGAGCACACACTCCTCTCTAGCCACATGCTCGCAGTACTCAAGCACTGTGCCCCAGCAGCAAGCCTGACACATTTTCAGAAGTGTTGGGCTTGCTCCGTGGGTTTGTACAACACCAAGTTGCATTCCATAGCCCTTTTGAGGGGACTACCTATTTGTCTGGATTGCCATGTCTTAAAAAACCAGCATGTCAAAAGGCTTTAAGCAGGACAATGATAGAAATTCCAGCTGGTTCAAATATTTCTAACAATGTTTGGGGCTGCTCTGAACAGACTTTCTGTGCGTTATTTACACAGACATGAATAAAATCTGAATGCAATTCTCTTTAGTTGC
The DNA here is from genome assembly GCA_009812075.1 of Sialia sialis. Taxonomy (NCBI): domain Eukaryota; kingdom Metazoa; phylum Chordata; class Aves; order Passeriformes; family Turdidae; genus Sialia; species Sialia sialis. Next base: position 13,592,289 of record VRYO01001589.1, read on the forward strand.
TGGTTTCACTGCCATGAGTCCTACACATGCTATCCCATCATTTTTAGTGGGCCAGCCCTTGCACTAACTTGTGTATGAAGTCTGTTGTGGTTTGAGTGGCTGGATCTTGCGTTTTCTCTTCATCAATTATCCCATATACTTCAGAGTATTTCCAGAATATTGGATAAGAGGTTTTGTTTACCCCCTCTTTTGGCACTCAGGAGCCCTTTATTAGATGATCTGGAGTTTTATTTTGTGTAAATTACTCTACCACTGTCTACAAATAGAGAATCGCCCATCACCCAACTCTTTAGGGTGACTCCCACCTCAGGAAAGAGCTCAGACAGTTTCTGAGAACTGCAACAACAGATTTGTTCCTTCTTGCTACAAAAGTTCATCTCTACTACTAGCTCTGTAACTTGGCCAATGGATAATTTCTTTTTGTCTGTTCCTAGATGAAATCCATATCTATGGAAAGAAAGCATTTGGATATGTTTATATCCAAGAGAAATTTTCATTTATTTTACTCAGAAAATGAAACATCAGCTCTCACAACTCCTCCCCCAAACCTTCCTTTTTTTTTATTTTCTCAAGAAAAGCTCTGTGTATCTGTTTTCAAACTTTATCTTCATGACAGTTGTCTATAAGAAGAAACTGGCCTGCTTATTTAAGCTCTGTCATTGTATACGAAATGAAAGCTTTTATTGTATCACATTACATATATGGTGAGGTAGGAGTGAGAGTGTATAAAAGGAGTCCAGTATCTACATTTGTTCATTCATTGCATCACCATATTTAGTTGCCTATTCACATGAAACAACAACACTTTTGTATAAATCTGATGTTTAAAACCTAGTCTACTCTACAATACTTATTCTATAGTCTACTTTATTTTAATTTTCCTAATGCTTTCTTTACACTTTGTAGAGATATGAAACCATCTTACCCTTTTACTTAACATCTACAGTGAAGAGGAAGAAGGGCTAATAATGTGTGAAAAGAAACATGTATGGGTGTCAGCCACCCAGCACTGGTGGAAATGACATGTTTAATGCCACTCTACTTTATTTGTTATTACTGTGCCAAGGGGTCTCTTTTGTACGCGCTGAACTTCACACTGTCAATGTATTTAACTAGGTGGCTTGTATGGCAGAGAATTACACAGTGGTAGGCACTGGTGCTAAAAGTGGATAGACTCTGTGTCTATGCCTAGCTAAAGGTGACTTTGAAAGTTTCTCTCTTTTTTCATTGGAAGAAAATTTACTTAAAAATAAAAGTCTTGACAATAACTTAAATGACTGCAACATAAGGAGAGTTGCTAAATGAAAAACTGCCGTGAAATAATGACGTGTTTAATATTCCGAATGCTAAATTATGAACTTAAAGTAAAAAGTAGAGTTGCTTACACAGCTCTTCTGCCTTCTCTGCATTTTTCCTTGTAAAGCATTTGCATCAGACTGTCCCCAGGCCTGTCCTGCCTGCCTTCCTCTCACAAGTTTGAAGTAAAAGAATAACAACACCTCAGAGAGGGCTGCAGAGTCCAGAAGGTTAATCTGGAAGAGACTGTCCTCAGGGACAAATATTCTAGTTTTTAAAGCTATTTCCAGATTAAATGACCATTGCAAGCTGTCTCTTTTATGCAGTGCTACTGAAGTTTCAGCTACCCCAATTAGCCTCATTAAATCTGCAGCAGGTTGTCTGACATCTGAGTTGCCTCACACATTTTGGTATAAGAAAACTGTGCCACAAATTGACTCCCAAAGAAATTGCTTTTTGCTTTTGTTTCTTTTATTTGTTTGTTGGCTTTTTTGGCTTTTTTTAAGCAGAGCAGTCTCTTGCCTCTGGATGTTGCCTGCTATGCTGCAAACCCTCTAGCTCCTCGCTGGCATCTTTTCTCTCAAAATCAGCTTTTGGCCTGCTGGATCAGAAGCTGAGTGGGTGTAAATCAGAGGCAGTGGCAGGAGCTGAGCTAGCAGTATTAGGCAGGACGCCTCGTGGGGGCAGAGGCATTCATCCATGAGAAAAGCCCAGAGCTCAGCTCAGTACACCAAGGAACATCTTCTCCCTGTGTTTTCTTCCCCGTCTGTTTGCTTTTACTGGAACTTCTTAATGTACATGTAACTACTTAGATGTATTTGCACATTAAGCACATGAATTACTTAAAAGAAGAACAAAACTCACAAATGTTTATATAGGCGCAAGTTTGAGTATTCACAGAGGGAAAAAAAGTGTCCAGGAGAGCATTCATATATGTTAGTGAGACGTGCATACACACATCTGTGCACAGGATTCACAAACTGGTAAATGATGTCTCTGCACAATTTCATGCGTCTCAATATGCCAAAACATGATATAGTAAGCAAATATGCAGCATAAAACTTCATATATTAAAGGATTCTGTTAAACTAGAAAAAAATGCTTAGCTTTCTCTTAGTACAGAGCTGGGGGAGCAGCAGACATGAGGAGCAGATGCTGCTGGGGCAGAGACAGCCCTGGGGTTTGCTGAAATGGGATCCAGACCCATGGGCAAGGTGAGGGAAGTCTGGCTGGGCCCGGTTACATTTTTGGCACCTTCAGAACCCTGAGCATATGCAGCTTTAAGGAAAATGCAACAGGAGAGACTCTTAGCTGTGGTTTGAACAATACCAGTAAATACTCAGCTTTTAAATTACCCTTAGAAAGGCATGTTGACGGTGGGCTTTTCAGGTGACCACCATAAACATCTTGCACACGTGCATGCATGAAAGAAGACAATTTTAATCACATTTTTGTGGTAGTCCTGCTGTCAGAGTAATCATAATCTCTGATGTTTCTCATCAGCTGTGCTCTGTTAGAAATGAAACATCTCAGTGTGACAGCAAAAAGATTTCCTGAGTGCACCCGTCAGATCCTGGAAGTGAGAAAGCTGGTACAGCGGATTATAAAAGTGTTCTCACCACACAAGCATTCAGTTCTTGTGATTAAATGCATTTCACAGTGAAGGGAAACACATCATCTGGCTCCACTGGTTGTGACTAGGTGAGTGAGTTAACACAAACTAAGGGGATTTCCATAGGTCTTTAAATAAGCCTGCAATTACTGGTACACCAACTGTCATGGCCCAAAGAAATGGAAAACTGATTTTCCTCAAATCCTGAAATTCCAAGACTACCTGTATCCTACGCAGCTCTTCATCTCTTGTTCCCGGATTAATGAAATGTAGCTCTCCCTCTCACATTTCTTTAAATTGTCTTCAAGGTTAAGAATTTTGGTTTTGAGTCCCTAAAAAGCTAACAATTGGGCTGTCACTGCACTGAATCAGGCAGAAGACAGAGGAGATGTGTGTCCTCTCTCCTGCCTCTTTGTGTGGAGAGAAGAGCCAAGGCCAGGAAGATCAGAGTGCAGAGGGGAACTTCAGCCACCACTCCCAGCCCAGTGACATCTCAGCCTGCAGCCCTGTGCCTGATGGTGGGCCACACAGCAGCAGCAGAAAGATGTGCATAAATAAAGTGAGGAAAAAGAAAATGAAAGTACTAACTCAAATTTTTGCAGCTCTGTCTCCTTTTTGGAAGTCTCAAGAAAAAAAATCAGTAGTCTGCAACCCACAAAACAGTAATTTTTAAGTAGTTTTATGAAGGAAATGGAGAATCCTTGATTATTGGAGGGAAAGGATGGATGATTCATTGATTAAAAAGGTCAAGAGACAATATTTGAAATCCACAGGGTTGAAGTATTCAAGGAAATGCTTATAGCATATTTCTAGCTACAGAGTTGTTAGCAAAGCTTGACACAAGTTAGCATACAAGCAAAGCCATAAGAGCTCAGAAGTATTTTTTTCATATTCTCTAGCCAATTAGAATGTTATGTTTCAAAATTCTAATTTTTTTATATTCAGATTCTACTCTGCAAGCATAAATTATAGTATATAATTTATGTATGTATAGTATAATATTATATGTTAAGGAAAAAATTACTCCTGATAATAATTTTACCGAGAACAACACAACTATGTCCTAAAAAAATTCTACTTAGCCTAAATGAAGGTTGGAAAATTAGACTTCTTTCCTTGCTGATAATATTTGGAACAGTATTACACCTCTTTTTTTCCTTGAGGTATACCTTTTAGTCATAAATCAAGTACTAGGCCCAAGTATTTATTCTTAGTCTAATGTAATTTTCCTTACCATCCTGTTACACAGCTTTTGAAGTTAGCCTGCTCTATAAAAAATTGATTTCTTAAAACATAATGAAAATATTAAAAAAATTCTTCTTTCTTGTGGAATATTTTTAACAGAAGGAAGCACTTGCTTCCCTGTGCCTACATTATTAAGCTTTTATTTATTATTTTTTGTCTATAGATTTTAATTTAAAGCATGCACTACTATTTTTCTTGGCTCACTCTGCTGGACCCAACTGTAACATTATTTTCCAAAATGCCCACACAGTGAAATCTACTCAGCCATAAAAGATTTAATGTAAGTAAAATAAAGTTGATCTTAATATCAGATTTAAGGTTTAGTTTAAATTTATAAACAAAGGAAATTCTGGGCACTGTATCCTAAAGATTTAAAAAGGTAATTCGTTCTTTAATTGAGAAAGATTCTAATGATATCTGACTATTTATTTATCCCATCAATTCCTAGCTCTCTCAGATAGGCAGTCGCTGTGTTGTCAAAGACACTTTTGTGTGAATTAATAATTTTTTGTGAATTTTTGGGTTAGGGTTTTTGGGTTTTTTTGTTGTTTGGTTTTGGTTTTTTTTTAGGAAAAAACAGTATTTTAATTCAAGAAATTCTGAAAGTTCCCTGATATACTTTAGTAAGAAAACAATGATTGCAATCTGCCACTGTTGGTGTGCATTAAAGACAACTGTACTGACAAGACAGTAACAAATAAATTATAAACCCCCAAAGGAGGACATGATCAACTTCCTTGGCAGCTCTGGCTGCAAGAGGACTTGCAGAATCGGGCTCCCGAGTGGGTGCAGTCTCTTGTGTCTAGGCTTTCCTAGGAAGTTTCAGTTCACAAATCATTTGTGTATAAGCTGCAAAGCCTCCCAGGGAGCTGCTGCAATCTCATGGGTAAACACAGAAAATGAAGAACTGTTTTCACTTACCCATCCAGATAGACAGATAGATAGATAGATGGATGATAAAGTGTGATTCCTCAAGGCTCCAGGATAACCTGCATATTGACTCCTTTTAAAACCTAGCTGCACACACACTGAAAATTAAATCTCATAACATATGCATGCTATACGCTTCATACATCAAAACACAAACACAGATAGTTTGGCAGAAAGAAAAGTAGTGTTAATGAAGCAGTTAGATCCATAATAAAGAATTTCTTTGAAATGATAATGTCATACCAGGTTTTATTCTGGGAAAATGTTGCATGCTTTGAAATCACAGGTCTGGTGAATCTGCAATGGCAAGGCTGACAGCCATATTAGCAACTCCCCGTGCAGAAACCATGGTGATGGTCACCTCACATGTATGAATAAATAGATAAGCAATATTGCAGTAGCAATAGCTAGACTTCCAAAATATACGGGTGGCATGGAATAATTGTTTAATCAGTATTTTGGAAAAGTAAGAATTTTTTAATAGGTATGTGTTTATTAAGAACCAGAAGCTTTGAAACTTTAAATGTTTTGAAGATTTGGGGAATGGAAAACAAAGTGGAAGAAAATAATGGGGTTATGGTTATAATAATTAAAAATAAAAAGAAGAACAAATGAGTAATTTTGTGTCAATCAGCTTCTTTTTGCTGAGGAATGTAACACTCAGGTGTTTACACTAAAGAAATTTAACCTTTATAAGAGTGTATTATAGGCCAATTCTTCTAGAAATGGCTGCAGTTTTACTACAAGGTCATTAAAAAAAAAAAAGGAGGTAACAAGTTCATGGCAGTTTCTTTAGCTATTTCTCAGAATAGGGAGTGACATTTCAGTTGCAAATTAGAACATAATCCTGGCACATATAAGTCCATAATGGTTGCTAAGTTTTTATATCTATTGGGTTTGATTTTCTGGCATTCAACCTTTTTCATCCCTGACCTCAGCATAGCTGGTGCTCTCTCTCAGACAGAGCACAGCATGGCAACCTGCACAGGGGCGCCTTTGCTGAGCTGTGCATGGATAACACGTCACGATTGCAATGCGGTGGAGGAGAGGCAGACAGGGTGAGGCCCAGGAAGGATTTCCCGCAGCAGTGCTGTGTCTCCCTTGCAGGCGGGTGAAGGCCAGGAAGGATTTCCCGCAGCAGTGCTGTGTCTCCCTTGCAGGCGGGTGAAAACCAGGAAGGATTTCCCGCAGCAGTGCTGTGTCTCCCAGCTCAGGCCGGGCAGCGCAGCGCTGTGGGCCCGGCCCAGCCCCGCTGGGCCCGCACGGGCGCGGAGCCGCAGCCGCAGCCGCAGCCGCAGCCTCAGGCCCGGCCGCGCTGCCCAAGGGCCCGGCCGCATTCCCAGCCTCCGTGCGCTGCTCCATGACAACAAGGTGAGACGGCAGAGGTTACCCGAACAGCTGCTTCCTAAGCCAGAAATTCCAGGCATTGAAAACCATCTGTCTATACATTCACAAATGTATATAAGGGCAATCTATCAGGCTGCAGCACTGCAGCTGCCACTCCATCAGGCCTGCTTCCTTTCTCCAGGCTGAACAATAAGAGCTAGTTCTTCACTTTGTGTCACACAGAATGGCTGATTTGATTAAGTCTCCAACTCTCATTATGCTAGGTAGGGGTGTAGAATTTCAATGATAATCCATAATGCATGACCAGTTTGTCGCCATGGTAACATAAATTCAAGGTTACTAGCTCAGACGCATAATTGGGTGTGCATTGAGTGCTGAAGAAGGGCTGTTAAAATTCTTGTCATAGAAGAGTAGCATCCATCATACTGTCTGAAATTGCAAAGTACTCATAATCAGAAAAATCCTTGGAGAAAAATGTTAATAAAATAATGATTACATCTAATATAATTGTTTAAGTTTAAAAAACCAAAGTGGTGTAAGTATTTTAGTTAATAAGAATGGAAAAGGCAACTCATTAACTGCAGAAGACTTCGTTTGAACATTCCCCACCCCCCAATATTTGCATTGTAAGATGGACCCAAAGCCATTCAGCTCTGAAACTGACTGATTAGCTCAGAATCTAATCCATATGATACAGTAAAAGATGACGCTTCGCACGCAGACGGCACAGCCTTATAGGCATCGTTTGTCCAGTTTGATCTTTTGTGGGTAAACATATCTTCAAAATTAGCTGCATAAGGATGAGAGGACTATTGCATGCTGACTTTTAAAATTTTTTAGATGTTGCCCTGAATTATTGCACTATACAGCAGCCATTTTAACTATCCAAGATGAAATAGGTAAGGTCAAATTGAACAGATGGAAACAAGACATTTAAAATCAGACTGAAAAAAGCTCTAGCATGTATATTGTAGGTAGTGATCTTACTCCAGCAGATGGATGGAATAGATGACCTAGAAAGGCTTCTCTTTTTTTTTTTTTTTCTGTCTCATTTCTATGCATTTGTGACTGCAACATACCTGAAACCTGGCATTCAGTATACTAATGTAGTGTGGGGAGGGGATTAGGTTTTCTTTTTTAAAAATATACTTGTGTACATCTCTCCTATATTCCTATAATATTAGCAAGATTGATGTGATGTTTGCATTACTTATTCCTCAACAAGCCTTATTTTGATGACCATCTTTGATAGCAAGGAAGAACAGGCAAATCAGATTTTACATGAGCACTTCCAATATGTCAGGGGCTTAAACGTAGCATGTCACTACAGGAAGAAAGATCGTTACTAAATGAATATTTTCCTCAGCTCCAACCCCATTTTCCTTGATATTTTCTGACTTGTATATGTTTTATAGCCTTGGCAAATTCTAGCTGAGATGCTTCAGTATATGGTTTTATTTATTAGGATTTCTAGTAGGATCTGACGTTATTTCAATGTATGTTTCTGTAACAATTTTAGAAGAGTTTCTCAAAGGAATAAAACCTCAGTTTATGCCTTGTGAGTCAAATCTGTCCCTTGTTTCTGGAACTGAGCTTTTATCTAATTCTGTTGGAGATGCTTATGATTTGTTGAGTGAACTGCTTAAAAATAACAATAGAAAATTCCCATTTCATGGAACTGGAAAGGTTCAGTAAGGAAAAAGAAAAGGTTATTCCACCATGAATTTTCTGCAAAGATTAAACTAATCTGTTTGGGCTTTCCAGATTTCAGATTGCACTGTTTTCTAATCTACTCTGCATTTACATTTTGAAAACATAAATTGTAGGCAATTTAACATAATCATAATTCAAACTGCTAAACTACAGTGAGTTTTAAAAGAATTTTGCAAAGTGCATTTGATACTGGTGCTTTTTATACTTTTCATGTTAATTTCTGAGAAGATTATATTTTGGGAACTGGAAGTTTTCATTACAAAATTCCATTATTTTATAACGTTAGAAAATATGACTGCTAACCAATAATTTTTAAACCTTAATTTTTGCAGTGAACCATGAAGCTCCTTTTCTGAACAAGTGAGTCCAAGCCATGCTCTCTTGTCACCATTTAAAAATTGTTCAGATCTGCAACTAATTTCCATTACAGAAAAATGTGCTGGATCATAAGCCTATATGCACCTCGTAGGCAATAGGATTTTTCACATGAGTGAGAAATGGCAAGATCAGATGCTACAGTAATGGAGGCTGTGGCTGTAGCATACTGAATTTATTTTTCTCTGTGTGTAAGACCTGGTTTTGTACATAAAAACATATTTTACTCTTCAATATCAAGATAGGACTGTGTGTTCAATGTTGTGTTTTATTTCAACACAGCCTGGCTCAATATGAAGCTTGCAAATATCGCATCTGGAGGTGTATTCTCCTCTTGATGTGCACATGTAATTCCAATTAACATTAAGAATGTTAATGAGAATATGCCCCTCTAGGGGCTGGAGAGGGGGAGGTGAGGGAGCAGGTTTGTAGTTCTGATTTAAATAACAAGTGACTTTTGTGGAGAATACCAGCATGTGGTCTCATGCACTTATATTGTGGAAATGCAGTGGCTCTGAATGAAAGTGCAGGATTTAAACATTGATGCTCAGTGATGCTTAGCCAAGTGAACCCGTTGTTGGGGGCAAATATTAAATCCCAATGTGCCTTCTCCAGGAAGGAATATTTGTAAAAATGCTTACTTCTGTATTTGTCCACAGGCATAAAAGAGTCTCTGTACTGCGAGAGACTGGGTTGTGGTTTTCTGATTTAATTTTTTTTTTTTTTTTAAGACTAGCTTAGTCTGAAGAAAGGAACCTTTTAATTACTTCTTGTTTCTCAAGTATGCAGAATGTATAGAAGAGCTTTCAAAGCCTTAAGCAGCAATGTGTTCCTATGCTTTGATTAATTTACATGTTGTTCTTCATGTGTTACAAGAAGGAAGTACTTTTAATATCAGATTTCAAAATAACAACAATATCTGTATTAAAATGGCTATTAAATCATTGTCTTTTCTTTGAAAGTGTGATTTTGCTGGTGATATTTTGAGGAATCCTGTGTAAGCAAAGAGTAAGAATAAATGTAGCACTTCCATTTCTGAAACTGGATGATAACAGATTGTGAAGTTGTTTTAAGGCAAGAAGGTATGCAATATATATCTTATAATTGCAAGAAGATGTCCTTAATAGATTAAACGGAATTGTAATTTCATTTTAATAGATGAAAACAGATATAGTGTTTATGTGTAGAATATACTTTCCTGGGTTTTTCCACCAGAAGACAAAACCATAGTACAACAAACTAGTATAACACACAAAATGGTTAAGAAGAAAAAATAGAAATAAAAAAGACGAAATTATTACTGTCCTACAAAATTACTTCTCTATTCTTTTTTTTTCTGATAATGATTATTACAAGACATAAAAATGACCAAGAAACAAAAAGATATCTTACTGTTTAATGTGCCATCTAGCTCTTTTGTTACCGGTGACAGAAAAAAATACCCCAAACAGCATAATATATCTATTTTGTCAATTCTTGCTGCATAAACTTTCTGCATGCCTTTTCACTTTACGCATAGAGAATGCTGTTCATTTCATTGATCTGACACGTCACATTTCATTGTGTTGATTTCAATGCAAGTGCTATTGCAGGATGGGTCTGTATAGCCAGCAAGATACATTAAAAATGTAAAGTGAAAATGTGTGTTTTGTAGATATCCTTTACTGTGACATTTGTTAGGGCAAGCAGTTGAAAAGCTGTAATTTGAATATTTCTCTTGTACATTTTATGTTTTGAGCTTAGTATTTGTAAAATTTATATTTTGGAAGTACACAGTGATGTGTTTGAAATTACAAAATACCATGTACCTTCATTTGTTAACTAGTTCAGGGTCTAATCATATAGTCTTTGTTACACAGGTAACTTAAGGCTTTTAATAAGACTATTAGAGATAATAAGAATTGTCCCTGTGTTTAGGAAGTAATAATCTAAGGCTTAGATGTGCCCTTCTCCCACATCCTTCAGTAGTCCTGTGTGAAATTCTGGAGGTGTTATGAAGAAATAGTTTTGCACAGACTGGTGTCAATGTTTATTCAGTCCCATCTCTCAATGTGAAAGGACTACACATAAATAAGAAGAGGTGGGAATTGTAAGAGAACAGAACTATCACTAGCAGTTGTAGGTGAGTGAATCTCTTTAGGAAAAACAAAGCTAGAACAATTTTTTAATTGGAGGTTTTCACCCCCCCATTAATCAGTTTCTTCAAGTTTGAAAAAGAGGACAGTGTTCAGCTGCAATACCTCCATGTATTTATTTCATTCTTTACTTTCAAGGAAAAAATCAGTCATTAAATTAGAATAAAGACAACAAAAGCAAATTAAACAGATTAAAGGGGGTATGACACATGTGGGCGACATGGTGACCAAAACACCAGGTCTGAGAGCTGATTAAATGTTTGTCCGCCCCACATTGAGAGGCCACACACTTGAGCAGCAAGAACCAGGGAACAGGCTGCAAATCCAAGGAAAATTTCATTAGACTCTATAGAGTAATTACAGAAAAGATCAGAATTTGTCCGTCTGGTTCTATCAGTCACGTTAACTTGATTTCATTAGACATTAAGATTACTAGTACCATATCTTCCAGAAAAACAGAAACATTCTCAGAAAAGTATTACTTGTGAAAAGAAGTGTTTAAAATAGCAAGACAAATGACAAGTTTTCTGTATGACTTTGAGCACTTCTTTCTTCCAGTGCCAATTTCTGATAATATACACATAAATTAGTCTTTCACCATGCTGTAGAGGCTAAAAAAAATGATTAAAATATTAGAGAAGTAAATATGGAAACATACAAAATAGTAAACTAGCATTCCCTTTAATCCAGAAACAAAACCCTGAAGAAAACAGATTTTTTTTAGTAATCAGCTGCAGTCAGAATTTGCAAAAAAGTAAACTTAAAAGGAAAATGTTGTGGCACATTTACAAATGACGTGGCCTCTTGGACTGCGTATAAGAAAACAGACCTATAGATGTGAAGGTGCTTTTGCTGGTGGCTTACCTCAGACCTGACTGTTGGGATGTCACCTTTCTGGAGCTATGTCGATTTTCACCAGGCTCTCTAATGAAGAAGAAACTGCTGAATGAGAAAAGTACCTGGCAAGGATGAAATTCTCTGACCTGTGGTGTGCAGAAGGTCATATTGGTTGGTCATAATCTATCAAAACAGTAAATGCAATACACATTCTTTAGGCGTTTCAAGGATCAGTGGCAATGTGATTTCCAAAAATTTACAGTGGTACCTTGTGTGTTGAGAAATGACCACAACCCCTCATAATATTGAATTTGTCTTGAGGTGACTGAAATGGGTCAGTAAGTTAAATAGTACATCCACAGAAGCTCTGTGAAAAAGGGAAAAAAAAAAAAAAAAAAAAAAAAAAGACAATTTTTTATTTTCTGTTCTTAAAGGTAGCTCTAGTAGCCTTTCTTTGCTCTTTGGATGGTCAGGAATTGAGAAAAGTATCTTCTTGTTTTGGTTAAACCTTCTCAAAGTTTAAAAATAGTGGGTATTCACCAGGATTATTAATGGCATTGAAACACTCCTGTGTTTGATTCCCTCTATGGTCCTTTGCTGCTGCTAGTGGTGGCATTCAGGGAAAGAAAGCTGAGCCTAAAATAGATTTCCTATCAAAACTGCTTCCCTATCAGTTCAACTGCCTCAGTTAAGAATGTGATTTATATTTAAATGTTATGCACAGGCCATTTGAACCTTTGGTATAGTAGAATCATACCATTTTATATATGTTAATACCAGTATAGCTTGTTCATTTCCTTTCCTGCACTGGAATCAACTTCCCTAGTATAATCACTTTATATCAGTATTGCTGGGCTTCAGAAGGGGAAGATGGGATGTGACTTGCAGTTTTACTACTTTAAATGAACCTGAATATTTAAAGCAATACAAACTCTTATGTTTAGATAGGGCTTCAGGCCTTGGAGAATTATGAATATGAGTCATTGACTGTCTTTTGCACAAATTGTTCCAAGAACAAGCCCTAGTCCCTGCCCAAACCGCTAATTAATGAAAACCAGCTAACCCTGATTATCATGTAGGGCACAGTAAGTGTGTTGAAGGGATTCTACTCAGATTTTGGCTGATGCGGTTGAGCACCTATAACCTTGTTTTCCCCTTGCTGAGCTCAAGCAAAGGTGTTTCATCATAATGGGAATTATTCCCAAGTCAATTTTCACAGGTTTTTGCTCTGTCTCCTTTCAATCCATATGATCACAGTTAGCTTTAACAAAGAGGAAGAAAAGAGACTTTGGTTTACTGTAAGTACATTTTTTTATCTTCTGATTCAGAAGTAACTGAAAGTGTTTTACCCTGCAAAAGTCAAGTGCTGTTCTACAGAGAACATGCAGGGAGATATTAGATTGGAGAGACAGACAATTTAAAAGTTCAGCACATAACAGAATGCAATTAAAATGAAATAAAAATAATAACAACACAGCATTTAAATAGCAATGCATATCCCAAAGCACTTCACAAGTAGGTCAATATCATGGTAAGCATTTGATTGCTGCTTGCTTTAGGGGGAATGATTTAAGAATGAAAAATATTTAGCCCACTCTTCCTCTCTTTGTGGCAGTTCCACAAATGCAACAGTTTCTATAGAACGTCCTGCTGCTAAACACCCAGGCAGGAAAAGCCTGGCCAATGCTCAGTTGCATCTCCAAGTGCACAGAAATATAAGTGTTATTTTCAGTTTGGTTTATGTTAGTTTTTAGTTTTAATTTTTAATAATGTAAACATTGGAAACCAAAAGAGAATGCAGGTTAGTTACCAGCATGCAGCTTACTTTTATCATTAAGTCATTTCAAGACCTAGACGCAGCATTCATGTGTCCTTGAAGCTGCGAGATGTGGGGATGGGAGAGATGGGCATGTGCACTCTGCAGAACTGAAGTATGAATCTAAAAAATAATACAGGAAAAAGAAAGCCAGTTTTTCATATCACCATCAGTATTCCTATCCTACCAAGAGCTTTCATTAGATGATATTTAACTCAGATGATTACCTTTCTAGCTGACATTATCCATAGGAAATCACAATTTCACTATACCAAAAAGAGGTTAAATGGCTAACTCTATGGCACTTTATACCTTTCAACTGATAGTTTAAGGCAAAATATTCTCCCCAGTCTCCACACAAGTGTGTATTTCTGTGTGGATGAAATTCTTCTTTTGTTTTCATTTGAGTCTCCTGGAAATGGATAAAATTCTATCCTTGAACAAGCTGTTTAACAGCAAATCTTTTGCTTTTATGTATTCCCCAGGTCTCAAATGGATTAAATTCATAGAACTCATCTTCACCTTGGAGTTACACACTATGAAGTATTTATTTCACTCACATCCCTCTGAAAAGAAAATTCCGTAGCTGGGACCAAGTCTTCCCACTCTGCTCAAGGACCAGAACACTTTGGGGGTGCAGGTGTTCCACCCTGACATGCAGATATTGTAATGTATGGCAATGTGGGGACCACAGTCGTTCTCCTCTGCCAACCCCTTCCTCAGAATATGGGCTCCAACAACCTCAGTTTTGTCTATATCCCTAGGTTTTTTTCCCAGTTCAGTCCTGTCTATCCTCCCCTCTAGCACTTCAGCTCCAAGGTTCTCAATCACAGAATATAATTCCTAGGCATTCTCAGAACCTAAACAAAAGCAAGCTTAGTCTTTAGGAAGCTGTGTAGCTGCTCTGTCCCTTGCAAGCTCTTTGGGGCAAGAATCAGAGCTATTGCATTGCAGTTACCCAATGTGGAGCTCTTGTCCATTGCAGAACATTAAAATTCTATGAAAAGGATGGAACATTGTTTGTGCTTATGTGTTCCTGTGACTAAGCTTGGAGCACTTAAACATTGGATTTGCAAATACTGTTTCTTTCCTGTTCTAACATTTGCTATCCCAGAAATACCATCCCATAACCTTCATAACTATAACCAGGCATATCCCATGTATAGATCACATTATGTGTGTCTCTCTTCTTTCCTGGTTGTTACTATGCTGCTTGGGTCTAGGGCATGTTTTAGTGCCACTAGCAGAGAACATTAGACTTTTCTTCAGATTTGAGCAGCAGGTCTCCAAGGGAACTGCTGGTTTGATATGTAATGAACATATGTGGATTAGTTTGGTATACATCTGATGTGTTTGTTACTAAAACAGTGTTCATGCTAACAACAACTGGGATAATTCAGGGTTAAGAGCCCAAGGTGTAAACTTTCCTCCATTTGTCCTTTTCCCTTTACATCATCCATTGCCTAGCTCAATTTTAAAAGCATCCTGTTCAATAAGTACAGTATAAAGCAGAAAATCTGACTTACAGTAATTTCACGATTATAAGCCGCACCTGAATATAAGCCACACTTTTTTGTGGTTTTTTTTTTAAGTGATGATCCATGTGTAACAAAGTAACAAATTAGTAACAGAATCGCTGCCAGCTGGGTTTGGTGTCAGGTGCTCAAGTTGCAAACAGTTTTCATGGACCAGCAAAGCCTTTAAAGGCAGCCCCAGGTGCCCTCCCCAATCGGCTCTCACTTCCGCGTTGGCCTTTCACTGGGATTTGTCCATAGATAAGCTGCACCTGAATATAAGCCACACTACTAGGGCAGGCTGGATTCTTTAAGGAAAAAGGTGCGGCTTATAATCATGAAATTACTGTATATCTGCTTTTAGCCATAAAATTGCACAAGGAATTTTTAAGTCTATAAAAGTCATGGAGATATGTCCCAAGAAACCTAAAATTGGATAAGCACATATATTCAGTGAAAAAACAGTAAAATAGGTATTTACCAGATTAAAACCTGTATACCATTTACTTTCAATTGCATGTCTTGATGTAAAAAGAGTATTGAACTAGCTGACATTTAGAGGTCCTTTCCAGTTCAGATTTTTCTGTGATTCTATAATTGGCTAAAAACCGTGAAGAGGCAGGGCTTATTTTGGGAAGAAATTCCAAGAGCAAAAATCACAGTTCTGATCTCCAAGGGCATGTTTTCTTCATTCAATTTAACATGCTTAAAAGCTGGTGGTCATTAGAGAGGAAGCAGCATCTCCAGAACTACTTTTTGTCACTTTAGATACCTAATATGACCTGAAACAGGAGCTTGTTTCTCTCCACTAGCAATATAAGAACTGCATGCAACCAATTTTTTAATGCTTGAGCCAAGAAAAAGGAAACTTACTATATTAGAATTACCTATTTTGCATAAAAATACACCCCTCAATAAGTTATATTTTCCTGGTGATAGCTTCTTACCTTCAAGCTGACTGTGTCTTCATCCAAAACTTGAAAGGAACAAATCAAACATTTGAATTAAGTTGTAGTGAAGACATTCCAGCAAGACATAAAGCCAAGTATCACAAATGACAAGCCACATCTTCTGTGTTAACTTTTTCACTGACAAAAGTGGAGGGGCAAAAAAAAAAATGGTACAAAAACTTGTGAGTAACAAGCCCCGAAGCCTCTTTATGAAAATGGAAATATTATTTCTATATTACAAGTCAATAACAGAGCATTGTTGACAGATCTCTCCCTGCCAAGCCCCTACTTGCATTTATTATGTTTTACAAAGGCTGAACAAACCATGCAAGATCATATTAGGACTTAGTGCACAAGGTTACCATTAATAGCAGGGAATTAACAATGTGATAAGACATTACAAAACTGCTGAAATCAACTTGTGACCTGAGTGCACTCTGAGTTCAATTAGAACATTAATTCTTCGTGCACTTAATAGCCACATGCTATTAATAACAACAAGAAATCATGTCTGAAGAAACTGTTTGATAAAGAGGTTTATTTGGCAGTAGCATGTAGGGAAATCATCACTGAAGTCTTCTACATACACTTTCAGGGCACAGGATAGTTCTGAGCCAGAAAATAGCTCTCTATTCTATATTTGTAATATTAAATATTACAAAGTCTGGCCCAGCAGCTACTTTCCCACTCTAGTAACTGTCATATCAAAAATGCACTCAGGGTATTTAGTTTTAGTATTTTAAACAACTGTCATTGATTTTTTTTCTCTCTCTTCTTGAGTGTAGGACCACAGAACCACTAAGGTAGGAAAAGACCTTCCAGATCATCAAGTCCAACCTTTGACCTAATACCACCTTGCCAAGTAAACCAGTGCTAAGTAGTGCACTCACAGAATCATGGAGTAGTTCAGGCTGGAAGGCACCCATGGAGGTTGCCTAGCAGGGTCTGTTGGGGCAGCTGGGTTAACACCATGTCCAGTCTCATTTTCGGTGACTCCAAGAATGGAAACACCACATCTCTGGGCAACTTGGTTTTGTGTTTGGAAGGACCATAATCAAATAAAAAGATAAAATGCTAATCTCTGCTTCAAATAGAAATTCCTCCATCACAAGTTCAGTTTTAATCATGAAGTGCAAAAGACACCTAAAATGTCCTCTCTGAAGCTGAAACTCACTTTGCAACTCATTTTTTCAGGGTAATCAGTCAACAGATTTGCAGAAACTATGTGTTGATTTCCCCTTTTTTTAATTTAGTCATTTCTGTTAACTGCCAAAAATAATTAAATAAGGCACAGCTCTAAGAGCTTACATACTAATCAGAAATACCAAGTGCTTTCTCTCAAAAAGCTGTCAGGAGCCCAGTTTCTGTGTTCCCCATGGTCTGGGAAGGTGAATTTACAACTTGGGTTCTCAGAAGAGACGTGCTGCTTGGGAAATACCTGTGTTTTCTGGGAGACTGGACAGCACCAGCAAAAGAGAGGGAGGAAGCCCACATCATGTCTTGGGAGTTGCATCAGGCCCTGATGGACACCTGGGATGTCAAGGGGACCTTGAACAAGCAGATCCCTACCTGTACATCATGGAGCAGCATCAGCTGCAAACACCTCCCTTCAGCCCACCCTGCAAGGCTGTGCCTCTCCTCCAAGGCCACCACAAACTCTGGGGATCCCCAAGCTTCTCGTTAATTGGAAACAAACAGATTCACAAGGTTTGTGGATTATGATCCCATATTTGTTTGGTTGGGGACTTTTTCCAGCTGAAGCTATGTAAGTCAACTGATGCCAAATGACAATTGAGATAAGTAATTTCCAGCTGAAGTTTCAAATAATTCACTGTTTCCTAAAAAAAGTCAACACAAAACCCAAACTAAAACAAAAACAAAAACAATCAAGCTAACAAAACCCAAAAACAAACAAACAAATCCCAAAGAACAAAGAAACAAACCCAAGACACACCAATAAAAGTCTAGCTCTAGTTAAAGTTTATAGCAACAAGTATAGCTGACTGAGATTATTTTAATCCTTTCTATTTTCTTCCAAACACTTTGGAGAAACTCTCTAAATTTTGAAAATATAAAAATAAGTTTATTCTGAATGCTGAAATATGCAACTAACTTCAAAATCACCTGCATCAGCAACAATGTTTGGCCTCCACAATATTCATATTATCTCAAAACATGTTGTTTTGAGGTTTTTTTTAGGGTTTTTTTTTTTTCATTTTGTCAGAATCTACCGATGTATCTGTGAAGTATGTAATTTAATAATAGTCAGCAATTATGAACTAGATCTGTAATTTAAGGATTGACATGTGAGTGTCAAGCTGGCAAGTTTTTGAGTTGATTCTCATTGAATTATCCCATTATAATAAGGAAAGTGAGTTTAGCTTGTACAACACTTAAAGGTCTTTGTATGTACTTTTTAAGATGAACATCTCTCTTCCTGAAGTGAATCCTCTAAAAATAAAAGTAGTGGATGACTGTGTAAGAAACTAAAAAATATTAATAGTTAAAACAATGCAAAGGAAAGAAAGAATTTTCAAGACCATCAGTACTGGGTATTTAAAAATTACATGAGGCATCAAGGTAATACACACAGCATTCTTCACCCTCTGATACATTTTTTTTAAAACATGTTTTCTGTGCAAATACCAGTTGTGTAAGATGACTTCTGTGGAATTTGTCTCCAATAATAGCCTTGCCTCACAAAAAAATGTGTTTGGGAAGGAAAACGTAAAGGTTGGCATTTCAGAAGTTCCTCTTCACAGCACAAACCTGGGAGCTGATGACTCCCTTAAGCTCTTCACCTGCCTCACACAACAGAGCACCAATTACTGTCCAAATTCTCTTCTTGTCCTCAATCACCAAGGCAACAAAGGGAGTCAGTTTTAGGCCCACAAACTCAATGGCAGTCTTCCCACTGGTATCAGTGTAAACAAATTTTTCATTGAAATCTACTCTTTACAGACAAGTGCTCCATTTGTGTATCTGAAACTGTTTCATAGTGGTGACTATGTTTCACAGTACATTTGAGATGCAGGTAAATATTATTTGTTAAAACTTCCCTCTCTCATGAGTCCACCGCAGAACCAGCAGCAGATTTCCAAACAATGGAATTCTATATTCTCTCACATTAAAAGGAAATGTGAACTCTTATATGTCAGCAATATTGCCTTTGATTTATTAAGCCTAGCTGCCCACTCTTTTCTTTTTTCTCCATTTTTTTTCCTTTTAATTTTTTTAACAAGGATATTTTTCCACCCAGTTTCACAGGAATTTCCAGGTACCAGGTACCACACTGAATTAGGCTGGAATTGATGAGATTAACAGACATCTCTAATTTAGGCTCCTCCTGAGAAGCCCCAGTAATTTTTGAGACAAAAACACAGGTGTACATCACCACCAGAATTTAAAGGCATATGTATATATGCTTAGAAATTTGACCTATTTGGAAAGACAGCTTCCCTGAGTGTGATGGAGTGGGTGTACCTGTGTGTTAGAGTGAGAAACACAGCAAAGTTATGAGAAAGAAAGATTCAGGCAAAACTTGGACCAGGCTGGGCTATGAGTGAAACAGAGAAGGAGAGAGAGATTCTTCTTCAGATGGCAGAAAGAACATCCTGCACTGAACTGAAGCCTCACATCCTACCAGGGAGGCAGGGTTCTGTGCTCCTTGTGAGTACTGCTTGTGAGAAAGTACTAGGGCAGCAAAAAGGACCTGGGACCTTTGCTAGGAGTGCAATGGGAGAGACTTAAAGCATATAATTATCCTCAGAACCCAGACTGATGTTTCTCCCTTGCAAAATAAATTTCAAAATCACATTTAACATTAATCTTTTCAATAAAAGTGCTTGAAACATTCATATATCCTATTTTTACAATCATGCTCCATTGAAAAACTTACTGGAAGTCAGTTTAGTTTTGTTTAGTTTTTCAAAATGTCATCATTGCTGCAATCAAAAGATCTTTAAAAATATTAATTTTAACCACTATACTACATAATAAATGCCCTAATAACAAGGGCCTTACTAAACATGAAGTAAAGGCTTAACTGATACTTATTTTGTTTCTAGAACTGAATTTCAAAAATTATATTTTTTCACATTTACCCACCAGAGTCTCAGATCCTGCTTCACATCAGAAATAATTGTCACTGCTTTTGCTGTAGCTGGGGAAAACAAGAAGATTCTTTGTATATCTTTTTATTACATTGTCAATATATTAATACAAGTTATGTGAACAAACCTAGAGAGACAAAGAGCTATTTGTTATGTTATTATCCAGAGGTGAAAGCGCAAATCTTAGGAAAATTCCAGTAGGGATCGCAGCTGAACAAAAGGTCTGAGCAAGGCAGGCTTCGACACCTGATTATATGCAAACCCAGCAGCGCAGCCGTGCAGGGATTCCCTTCTTGTGTTTTCAGACAAGCATTGAATGAGAAGTGGTGAGATAACAAGGAAGCGTGCAAGCTTAATGATATGCCTATTTTTTCTATCAGTTGCTAATCTGTAGCTCTGGTGATGATTACTATTTCATCTCCAGAGAGATGCTATTCAGAAACATCAAAATGACATACAATTGAATGCCTTGTGTTTCTGTAAGTATAGGGCCAGATTGTCAGGGCTGTCAGCCCCAGAAGGGAGAAAGTCTTCCCATCTCATGCCGCTCTTTTCCCCGCCTCGAGTGCCGCGTTCCAGCGAATGGCAGGCGGAGGCTGAGCCCAGCCCCTCACCTGATGTGCGGCAGGAGGAGCGGCGGAGCCGCTGCGCTCCGGCTGCGCTCACGGCGAGCCCTGCGCAGGGCAGGGGCGCTGCTGGAGGCGGTGCTGCCTGCTCGGTGCGGAGCAACAGAAGGACAAGTGAAAACCTTGCCTTGTTGAGCTTTGCCTTATTTTCTGCGTTGCTCCCGCATTGAAAAAGCGCGGAGATGCCACCCACACACATCAGCTTACAGGGATGTCAGGGCACTTTCCACTCTCACACCACGAGCCGGGCTGCTCTTTGCGGACCCGCTGAAGTGAATTCACTCCCTGCTGTGCACAAGAGCTGCTCGCTGTAAAACCGCAGCACCCACTGGAAATCACACTGCATTATTGCAACTTCGAGAACAAGTCTCAGTATAGCCTTCTCTCCAGCTTAGTAAACATGCTGGCTGTCCTAGACGAGTAGGATGCTTTTTCAACTACCACTACACTTGACTGGTCCTGGACCTAGTTTGCCTCCAGACTCCGAATGTTTCCATGAGCAGCAATTGTATGTCTGGACTTCAGAGCATAGAGCCCAGTGTCTCCTCCAGTTGTCACATCAGGCTCTCCAGGTGCAGAAGCTCAGATCTCTGACTTGGGTACCAGTCACTGGAATTGCTAAAACTTCCAGAAAACATCTGATTTAGAGAAACTTCAGAATAATTTAATTCTGGTGTGGAACAATCTGTGTAGATGATCCAATAAGGTCTGCAAATTTAAAATTCCTTCTTTCAAGAAGAAGATAGACATTAACATGGATCTGTATATTTTGTGTAGAGCCATGAATCCTTTCTGCTGACAATTAAATGTTTGTGCCAAAGACAGTTCCTTCTTTGTGAAAGTGCTCATAACTCAGGCATGTTAATATATATATATATATTTTGTGTGTGTGTCTAGATGTCACTTCTTTGGGGCAGGAACCCTTCCCAGTTCTGAAGAGCAGCCCATCCCATGTTCAAGTGGCATCACATACATATCCACACTGTCATGCAAGATGTTCTAAATTCATTCTGGTACCTCTTCATTGCATGACTTTGGGGATAGAGATACAAAAGATTTGTCCCTACACATGAACATTTTGCACAATTATGGCACACAGAGGCAGAGTGTGCTGAAAGACTTTAGTGCTGAGAATGAAACATACAATGCCTTAATAGTATATATAGGAAAACTATTTCTTCTCTTTTACTAATAAAAAGATAAGTTATCAAGTGGTCCAGGAATCATCACTAATTTTCCTGGGCTAAAGCTTGGTAAACTGCATGAAGACCTCATGCCTCCCTCTGAGGCCATTTCCTGGGGGTGCAGAGGTCTGTGTCATTGTAGCTGGTCAAAGCAAAACTCCTTTAAAGCTCAGTGTTGCATTAATGCTGTGTCGGATGCCTGCTAGTATAAAATCAGAATGGTGTGTCACTGGTGTAAATTGCACATGAGGCATGGATGCTATTTGTATGTTAATAACTGTGTGGCCTTTCTTTTGCTTTCCTTATTTATTCCCTGTGCTTTGTCCAGATGTGAGCAGGTAAAGTGACCCACATTCTCCTCTGGCACATCACACGTGGCATTGCCCAAGCTCAAAGTGTGCAGTCAATTTCTCCCTACTGCATAACAAACACAAACACACAGACAGCCCTAATCACAGCGGCTGGTGCAGGAGCAGCCTCCTCCCTCCTCCCCCTGGCAGATGGCACAGCAGCAGCACAGCTCCACAGCTCCAGGACCAAAGGAACAGATGTTGGATTACCGCACACTTTCTAGAGCTTTCATCTTCGAAGAAATTCTGGATCTTACCTGGCTTCTCCTTTCCTCCTGTCATTCAGAGAGGCAGCAGAAGCCTCTGAAAACAAGATTATGCAGGCCCTTAGCACAGCCCGGAGCCACAATGTCAGCAGAGATAACGACAATGTGGTTAATAATGGCTGAAATACGTGTAAGGGTGCAATCCTTCAAAATGAGAATTTTTGAAGATAATTACAGGAGGTGGAAAACTGGGTTGAGAAAGATTTTAACAGCAAAAAATTATTTTGTTTTCTTAAAATGCTACCTTGAAAAATGTTACAGGGTGAGTTGGTCATATCTTATTTGGAAACTAAAAATGCAGAGAGCTGTTTGAAAGATAATTAGATAACTATAAAGAAAGAAGCATGTTAAACTCTAAGGATCATTTCCTCTCCTTCTTCCCTGTAGGTGACAGCCACTTTTGAAGCAGATTTGCTATTAGATTGATTGATTGTAGACAAAGACAATTTTTTGTTTGACAAGCCCCAGATCTAGCATATAATTTCAGTGGACAGACATGGTAAATCAGCACCTACAATCAAATCCACAGCTGACACTTGCTTCATTTTGTTTGTAAGTCAAATTTTACTAATGTTGAGGCCAAAGTCATGAGTGGTGTAATCACAGCATTATATTATCAATTGAATTTACATTATCAATGGATTTTATTATTAGAGATCTTGATCTCATTTTATCTGAAATAAATTCATAGTAGCTTAAAGGAATTTGAGAAAAATATCCCAACACTGCATTTTAACAGATATACTCATGGTTATGATTCAGCTTTAAACTAAAATGTTTTAACCAAGGACAGATTAAATAAATATAATGCAAAGATAAGAAATAATTAGTTTGACAGATGGTAATATTTTGTTCAATGAGATTCAAACAAGACCTACTTGCTTAAATATTTCTAATGTAGTAATTTATTAGCCAAGTCCTAAAAAAAGGAGGAAGCACTCTACTTTACTTGATTCACATTTTACTTTTCTCTTACACACTTCTTAATTGAAAGGACAATGTTAAGCTTTCTTTCCAGTTACAAATTACCTCAAATTAGTTTTGAGTTGTATTTTAAATGAATTGGTAAATGTTAATACTAAAGGTGTCATCCTAATATTGAGAGATTGATTGTTTTTTTTCTGAAGTGTTCAAGTATAGTCCAAAAACATGCTGCTTTCAATCACTTGGTCTTATAGATTATTTTTGTAGGGATTGAACTTCAGCAATGCATCCTTTCTTTTCCTGTCTTTTTAAAGCTTGTGATAGCGAGCTGAATACCAAGAAACTTTTAAAGCAGTCAAAAAGAATATGTTAAAGGTCCAGCCACACAGTCTGAACCATGGTTTCACCCATGGACTAAGAGTCACATTTAACCAATCTCTCTAAGAAAGTATTTTAACATATGAGAAGCACTGAGAGTACTGCAGGCAGATGCGATGCCTGCCCCTGTTTCCCCAAATTGGAGGAGGCTGCTAACAGGAGAATTTAATTTCCTTTTCATTACACAGCTGCTGGCTGGTTGAGCTGGCTGATACAGAGAGGATATGGGCAGGGATGTCTGGGAGTTCTGGGGAGAGTGCTAACAGGATTTATACATTATCAGAAGACCACTGAAGTTCAAGAATGAGGGAGGGACACCTGTGCATTTGCTAATACAGGTGTTGTCACTGGTATCGAAGACAATCGGCCATGTCTGTAGTTTGGTCTTGTGTTATTTCACTCCATTTTCTTATTTGAAAATAGAGACATAACTATTACTAGGCATAGATGAAGATTGGACACATTTTTGGAAAATAATACTCTCATTTTAAATAATAAACTCCTTGAACTTGCAGGATGCTTTAATTTTGATGTGCATTTTCTCTCTTCTTGAAAATTCCATGGCTTGTTGGCATCTACAGTTGTGATATTCTGTGTTGCAGCTTTGTGTTCATTCTGGAGAAAGTGCTGCCCACTTTATTTAAAGACTTTGCTCTCTGCTGCGTTTGGCTATTGTTGGAAGGATAATTGGAGATGCTTTGCTTTAGTTTGCCTTGTTTCCCTGACAAATGTCGTCTGCAGCTTGTGGGACACTCAAATTACAGGTTCCCTTATGGTGCTCTCCATGGCTCATTCCCTGTGCCAGAAGAATTTCTCCTGCACAATAGCTTTTTAGTTTTCTTAATGCATTTTTCAACAGAAATCTTCCCCCATTTGAAACCATGGTTCAGGTATCTTCTCTGAAAGAAAAGAAAAAAACCACTTGATAGAAACATAGATCTCATGGGAATAGCTTAAATTGTTGATCTAGAAGCTTGTAAACATAGAAGGTATGCAATAAATGTTTGATACCAAAAGCACAGTTCACTCATGATATCCACAGAACATTTCCCAGCGCTCCAGATAACTTCAAGCCCCTGCTGTACTCCATTTCCAACCCTGTAAAGCAAATGTTAGATAAGTAGCCTCTATTTCACTTTTCAATGACAAGGTCATTCCCAAAGTTAAATCCCTGCCTTTTCTTTGCTTTGTTTGTCAAGAATATCTGAGAAAGGAAAAATACAAAATCATCTTAGTTTGGCACTCACTGAGAGGTCACTGGGAACTATGGACATATTATTGTTGGCCTGATGCCAATGCTGCTGAACTAATGCTTGTCACATGTCTTTTCCTTGTGGAAGCTGAGATCTTGCAGTATCCACAGGATGGTCATTTTCCTTAAAGGAACTGTCTTTTTCCATGGGAGGAAAAAGAGCTCAGAATTTTTATCTTCCAATAACTTCCTCAGAGAAAAGGAGGGAAATATAAAGATGAGGTAAGACGAGATTTAGACAGTTGTCAGAAAAAGACCAAAATGTAATATCTCAGTTATACCTCATAGCTGTTGGAGTAAGAAACGTGTGATTAATGTAATGCAATTGTCTGTATGTGACCACCAACTCTGGACTGCAGCTGGAAGAGCAGAGGAGCAGGAGGCCATGGGATGTCTGACCTCCAGCTTTCAATGATGCAGAAATACTTTGCAGGCAAGAATATTGTAATCATGGAAGAACAATGCAGTGACCATGGAAGCCTCTCGCAACAGCTGGAATCATTTGGTGTGAGAAGAAGCCTTATCAAGAAGCCCTACCAACCTTCCAGCTACCCTTACCCTGAGCTCCACTCAGGTCCTTACCTTCAGTATATTGTAAAATAGCACTGGGAGTATTCATCCAAATCCAAGCAGCTTCTCAAAATTAGTTGTAGACTCAGAAGTAACTTCCACCTTGACAAGAAAGTCCAACTGCTCGGATTTGAGTATGAATTTTTGACGCTTCCTTTTCCTGAAAAATTGACATTGTCTAGGAAGTGGAGACACCAGGAGAGTTGATTTGGGGCGTTGGGGGTGGGGTGTTTTTATTGTTGTTTGAGGGTTTTTTGGGGTTTGTTTTTTTTGGAGGGGAGTTGGTTTTGTTTTGTGGTCTTCTTTGTTTTCCTTTGAACATGCTGAGAACTGCAGTGCTGGGACCTCAGCAATTAAAGTTACCAATTTATAGTTATTTAATAGTGGATGGATTATGAGGGTGTGTGTATCAAGACAAATTAGCACTCAGTAGTGTAGAGAGGGATCTGCATTAAGTGTTGGATAAACATTCCTCCCCTGCAGGAGGAGGAAAGCAATGTGCTCACTGCAAATGCATGGCTTTCAAAGTGGAACTGATCATTTTTCCTTTGCTTCACAGTACAAGATCACTTAGGAGTTGGTATTAAGTTCCTGAGATACTATAAACCTGTACAGTTTTTTAGGTTGCTCCTTTGGGATACAGTGTCTTACAGCCACTCCATCCACTGCAGCCATTTATTCTTCACTCCTAACTGCATTTTGCCACAATCCCCCTCTTCTGATGTAAGTAATGAAATGCTTTTCATTTGTAAACCAAATAAATAAAGTGATTGAACTCAAAAATTGATCTTCAAATAGAAGGTAGTAATGGGGTTTTTTTAAGTGGGGTTTGCTGAAAAGCAAGTATTTTGGGCTCTTTTGTTTTTTGGTTTTTTTTTTCCCTGGGAGCAAAGCAAGCCCTGGACATGTATGATTCAGCATCAGGCAAGGGCAACACCATGACCTTAATGTACCATACTGGCTAATAAATTAATCAATTGAAAATAAAATTAACATTAGGTCTAATCCTAAATAAATATTACACCTATCTACTTAACTGTCCCCAGTATATTTTGACCTTTTTACTTTGTGCTTTTCTTTTAATTACCTAGAACCCCCTACAATATCCTAGAAACCATGGGTGCATCAAGGATACTAGCCAAGCATCCAGAGCAAAGATCAGATTAGTCCAACGTCTCTCAAGAATAGCTTAGAAATAATCGATTCTCCTGTGGGACCAGGGAATGGAAAAGAAGCTCTCTCAAGCCCTCTTTGATCTTGTTATCTTGTTTATTGTATTATCTTGTAGTCAGTTCAGATGTAGCACAAAAGAAAGCAGACTCTGTCACATATTACTTATTTTGCTGCTCTCTCAACTTACACTCAGATAAAAGCAGCTAAGACTACAATTCTTTGATTTTACTCTAGAACAGAGATTCTTTAGGGGCAACTAAGAATCAGAGATTCTTGTTGTTAAGTTTTACGTTTGGGGTTCATAGCCCATATTTCACAATCATAGCCTTCTGGTGGCCAAAATGACCAGGTGTCTCAATGTGAGAGCTTGCCCTGTCCCCTTTACAGCTGGGCTCAATATGGGAATTTTCCCTTTTCTGCATCCAGTGTTTTTCTCCAGGTCAGCCCAATCCTTAAGTGGAAGAGGGTCCTGAATTATGCTGTGTTCAAAAAGGAATTGGAAGAGGAGGTCTGCAGGGTAAGAGAAATTGCTCCAATATACAAATGAATAGAGATAAAAATGGATGTTGATGGATTTCTCTTCTTGCCCTGAAAACAAGAACTCCATGAGGAAGGGATACAGCAAAACCTGATGCCAAGACTACTCTGTTCCTGACTAAATATGGAGGACTGAAGTGGGAGGGTCAGGTTAAAAAGTGTTCAGGAAGGAAAGATAAAATTATCATTATGATTTTAGGGAAGTTTCATAGTACTTTTGTCATTGTTCTCATTGCTGATACACTGCTCATGGAAAGAAATCTGAGTCAGTTTTCAGCCTGTGCTCCTGGGGACAGATATGGACATAGAAGAAGAGGGAAATTCAAAAGGTGTCTGTATGTCTGTAGAGGAACTCAAGCTCCCAAAACTCCTTGTTTCTGCCATGGTAACTACATTTAGAATAAAATGAAAATTCAAGGTAATATTTCCTCTGCCTTTGACCTATTTGCTTTTCCTATGGCATGTCTCATCTCAGCAAGGTCAAATTTGCCTGTGAGCACCTTCAGCCCAGATGCTTTGCTCTCTCTTCGTCTTCTTGAGTGTCTGCCCTCCAGCCCAGATATCTCCTCAGGGGATTTTCTCAGCCGTCTGGAAGCATTTCCACCTATGTACTTTAATTTTGCTGCAATGAAATCATCACACTGTGACATGCTCCTTCTTGGCATGGATATTTCTTGGCAATACTTCCACCAAGACTGTACTTTCCTTTCAAACAGCTCAGGTTTGGAGTTTTAAAAAGCTGAGAGGAGGAAAGGAGGGGATTTTGAGACTTTAGATTTTTGTGCTTTTGTTTCTGAATGTTTATGTGCAGGTAGTTTGCTGAACCCAAAACCACCAAGAGTTCGCTTTTACGTAGAAATTTAAGTTGAGGTACATCTTTACCATCAGAGCTTCAAGTGTTTCTGCCTGTGCTGAGTGCAGGAATAGAGAGGGTCAGGTAGGTGAGAGTCAGCTGGGAAGAGAGAAGCAGCATGGCTGTCCAGAGGTCATACATCTGTGCAGTCTGTTTTGGTTTTTTTTCTTAGCTTAAAAATTGGAACCTTAATGGGAAATGGGGCATCAACATGTGATGCAACACAGGGATGTGATCCACGGTGAGGGAAGGAAGCAACATTACTCCTTTCCATCAGGGCTGTGTGCCAGCAATAGCTGTACAATATCCCGGCAGCACTGACTGGTCCTGGCACAGCCAAAGGCCCCCGGGAGTGAAGGACACAGGGCAGGACAGAGTCAGTTCCTGTCTCTGAGCCTTGCTGTGGGGAGCTCTAAGGCTGTTCTCAAACCTGCCTGCCCTTCCTGAGCTCTTCCCCAGATTTCAACATCAGCTGCAATTAATCTTCTTTCACACACCACTTTGATCTAGCAATTGATCTTGCAGGATACAGAAGACTATGGCAACTGGTTTACAATTAAAATATCACTGAAAATCAGCATAATTACTATCTGGGGGCTGGCCTCTCATCTCATTTGGACCTTACAACCTCAGTTTTTGTCTAGCAGGCTATTTTCCGTTAAGGTTGGGTTTGTTTGGGGTTCTTTTGTTGTTTAGTTTTTTGGGTTTAGTATTTTTTGAAATCTTAATCTATTAAGTGGGGCTCACTTTCCATTTCCAAGCTGGTGCAAGGGATTATTTGTTCATAGCAGGAAGCCCTGTTTCCTTAATCTAGATATTTTCCTAATCAGTTTAACAATTTAACCAGATCAAATACAGTTAGTTAACTTGCACCTTGATCAATTTTACTCCTCAATATAAAATTATCAGAAAAAAATTGTGTCTCAATTTACCTACCTTACACATTTAATGCTGTCAGAAACTTGTCTAAAAGATACAATGAGAAAAAATATACTGACATTCAATAAAAGATTTGTTAAAAAATGTAGGAAAATTAATTTATTGCATAGTTTTAAATAAAAGCAAGTAGAATGACTCCTGAAAATGCTGAAACTTCATTCTGACAACTTTTTAATTTTTTTTTTAAAGCTTCCTGATATCTTTTATTGGGGAAGCAGGGATGATTTACTCCTAGCTGTAAGGAGGAGGAAAATTCTCAGGCACAATTTTAAACTAGGCAATGCAATCAGAGAGCTCAAATGCTTGCAAGTGCAAATTCAAGCTACAAATACAGCAACAAGAAAAAAACAAAACTCATGTGGTTGCAGACTAGTTATTTTAGGAAAGGAACATAAACGCATGGGTGAAAAGTCTGGGGGCCAGAGTGACAGCTAAGAGCAACTCGATAGCCCTGGTGGATGCTGGGGCGGGACGCTGCCTCCTGCCTGTGTTTGCAGAGATGCAGCTGTGCGAACATCTGCTCCCGCACGGAGCCGCTCGGCCCGGCGCTGCTGTCAGGTGCTGCGGGTCATGGATCCGCCTTTCTTGGCTTTGGAGGAAAAGGGCAGCCCCCGGCTCGCAAGAGGGATGGCAGCGCCCTTCCGGAGATTTTCCAGCTGTGGGTTGCCCTGCCCTGCTTTGGCTGTTTTCTCACCCGGATCTGCATTCTGCCCGGCTGGGTCTGCGGCATTTCCTGACACGCACCGCAGCCTCCACGGGGCTTCCTTTTGGCTTGGGATGCTTCCCCCGCAGCCATCACAGCGGCCGTGCCTGGCTCTCCCAAGTGCTGGATCTTTGCTGGCTGCTTTCCTTGCGTAAGAGAAGAGTCTTTCCCAAGACATTATTGGCACTCTTAATGAGCAAACTGATGTCTGGAAATTGTGGCTGGTTGAGCACACTCCAAACATCTGTCCTTCAGCTGCAAATCACCTGTCATGGACTACTTTCCATTGATTTTTGATACTGTTACCAGTTTTTATCGTACTTTTCCCAAAAAAGACCTTTAGCCTTTTTCTGTTCATAAGAATAAGCTATTTCAGTAATATCTGTACAATACAGCAGTTTTTATATGAGGATTTTTTTCTTCCACAAGAGGGGAGCATGCAGAAGACAAAGTTAAAGAAGGTTCTCTGCCCACAGATGACACAGCAGTGAATATCTGTGTCTGCTCTTAGACTGGCCAAATGTACATTAATGTAATTTAACCTCTTTCTCTGAAGTTTAGATTAAGGCCCATTACATCACAAACGAAACAGACCAAAGCTGATAGAGACATTTATAAGCAGTTATGGTTATTATCCAAGGTCTGACAACCTGTTTTACATCCTTAACTCAATTTTGCATCCAACCTAGAGGAGGAGGGAATGTAACATTTTACATTTAGCACTAAGGGTAGTTTAATGCAATTTCTGTCAGCAAAGTAAGACCCGACACACTATTTCATTCACCTTATCTGGAAATGCACAAATTGTCAGGGAGTCCAGGAAACTCTGGTATAAGTCATTTGCAGTTAAACTTATACTTTTCCCATTGAAGCAACTCTCCAGCTTTGCTGCTATTTGTGTGGTTTTCTGGTTTTGGAAGATGTTTCGTTCATTTTGTTGACTTTGGCAAATGTTAACCTAACTGCTTGTCCATGTTCTGAGATGCTGCCATGAAGTAGTTCTTCTCTTTAAAAATTTAAGCTGGATGCTCTCACTCAAATGTACTTAAAACCACTAGTTGAATATTGATTATGGATACCACTCTCTGTTCAGTTTTTTGTTGGAATCTTTTGTATGATTGAAAAACAGAGAGTCTAACGCCAAAAAAAACCCCCACATTATTACACCAGCAGCAGAGTAATTCACTTTTTCACTATGATTTCATTCCATGTGATTTTGGAATTGTACCTAAATTATTGTCAGTCCTTAATATCTACAATTCAATCCAATTATATTAATACAGACCTAAAATAAATAAGCATTAAATAATTTGGCAAGCTGTTTCTTTTTCCCCTATTCTCAAGCTCTATTACAAGCCCAAGCTGCTCACTACTAGCCCTAAAGCTCATCACTTCAACAATTATGTTCTTCTTCACTTCCAGAGACCATTTCTGAAGCAAACCACCTGCACTTACTGTACATTGGCACATTTTGAGAAAAAGCACAAATCTGGTCTCTTTTTTACATAAAGTTTTCATTCAATCTGATTAGAGCTGGTTGAAAGAAATCATCCCAAAATGTATCTGTGTTCTCTGCAGAGTCCTCTGCACCATCTTCCTTGCTCTGCAGATAGTGATCTGCTTGGCTGCAACATTTGGTAATGACTGAAGAAGTCAACATTTGATGTGTTTTGCTGTCCAACTTTAGATGTCAAAACTGGATATTATATATGCATATATACATATATATATACACACACACATATATATAAATATATATATGTATGCACCAACCTGGCTTTGGAGATGTGGCATGAAAAAAAATAAAGTATGAAAATTATGCTTCCCAGCAAAGAAAATTTTGTGAGAAAACATTATAATTTTCAATGCATAGGAAATATAACCTGATAACTTTACAATCCCTTTGGTCTTGGAGAAGTTGTGAATTTATTTAAAATATCACTTCTCATTGTACTATTAATGCACATGTGACTGAGGTTCTACAGGTGGACCAGAAGTATGCTGGGGTGAACAATAATCATTTCCAGAGAGCAGTCAAAACTACTCTGACATCATCAGAAATGCATTATCAGGTGGTGGTACAGCTCTGACTCTGGCTGGGTATTTAGAAAGCATTATGACATTACCTAATGCTGTCAGTGGTGCTACTTAGGGGAAACACAAATGATTTGGCCAGACCCTCATTATGGCAGAGCCCCCCAAATGTACAGTCCCTCTTCCAAAGAGCTTTCAAATTAAGAAATAGATGTGATGAGAATGAAAAAAGCCAAGGTAGATATTTCAACAGCTGTCCAAAACACCACAAATCTTTGGCGAAAAATCTTCAAGGAATTTTTTTTAGTCTGTGCTTCAGGCCTCCTCTTGTAACCTATTAATCCTTCCTTCTTAAGGGATTTGAAGGGGGACGGGATAGCAAGAAGAAAATTGAAATACATTGCATTTATCTGCACATCAGTATCTTTAATTATGTAGCATTCATCCTTCATTGGCATCTTGCTAAAAATGGTTCTAACTATCCCAGAAGGAGAGCCATGAAACCTGGGGAACTGAGCAAGCAAAAAGATTAACTAATATGAGCAAATTCTAACACACTCCTCACTAATTTGGGTAATAGTCTATCCATCAAATAATTTCAATAAGACTATGGGGTTTCTTTTGTAATGAATAATGAGCCAGTATGAAAAGTGAAAGGATTAAAGACCCCAGACTCTACCTGTGAGGCTATCTGTGGATCAGACAAATTTCCTCAGGGCTAACAGTGACAGAACAGATCTTGAAGTGAATACTTAAAGTAATGACTCTGTTACCCAGAAAATTATTCCCCAAAGAGTAGGATGGACAAAAGATTTTATTGATTTTTATTTCATATTTTAATTATGTGTATTTTAACCATCTCTTCTCTGCCAGGTGAACCTCTGTCTTCTTCCAATGAAAGCTATGATATCAGGTAGCAGCTATTACAGAGTAGTTGTTACTTTTCACAATCCAAGCTGTTTCATTCTGAGAATAAAATATATTGGAAACCTGCCAATTAAGTAAATGGAATTGTCATTCTCATTTATTGCAACAGCCAGTTTAACTTGTATTCATAATGTTTTTTGTTAATGTAGATAAAATGACAGCACTGGCAAGAGAGAGTATTTTTATGAGCAGAATATGTGTGTTAAAATATTCAGTCTTTTCAGAGGATTCACAGCTGGTTTGGTTTCAAAATGCAAGTTTTAAATGATCACTAATGTTCTGGTGTCTCCTACCTGTCCACTGACGCCAGATCCCCCTCCCCTCTGCTCATCTTTCTGGTGTTTGGTGCAGAATGATCAATAAGAGGGAGGGCTACATGGGCATATTTTCCCACCTACTTCCTATTCCTGCGTTCCAGTTAAAATGCTGAATAGAATTATAAACCCATTAAGCAGTGTTAGAATGCACTAATATCAGAGTGCTCTTTTTGAAAACTAGATCACTTTACAACAGTGCCACATCTTCCTCTAGCTTTCATCAGGAAGGGTTACGGAAAGCAGATATAATCAGCTAGAGAATTTTTTAAAAGTACTTCCTGTAGAGAATTAAATGCTTCACAGTTTCAATTACCTACACAAAATGTCCATCAGAAAAAAAGGATTAAAAATTATTTAAAATTTGTTGCACTTAGTATCAAAATGTGATGCTATCTCAAAAATGCCGCAAATGCCCATTGCCAAGCCTGGAGGCTCCACATATGGAGGCTCCTTTTTGGGAGGCATAGGTTTGTGACAGAAGATATACTTGGTGTGTAAGGCAAAGAAGTTTGTGAAGGGGCAGGTGGGTCTTGAAGGAAGAAGGATTCAAGCACGGTGTTGTGCACTGCTCAGTCATGTGCTAAATGTCCAAGTTAAGGAAGGCATTTAAAGAAATGGTTATATTCACCTGAAGAAACTGCAGAGCCTTCCAAAAACAAGAGCTCTTTTAGCAGAGCAACCTTATATCTCCTGTTACCTTTGAATACATACACTTTTGAAGAAGATAAATAACAACCAGGAAGGAGGAAGAGAGACAGTGGGTGTCTGAACATCCTCCTCCTTAAGCTGGAGCTGAAGCAGTGGAAGAGTTCTCCACCTCACTGTGTCACCTGGTATTTGGGGTGCTTTGCTTGGCCCATGCCAAGCAAACAATTTATTTGCATGAACAAATGACCAAAATGAGTTCAGCTAAAATAAAGTCTAACTGAACTGGCTATTTGAATTCTGAATTAGATTTTTCCCAGGAAAAAAAGTACTGTGCTTCTGAGAATAGTAACTGCAACAGCTAGGCTTCAAATGCTGAGCCACAATCAGAAAACTCAGCTTCTCATTAATTAGAAACATATCCCTTCAGCAAAATTACAGACAAAGGCAAGAAGTAGACACACAAAATGGTAAAACTCTAAAGCGGAGCAGAAAGTGATCAATTAATGTGCTTCAGCTTTGTACTGTTCTGTTTACCTCTCTCTGAAATGTTTATACAGATTCCTTGTTCTAATATCCAAATATCCTTGAATGCACATTTCCTCAGAGAATCTCTTGACAGGTAGTGAGAAAATGGTTATCCCTGTTTCACAGGGAGAGAACTGAGGCAGGAAAAGCCTGTCATCAAAATGAGTTCCCTGGAGAGGCAGTCTCCAAAAAGTGACTGGCTTTCTTATGCTTCATGGATATCCATGGTAGAGATAAAATAAATTCTACTTAAATGCTGAATTGGTTTAAAGTCACAGAATTTGGGTGAATTCTGCAAATGATACAGATTTTTTTTATTTGTCCTCTCACTTTTATAGCCCTTAAAATGCATTACTTTTCCATTTTCAATGTTTTCTATGCAAATCTGAAAAAAGGGGAGATAATGCATGTTATACATAATCTATATCATACATATTTAATGAAAGATTATATTCTTAAGCAAGATTGCAATTCAGGCAACTGGAGATTATAATGATTTAATTATACCTCTATATATAAATAGTACAAGTAGAAATTAACCAAATTTTATCTATTTCTCTATGTATTTATGTATGTATGCAGATGCATTTTCTGACCTTGAAAAAAAGAAATCTAAAAGTTGGCAGCAATCTTTTGGATGTAGGTGAATGAAATTACATTTGAAGTAATTACAAAAATAAATGCTGACTAATCAGCAATTCATCACAAAGTAATTTGTTGTTAATGTAAATATAATATAAAAATGAGGAAAAATAAAAAACTGATGTAAATAA
Organism: Sialia sialis; assembly: GCA_009812075.1. Lineage (NCBI taxonomy): Eukaryota > Metazoa > Chordata > Aves > Passeriformes > Turdidae > Sialia > Sialia sialis. Next base: position 13,627,150 of record VRYO01001589.1, read on the forward strand.
AAAAAAAATTTAGAAGTGGTTTCTTGTCGATGAGATCACCTTTGTTCTGTCTGTCCAGATCTCTATGGCAGTGCCCCATTGGCAGGTCCCTGCCGTGCCCTTGCCCAGCCCTGGGCAGGCAGGAGGTGGATGCTCCAGCCCTGTCCCACTGCCAGCACAGTTCCCTCTTGCAGGCTGAGGGAGGCGTAGGAAGGAGCAGAAGGGTCTTCTCTGCTCTCCAGACCCCTGGCCAATCCCTCTACAAGAGAGCCTTACTTCAAACGGATTTAAATCGCTGCTTTCCAGGTGTCTCCCAGCTGGCTTGTAACCCAATATCCTAAGGGTTCATGTACCTATTTATCCTAAATTTCCCCAACTTCCCTTTCCTCTGCATCAACATCTGGCATCAACCTAACCACAAGCTTGAATATCCCTTCAAATGCATTCAGGAGCATTTTTCATTAGCAGTCAGGCTCTTTTTGAAATCGCAGTCATTGTATGCATATTTTCATAGCCTTCAAATTTCACAGACCTTGCTGAAGGCAGGGTTTTATTAGTCTTTCCATATGATTAAGATTGCTTATGTCATTCATGGATCACCAAAGGAAAATATCAGATCTCTGCATCTCCATTAATTTCAGTAGACTTAAACTGAGATAAACACAGCCTGTTAGCTGTGGCACCTCAGAGAAGTGCACTCGTTTCAAAGCACCGCGTGTAGTGAATAGATGAGGCACAAATGTCATCCAGAAGCAGTAACCTAACTGCAATTTCCTTTCTTGCATTTCAGCACAGCTTTGACACGCAAACTCTTGTAACTAGTGTAATGATTCTTGATGGCAGATGATGGCAAAATATCTTAGCAAACACTTCGTTTAATTGTTTGGGGTTTTTTAAGACAGCTTTGACAGTTTGCATACTATGAACAGTAGGTTTAAGGACACTATTTAAAAGGCTGGGGCAATACACACAACTTCTGTGGGATGAAGATATAAAGAAGGAAAATATCCTGGTAGCTGATGGTAACAAAAATTCTAATATAACGAGCATCTCAAGCATCTCAGTTAATTCCACCACGGTTATCCTGATGTTAGAACGTGTTTGTCCTCTTCTGGGAGGCTGAGGTACGTCCTCCTTACTGATGGGAAACATGCAATGACTGTCTCAGAATTAAATAGAGATGTATTAACATAGACACAGCGTGACATCATCGGTGTAAACTGTTAAAACAAATGCATTTGCCAATAATTTAGAAAGTGATTAATGGTTCTGGATGACTTCTAAGTGCTTTGCTTTAAAACCTTTTAGGACTGTATTTCTTAAGGTGAGAACTCAGTGTGAGAGTAATTCCCTTTTACGTATCTGAAGCAGAGCTCTGTGCTAGGGATGAGTTTTCCAGAGTCATTACCTGTGAAAATGTAGATCCTACTCCTGAATGTTTCTGAAAAGTACTAAACAAATGCTTGCTGTTATTTAGTTACAGAGATTCAAACTTACCCTATGCACATACAAAGCAACTCAAGTTTTCTGATTTATTTAAAGAACTTAAAAGCAATCCATATGAAGTTATTATCAATAAAATCTAGGGATGACTTCAAGCTATATGTTAGAGCTGCTGATCTTATGTGTTAAAGCCAGACATTGATTTCTTTCCTATGAATTGAAGAGTCTGCTGCTGCTCCTTTTTGAAGTCAAGGAGAGTTTTATCACTGTCTTCAAGGACGGGCAAATTAGAGCCCAAATTAGCATCTGGAACTATGTACAGTAGGATGTTCGAGTGGTGTACAACTTGTCACCACAATTATAGTAATTTTAATCAACCTCATTTGCTGTTTGCTTCCCTGAGATTTCCAGGGAAATTTTCTCATCTGCACTTCAGTGTTAATATCTCCCTACCCTTTCTGTTTACAAGTCATGCTTTTATTCTGTCACTCCTGCTGCAGCTGAACCGGAGCATTTTAATAAACCTCTTGTTACCCGCATCTCCTATCCATATGTCATTGACTTAAGCAAAGCCGTTTGCCAGGTTAATATTTTATACATTTTGTATTTAGACTATTACTTAGCTGATCCATAACAGGGGATTATAGTGAGGGATAGGAATATTGAGTGGCTTCTTTTTTCCCACGTGCTTGTCTCCAAGACAACTAGATGGCTGTATTTAAAAGAGCACAAAGACCAGAAGGAGCAGCTCATCCAAGTCTTTTAGCAAGTGAATGCTCTGCGGTTTTGCATTTTCAGGCAGGCCTTTCACTCCATCCCCCTGACATTTTTCACCTCGGGCTCTGATGGGTGGTAACTCCAACTGGGAACCCGGCTGATAATTGCAGCTATTAAGCTGCTGCTAGTGTAACTCCAGTTCCCTTTTGTTTCTGGTTTTATCTGGTTTAGCTGGAGAGTTTCACTCCTGATAGTCATATTTAAAAGCCACAATGATATTCTTCCTTTTCCCCCTTTCAGTCAGGGCTGGTGATTATTAGGTACATCCTCTCTCCAGTTTAGCCTGCTTGCAGCGAATTTTCAAAGCACACGCTTGTGCTTCCTGGATTTTACACACAAATAGAAACCAAAAACCAACCAACCAAACAAAAAAAAAAAAACCCGCAACGCGTGGCAGTAACAAAAGGTCCCTGGCAATCATAAATTAGCAATAGAAATTGCCGTCAGCCCTGCTGAAAGCCATCGTGCTGCAGCCTCAGACGGAGCAGCAGCCAAGCAGAGGTTGGCTATTTACCAACTATTACTCACTATTTACCAACCATGATCTCCCATTAATCTGAATCTGCTTCTGAAATTCAGCTCAGCACTCCCTGAACTTCCTCTCCCTCCTTGGCTCTCAGGAATAACACCGTGCACTGGAAATGCAATGTTTGAGTGGTCAAGCTTCATTGCTCCCCTGTATATTTTTTGGCCTGATAATTACATTAGGGATGTAAAATACGTAACGTAAGTTTCCTGTGAGAAATTGCTGCTGAGCTAAGTGCTATCACATGTCATGGGGGTTTCAAAGTGTGTTCAATACAAAACCCCAAATCTGTCCAAACAACATATTTAGACGGGCACAGCAAGAAAGATTGTGCTTTTCAGCTGTAGCCGAGGTTCTTTGCTGCTCCTGTGCATGGCTGGATTGTGATGCCTGTGAGGTGCCAGTTTTTATTGGAACACTTCATTCCTTTGAACATGAGAGGCACAAACTTTTATGATTCAGATAACCTTTCAGGGGTTTCATATTCCAGGGGGATAGTATCTTTGTATAGACTCAAAAAAATCCAGCAAGCCATTTCCATCCTCTCTCTAAGATGATTTATCTTGCTTCGTTTCAAACAACTCCTTCTGTACTTAACGCTCTTCGCGAGAACAGAGTAATCCAGTCAAAATTCAAACTAGATCTCATGTACTGGCACTTCTGAAATTTCACATCCTCTTCCTATCAGTTAATCTAGTAGTGAAGGTAAACTTCTGCAGTTGGATAGACATTGCAGACACCTTACTGGTATGAATACTGACTGTAAATATTCCTATAAAAGGGATTGTTGTGTTAATGTGATTTGCTGGGAAAATGAAGCATTGACAGTCCTCAGTCCAGAATTTTTGTGCAGTCAACGAGAGCATGAGTCCTTCATAAAGTTCAGCTGGTGTTCTTCGAGAAGTTTTAGAAGCAAAAATGCATTAATTAAATTGCAAGTAAAATGAAATGAAATAAATATAAATGTACGAAAAGTGCACCCCCAAGCCATTCTCCCAATCTTTCCTTCCTCTTCACAGCTAATAGTAGCAGAAATAAATCAGCAGTATTAAGTACACAAACAGAAATAAAACATATTTTGAGGGTCAAATGTAACAATGAAGTGCTCCCATCAAAATACAATTTTGACAGAAATATGTTTTGTAAATAGGTATTTTCCTTTCTGTTTTCCGTAGAACATGTTGTTTTTTCTCATATATTCCCAGTAAAATCTGCATATCAAAAAGTTTCCTTCAAACAAAGTCTTTCAATCTCACTTTAAAGGGGAATAAAGATTTTAAGAAAATCCGGGGAATAGTAAACAAGTATTAAAAAAAATTCTAAATCCCTCCTGCGATCACTTACATCATTCTATTTGGGAATAAACATATCCTCAATGTCTAGGCTGGGCCATTAAAAATAAAAAAAACCAACCTACATAAAGGCAGGTCGGGTCTCATTTCCACCAAGTTCAGTTTCAGGCTTGTTCAAGGGAGCACAGTTCTCTTCTCCTTCATCACATAAATAGGAAAACTGAAACCAGACCAGGAAGTAATTTGAGGCAGGGAAAAATGAGATAAAACTGGTACAGAAAATTAATTTAAACAAAGATTAAATAGATAGGAAAATATGGTGCCTTCCTTTTCTCACATATTGTCTCTGGTGATGACCTAAGGGGCCGACTGAAATTTTCAGGTACCGAAGGATTGCCAGCAGGACAGAACTTCTAGATGAGGAGTCTTGAAATAAAGGAAACTTTCTCTGCACTGCTTATTATTTTTCCAAATTCCAAACATCTGAAGGGATGTGGTCTTCATCTTCTGCACAAGTGAGCATTTTGAAACCTTGTCCCTGTTTTATGTGGAGTTCTGAACATATAGGTCATTAAAACTTGGACCAGCTTTAATCGGTTACCAAAAATCCCTTGGGTTTCACAATGGTTCGGATAAAAATGTGTGTTCATATACACACTTATTGTTTCCTCTAAATCAGCAGTGAGAAAATATTTTTTGCGGAAAACATCAGCATTTTCATTACCCTCTTCAGATTTTTCTCACATTTACAAAGAGGTAGAAGAATCATTTTGTTTGTTGGAAGGTTTTACAGCTTGGATTGTGCTGAGTAAGGGAAAATTCAGACTGAACACTGAATAAAACTTCCTGAAATAGATGCTATTAGGCTTTGTGATAATATCCTATGGGAAAGGAAAAACTCCATCAGTTGTGACATTTAGAACCAGACTGGACAATACAGTAATAAATATTCTGTGTGGGCTGTTCGGTATCGTCATGGGGGTGGATGAGGAGAACTATAAGGTCTTTTCACATCTAATTTCTCCAGTAACTATTGGAAACAGAAATGCAAAGGAATGTCTGTTTTTGTAAAGATAATTGAACATCTTAACTATTGTTGGAAGAATGGAATGGGAAAAGATCCTGGTAATTCCTCTGTAAATTAGTTTCTGTCCTAAATCCCCCGGGTTTTGGATATCCAGGTAGTCTGTTTTAGTAATTTATTAATACAGAAAAGAGTTTTATTCTAATTCCTATTTAGGTGTAATAAATCAAAACTGTAAGGAAGAGAGATTGAGAGATTGATTGATTTTGCTATATTTATCAAAACAATCAATCTGGTACTGCAAGCACAGAGTATTAATCTTACACAGAGCTGTAACCCCAGCCTTGTCTGATCTGAGCAGGCTGAAGCAGGGACAGCCCTGTTCCAGTCCCTCCAGTGTAACAAAGGTCACCCTGCAAAACTTGATTCCTGCTATCCCTTTTCTAGGAATGTGATTCCCCAGTACCTTGGAACTAATCACTCGCCAGTTTTAAGAAGTATCCTAAAACAGAGGATGACTTTACAAAGCATGATGGCAGAGCATCTTTCCTTTCTAAGACATTTTTTAGAGAGGTCTACCTGGACTTAAATGTACTGATTTAATGTAGCAGAGGCTGCTCAGGTCAAACTCAGACTTTTGGAAAGTCAAGTTCTCCACCACCAGGCTCAAGTATCTGTGAAGGATCTGACTCCACGATCACATAATCATCCCTCTCTTCTTTTTCAAAATGACCAACATTCTTACTGTGTTTTCTCCCAAACATATGCAAAAGCCTCTGAAGCACCTACAAAATGCTCTATCATAATGCAGGAAAAACAAACAAACAAAGAGACAAGCAAACAAAGGTATTCCTTCAGGACCCTACTGAAGAATATTTCTCATTTGAACTAAGGGCTGTAATTTCAGGTACATTGGTGACAATACTAGTGATGGAATTATTTCACATATTTAGGACTGAATACAATAGACTGAATACAACTGTCATCCTAAACTCTGCCCAAAAATCAACTTGATGTCAGTGCATATTATGGAGCAGAGGTAAAACACATTTTTCCTGTAGAACCTCCTATTATAAGAAAGGAGCCTTATTCAATGAGAAATGCCATTCACAAATGTTCTTACACTAAGCACCAGGGCAGCATATCATAGTAATCCATATCTGAAGCAATAAAAACATGCCACAAGCTCCACAAACTACAGGAAAACCTCCAGTTTTCATGAAGCAACACATAATTTAAAACAACAACAACAAAAAAACCCCCAAACAGAAACCAACATAATTTAAAAGAAACAAACTTCTCAACATTTGCTACCATGAACCTGATAAAGGAGGTGGACAGACTATATTTTTCCTTCAAGAAAACTTAATTGTAGTTGCAGTTTTACTGATTTGGAAAATAAAAAAATAGATGTCATTTCATATTCAAGTTCAGCTGTTCAGTGTAACTGGTGGTAGTAGTAGTAATATAACATGAACTGAAGAATAATAATGTATAGAAAAAATAAATTAATCTCATACAGAATTAGGGAGATAGAGAGAAATATAAATAGATTGAGAGTTTTGAGGTTTTTGAAAGAATATTAATTAATTATAAAATATTTTTTCTCACTATTTTACAGTACAAATAGCTGAAAAGGTTTATATAATCGCACCATCAATGCTAATAAGCTTGTAAACTTGAGCACTGTAAAAGATGGATTTGAATACATTAAATTCTACTTACATGTTTGACAGGATGCTAAAATCTGACTGTACTACAGCATGTTATGAATTCACACATTACTGTCGGTCAGAAAACCCTGACACCAACTTCCATTGCTAATGGTAATGGGTATGGGAGATTTTAATAATAAAGTGTGCATGCTCGTTATTTTTCAGAGACAGTCTGTGGAAAGCAATTCCAAATCAAGAAATATGACAACAAATGAATACATTTGCATTAGGAAAATGTAACATCCCTGAAGGTTGAAGGAAACAGTTTCACAAGCATCTGAAATGAATTGTATGTATAACTTCCACAATTGTAAATGTGAACAGGAATACAAAAGACCAAAGATTTCAGTGCTGTGTATTATGCATAGCTACACTGAACTTCCACCTAGTAGCTGAATGACAACAATTTTGTTTTGAACTCAGGTACTCTTCCCAGAGCTTTCAAGCCAAAAGTTGCACAGAGTCAAAGACTACCTGATAGCTGAATTATCAAGGTTTCAAGGCTCCTTTCCCAAAGAGGAGAGCAAAGTGGGGAATTATTTTTAGCCTAGTTTGTTTATGAGATATAGAAACTAACAGATCAGGACTGAAAACCACACACTTTTCTGTTCTCATGATGAGAACATCCTGGAAAGTGTTACCCATCTGGCTGAGGATTTTCATTCTCTGGCACTTGTGGCTTATGTTGCACTAACCCTGGCACCTTTCTGTGACGATGCTTTGGGCTGCAGCTGGTGCACTTGAGAAAGGAGTCAGTAAACTTTGGTTATGGTAGGCTTAAAGAAAAGAATCAAGGAAAAGAGACAATTGTATAAAGTGATTCCCAATGGAGAAGCCATTTAGCCCATTCACCTGTCACTCCTAGCCTTCACTTGCCTAATACAGTCTTACAAGCTGTTGCTGGGTGCATATTCTTCAACCTCTCCAGACTATCACTTTTAATGCTGCACTGTTCCTAGATAGCTTTCCTGAATCTTTTCTCTTAGGCTTGTATCCCTTTTGCTGTGTTTGCTAAGGACACAAATAAATAAATTCATTTTTCTCTTTCTTTTCATAGCAACTGATGACACATTTAAAAATCTTAACAGGTCCTTTTTTTTTTTTTTTTTTAATCAATCTCATTTGTATCAGGCAATAGTTGAATATCATGCAACATGTCATAACTCTCACAATTTCTGCTGCTCCACCTGTGATGGGTACTTGTATTCCTTGCAGTCCTGTGGTCAAAATTGAACAGTTGCTTGATTGAAGTCTTAGCTGTTCTGCAGAGACTACTAAAAGGATTTAATCTGTTTTATAGACTATGCATGCTTCATTAGTGCAGTCTGGTATGACATTAGTTTTGTCCACAAAATCGTGCTGTTTAAATTTTCCTAACTGTCCTTATCTTTCCCTGGAATATAATAGCTGAGGTATTTGTATTCCCATGTTTTAACCCAGACAAAATAGACATCTTATGTTTTACATTCCCATCCGGGAAATCACTCCAAGGTGTTATGAATTCAGAGGCCAAATCACATTACTGAAATATTAGCTGACCTTGTCTGTGTTATATTTGTTTGCCCTTGTTCCCACACTGCAAAGCTGTGACCACTGTACCTGCCTACAGCCTGCAGTAACAATGAGTTCAGCTGGCTAGAGTAGCTGTTGCAGTAACATTCTAAGGTAATATGGATGATTTCTGGCTTGTGTGAATAACTTCTGAGAGTCCTGAGTCTTTTAAAAAGTATTTGCTATTCAGAAATATGCAGTGATGACTTTAAACAAACAATTAGAAAGTTATTAATTATCTTCAAGTTCTTTTTTTTTTTTTTTTCATTCATTTGCAAATCAGGCTCATTTGCTTGCCAACTGTCTTAGGGCAGCACTTAATCATTATTTGTCATATCCCACTGATGTGAGAATGACCTGGCACACTCAGTGCAAACCTTAGAGGATGAGTGTGAGGGAACAACAGCCTAGGATGTCCCACAGGAAGGAGGGAGGGAAGTTGGTACCTCAGGGCATGTACTTAGCAAATCTATCAGCCACTGCCACTGCACTGGAGTGGGCACTGAAGTGCTGTGGGGCTTGGTACTTGCATTTCCCTTCCTTTTTGTTTTTTTAATTTAATCCTTCAAAGGTATCCTCCTTCAGTTTGAGTCACATGCATTATACTTCTTAAATGGATAACAAAATATTTAAAATAGAGTGATTATAAATAAATAGTAACTAGTATATAGGGCACAAATAAACAAGATTCCCCCAAAAGTAATACACAAAAGTAATTTTGCCAATATAGCTCTTTATCAATATAGGAAATCAGGAACTCCACACAGGGATTTTGACACTGAACATTTTCTATTAATGAATGTGTACTTTTGCCCAAGATGATTGCTGAGTAGTGTAATAGAAATTTTAAAAAAGACAAGTTTTAAAAAAACCTTTTATCAGAACTTGGACAGAATCTGGATCTGATTTATCTCAGTGGATAACACTATCATTAAGAGAATGACCATTTTTATTCATCTGACACGCAGAAAAAAAGATAAATGACACTATGTGTTATAAAAATAATTTTTATTTTTTCAAGAGGTGTAAATTTCTGTTACACTTTATGAATTAGCTTTGAAGGACTGACTGATTACAACTGATCAGATTTGCCAAACCTGGAGATTTTCAGTGCAGACTGAGTTTCAGTACTCTAAGATTTTATCTGTATTTGTAATACTCTAAGAATTCATTCATATTTGTATGCAATTCAGCACAATAAAAGCAGACCAGTGGATCAAAGCTGAAACCCCTGTCCAGGGGCTTTAATTTGCACTGAAGGCTGAATATCACCAGGACAAAGGCCCAGTCATTACTTTGGACCCATCTCAGACAGCTCTAACTGTGCTTCTTGTGTCCTTTTGTCCCAAATGAATCTCATGGGCTCGCCCTGGGAGCAGAACTGGTGTGTACACCTTGGAGCTGATCAGGGGTTCCACACCAAAACCTCGCTGCTCCTACACAGCTTGTGACTGGGCATGCAGAGCAGTCAGATGAATCTGCAATCAGGCAATTTCAGTGTGCTTATTTCAAGTAATCTGAAAAAAAGGCAAATTAGCATCCAAATTTTGAAAGACGTTATTTGAGGGAATGAATGCTGCTAAAACCTTTCTGCAGATTGCATTTCTAATTTTGCTGCTACTAAAGGATAGGATCAGCTAGTCTTAGAGTCTGAAGGTCCTGTGATACCCACTGATGGAGACTCTTCCTGCCAGATTTACCCTGGAACTGTAAACTTGGGAAGACTGACCCAGAAATTCTAAATGTTGGAAGGAGAATGAAGAACACTGACAAAAGCTGACTTTGCAAGCTTATGGAGACTATAAACTCTTTACAGCCTGGCTTCACCCTGGGGGCTCCTGGGAGATCTAACCTTCTTGCTAAAGTCCAGGAGCCACAGTCAGCTCAGATCTGGGGCTCATGAATTATTGAGTTTGCATCATGTGTTGCCTTGAGGTCCTGGGTGTAGAGAGGATTTAGCAGTGACCGAGTTGCAAGTCCATGTCACAGCACTGCAGATCTTAGAGTGAAGGAGTCCTTTGTGGGAAGGAAATGTGGAAAAGCCCATGTACTACAAGTTCTACAGCTTCAGGAAAATTACATTGGATGTAGGAGATGTCAGTAAAGAGCATCAGGTTACCATGTTCTGGCAAAAATTGCCATTTTTATTTTTCATTAACTTAGAATTTTTTATGTTCTTCTAGAATTATAACAATAGTGTGAAAAAAAATAAACAAAAATCCCAGCCAGGCTCTACATCTGAAATTGTTAGTCTGGAATGTTCCTAAAAGGACTTAAATTGTATATTCATACCATCCCTTTGCTACTTTAACTCCCCACCCGCATACAGTATGCCAAGCTGTTTCTGCGCAGTGATGTGTCCCTGCCTGTGCTCTGTATGTCTATATTAATACACATATAGATGAGAAACGGCTGTGATGGTTGGAGCCAGGGAAGGGAATATTTGTGCCTCCACACAGCTCTGTGGGGAGGGACTGCTGAGAAATGGTCCAGAAGGTTCTTTACGACACTCAAGTTCAGGAACTGAAATTAGTAAACTGCCATTTATGTAGTAGAAGAATGAATTATTCAATCTGCTGTTTGGACTGAAAGTCTAATTTTAAAAGTCTAGCTTGCCTAAAGAGGCCCATGCAAAACATTCATTAAATGTAAGGCAGTACCAAGTGTTACTGCCTGGCTGAATATCTTGGGAGGGGTTGTCTGGTATGAACCACCATGGCTAATCTGTTCCATAAACTGTGGATAACAGCAGAACAAGAATCTGTTTCCTTGTGTTATGAATATTTTGGAAAAGTTATGGATCTCCTTCTTATGTCACATTCAGGACATTTTTGCATGGATACCACTGGACTCCCCAGCAAGGTCAGTGTGTGGGGTGCAGGAGGCAAAAGCCCTGGAATGGACCCTGCAGACCCTTGGAGGAGCTGGAGCACTGCTGTGTCCTGGGACCTTGCTGTGCTCCCAGAGGCCAGGGCAGACACAAAGGCTTGCAAGGTGTCAGCTTGTGGCCGGAGGGTGGGACATGGTGAAGTGACAAAGCTTTTCTCTCTTAATGTTTGACTTTGATAAGACAGCTGAGTGCATCTGAGCATCCCTTCTCATGGAAATTTCTGTCTATCTCAGCATTTCCCTGTAAGAGGATCCACCTGGATGCATCAGCACTTTTCTGACACAAAAATATTTCCCTGAGAAATTTCTGACTGGCCTGTTACTAGCATGAACATCAGTAATGAGCTCCTCCAAACCAGCAGCCAGCAGATTATGTTTGTGTGTGTCAGCCAGAGAAAGGGGTCATTTGGTGGCAGTTTGTCCTCTGGAAACTGAATACATGAAGCAGGGCTTTATTAGTTAGCAAAATCACCCTAGCTTGAAATTAATGAAAGGTGACTTTTCTTAATGTACCTCTTGTGATGTAGGGACCTTCTCTGCCACCTTCATGTCATGACTCAGGTTTTTGTCCTGTGGGAAATGTTGTGCAGGTCACCCTTGAGCTCCTTCCCAGGCTAGGATCAGATTCTGCTCTGTAAGGAAGAAGTGACAGAAAACAATAAAATACTGCACAGTACTTTCTGCTACTTTTGTCTGTAATATGTAATGCCAATCTGAAATAGCTAAAACCAAAATATTCTTGTATGCTCACAGAATAAAAGTACATACAGTAGTTCCATCAGTCTATTAAATATTTTCTTAGTACATATATGTACATGTAAATAAACATTTAGGTTATCCAGATAAGTAGCAGGCTCTGAAAGAATTATGAAAACCTTAACTGAAAAACTGCTAATAATATGCTGAAGTAAAAGCTACTGATGCATATGTGAGCTGCCCCAGTGAGATCAGGTTTAACCATCTTTAGTCTATTTGCTCATGAATAACAAAGTAAGGAGATTTAAATCTTCATTGTTCCTTCAGTAAAGTCTAATTAACTTCCCTGCTTCCTCAGAGAAAAACAACTACCCTCAGACAAATACATCAGGATAACATCACCCAATATCCTGAAGAGCTTCAGGGATTTTCAATTATTTCAAAAGTGGGGTTGTTTCTCTCTTTCTCTGCTCTCATCCCTGCATCATATATCTTAGGTAAACACCATAGGAAAAAAAACCAAAAAGAAACAAGCAAAAGAAACAAGCAAGAAGCCATTCAGAGATGCTTGCATGGCTTACCCTGATGAAGCACAGGAGATAATTGTCAGAGATAGACAATGCTGCCTCTGGTCCTTAAGGTGGATTTCTCTTCCATGAAGTTCTGCTTCATTTTCTATTTAGCTTGCTCTGCTAAATAGAAAACTCCTGATTTCATTTCTGGCTATCACCTACTGCCTTGTGCCAGCATCTTTCATGCCAATTGCAAGTCCATCTCCATTTGAAGTGAACCAAACTTGGACCTGAAAATACTTGCCTGAAAGTAGGGTTTGGCACATTTAACTGTACAGCTCAACATAAAGGCCAAGCTCCTCAAATCTGTTTTCATTCTAACCTACTTTTCGTGCCAGAAAGTATCCACCTGGAAGGCAGCAGTACATGGAAACATTCAAATCAGTCTGCTGCAAGGCATTTATAGCCTGACTTTAGCACAGTGTAACTCACCAGAGAACGTGACTTCAGGCATTGCCATTGCAGCTCCTCTTTCCCACTTTCTGTTCATTCTTGTGCCCCAAAACGATAAGCAATTTTTCTTTGAGTTTTCAGTAAGGAAAGCCTCACATGTGGTCTTATATTTTACTGCTGTTAAGATCTTTGGCTGTCATAGGAAGGGTAGAACTATATTAATGAGCCTAATTTTTAAAATGGCTTGTTTTTTTTTTTTTTTTCTTTTCATATTCCAAATATAAAAAATAGTGATTCTGCTCTGTTATGCTTTAACTCCAGCCAGTAGCCAAGCACCATGAAACTCCTCACTGAGTCCTCCACCAGCAGGATTGGGGGAAGAATTGCAAAGGCGAACTGTGGAGATAAATAATAGGGAAAGCAAAAGCCACACATATAAGCAAAACAAATCAATTCACTGCTTCCCATGGGCAGGCAGGTGTTCAGCCCTCTCCAGAAGAGCAGAGCCCCATCATCTATAGCAGTGACTTGGGAAGGCAAACCCCATCACTGCACACGTCCCTCCTTTCTCCTTCCTCCCCCCACTTTATATACAGAGCATGACATCAAAATAGCCCCTTGGTCAGTTCAGGTCATCTGTCCCAGCTCCTCCCAACATCCCAGGCACCCCAAGCCTCCTCACCAGCGTGGCAGTATGAAAAGCAGAACTGGCCTTGGCTCCATGAAAGCCCTGCTCAGCAATAACAAAACCATCTCTATATTATCAGCCCTGTGTTCAGCACTAGTCCACTACATATCCTCATGCAAGGCACTGCATAAGAAAACTAACTCTGAGACAAAATCAACACTTTACCTTAGTGTTGACTTAAATTTTACCATAAAAGTAGGTCTGCAAGGACAAAAAAAGCTCAGAAAGCAGCATCTGCTTTGTGATGATTTGCAGAGGTTAAACTCACGGCTTTTAAAAAAATAAAAATTACACCATCAAATTATAATTGCAGTTCCAGCAGGGTTGGGCTATAGTTTCATTGTTATTCCCCTTTCATACTGCACAGACATTATTAGAAAACAGAAGAAACTAAACTTTCAGTTCAACAAGTGGGACTTGACCTTGCACCTGCTTATTCTGGTATTTTTACAAAATGTATGCCTTAAGTTCCATCATGCTAGGCAAGGCCTAAGCCCCACAAATAGATACCTCTTGGCTGCACAATTGATGCTCATGACTATTGCATAAAGAGTGGGTTGGGGTGGAAACGCCCGCAGCACTGAGAGCAGGAATTTGAGCTGTGAGCTGTGTCCCTTAGGGACCTGTGCTGTCACCCCCTCAAAGGCCAAACCTGTTGACCATATTTGCCTCCCTCTTGCCACTGTGTTTCTGCTTTAACATCATAGATTTTTGCCTGCTCCAATTTTCTGATGTAATTCCACATGGAGCAAAGCTGTAAGCCAGACCACAAGAGTGAGCTATATTGAAACACTTATTTTTTAATTATAATCTTTTTTCCAAAGAGAGGTCATTGTAAAAGTCCCACTTGCAGTAGAGCCCACAGACAGTCGCAAGAGAGCAACTGAAAACAAATATCAGCAAGGCTGGGGTAGAAATGACAGATGGGGGAGGAATTTCTTCAGCCATCTGCACCACCAAATTAAACAAAAAACTATACAAGGCTGCAGCCTCAGGCACTTCTCAACCTGAACTTTTCATCACAGTTGAGATGAAAACTGGCCCTAAAGTAGGAATTGGTGCCAAATCCCCAGCCAGGTGCTCCTGAAAACATGTAGGGACACAAGCTGAGAAACCTTGGTAATTTTAAGGTTGATCAGGAAGATTCCAACAAGTTTCAAAAGTCTCCAGGGTTAGGTAATGTCAAAGAGAAGCTTTTGGTTTCTGTGACATTAACTGGAGATTGGTGCTTAAATTCCATGGGTGGAATGGGGGAGGTCTGGACCTTGATTTTTACTAGACTCCACTGAAATAAATGTCAAACCTTTTCATAGTATCTCTGGAGCAGGACTGCACCCTCCTTGTATTGGAAGGCCACACGCCAGTTGCCATTTGACACCCTTCTGGTACATCAAGCACCCTCTTGACAGGTTAAAAATTCCAGCTAAAACTCCTAATACCTCCTGACAGCGTGGTTTGTTCCTTCTTTAATTTTTTTTTTTTATGGGTCTTTGTTTTGTTTTGATTTGGTTTGCTTGTGTTGGTTTGTAGAGTTTCATTTTTCTCCTGAGAATGGAATTTTCTATACTCTTTTAGCAGAAGCAGAAGATTTTGTGATGTGGGCTGATATCTAGAAAAAAAGTTATCATAGACCCCGCATTTTTCCAAGAGGTTCTTCATGCTGGTGTTTCCATTTGATTTCATTATTTTTTATAATTTTTTTTTCTATTTTCTATTAGCATATCTCTTCTGTTGAAGCACATATTGAAATATTCTGATCACTGACATCCTTCCTTCCTACTGAAATCTACCTAAACTTTGTAAATATCTTTAATGGAAACCATTGATTTCCACTTCTGACAGCATGGGTTGACCAGCCTTTCTCTGTAACTTACTTTTTTTACCTGTAACAGTAATGCCAAACCTGGCTTTGACATATCAGAAGAGTCTGGAGAATTTCTCTGAAGTGCTGCATGATTTTTTTTTTTTTTCCAGAAAAATAGCCCAAAACAACTCTTCATGCTCACAGAATACTCTGCGAGGCTTAGCAGAGCACTATTGTGCATTTCACACCTCCCTGTTTCTGTGTTTCAGCCTGGTAATGGGGTGATATCCCTGCAGAACTTTCTTCCTCCCCTACCTTCAAAAATTATTTCTTCTTAGTGGCATTTCATCTATATTTTTAATTCCTGTCTTTCTAATCCTTTCACCCTTGCTGGACTCAAAGCACAGACATGTGTATAAAGATAAGATTTTCATAACATGAGTTATGCAAAGAGAACAATTTTGAAAGTCTAACTCTCGTTTTTCATGATTAAATGAGCTCTGAACTCTTTTGAGGACATGGGTAATTACTTTGGTGGGTAAACACTGAGTGCCTTTCAGAACTCAGAGGAAGATTGGAATAGAAGAAAAGAAATGAGGATTTCTACATGAAAAGAAATTCTATTAGTTGATCCTGGTCTCTACTTTTCATCAGTTGGGCATAAAAAAAAAAGGATAAAAACAATTTAAAAAGAGAAGACAAGTCAGAAAAATTATCATCCAGCTCATGACCATGAATCCTGTGCAACACATTGACTCACATTTTTCTTCAATTTCTCAAACATCATAATTTTATGAAGGAATAACTTTTGTAAGTATGGACTAGCAGATGTAAAGCAAATCAAACACAATTAATCATAAAATTATTGTATAATTGTATAATGCTTGATTCATTATTTATGCAAGTAGAGATAGATTTTTAAGGCCAAAGTTGTCATTATAATTGTGTAGTCTGACCTGCTTGACTCAGTCAATACAGTCTCACCCAATAACTCCTCTTTTAGCAGCAATGCCTACTTGAGCTGCAGTCTGTCTTTCAGAGAAGCCTCCAAACTGAATGGGGAATCTTCATGTGATGGGCAGTCTACCTCATCCCAGTAAAAATATCTTCCAGTTTCAGAAAGTTAAGGCAAATGAAAAAGAAATTTGTGTTGAAAAATGGAATGACAATGGATTTCCTTTTAAAACAATGCTGAACACTAAACTTTTAACTTGCAAAACTTTTAAAATTAGTCTCACTGGATTTTATTCACCAGCCCTGAATTATTTCCTACATATCATTTAGGGGAAAAAATAATAGAAAAATAATTCTAACTGACCTTTTTGTCTGAGTTTTTAAGACTGTCCTAGGTTACAATGTAAAGATGTGCCCAAAGATATGTGTTCAGTCACCATCTCCATGAACTGTAAAAAAACAGGAGGGGCAGTGTTTTCCTTGCCTCTTCCCCTGGACTATCTCCTGTTAATGGGCCATCAATACCCTGCCCCATGAGTCACAGATATCTCCTGTTAATGGGCCATCAATGCCATGCCCCATGAGTCATAGATAATTCCCTCCAGGAGACATTCCTGTTTATTGGGCCATCAAGGACCCATTGCATGACTGATAGAATAACATTATCCTATTGTAAGATGCTCTGCCCAGGGGGAGGAGCCAAGCATTCCCACCTGAATATAATGTGGGCCTGGGAGACAGCTGGTAGCTCTCTTGCCCACTAGTTTGCAGAAGATGGGAGCTACTGGATCTTTTCTACAGGATCACCACTTCAGCAAGACTACTTCATCTGGACTGCTGCCACCACCCTAACTAGCAGGATGTCAGGCTGTATTCTGACTCTGTCAGTGCTTTTCTTTTTTTTTGTACTACTGCATGTATTTTACCTTTGTTTTTTTTTCCTCTATTAAATTCTATTTCTGACTTGGAGTCTCACTGGTTTTGCTTTCAAACTTGTACAAAGACTGAGGTTGTTTTATTATTTTCTTTTTAATTTTAATTTAATTTTGCCCTCACAAGACAGAAAGCTTTTTTTTGAAAATTCTAGTAGTAGCCATAATTAATAGAAGCACAGAATCACAGAATAACATCTTTTGGTAGGGACCTCAGGAAATTGTCTAAAATTTTCATGCTTGTCAGCTATCATGCCCTCAAATTCAGAAAGTCAAAGTGGGTGTGGGGTTACTTATGGAAATACAGTTTTTGAATCACTATGTTAAAATTTGGACCTTTCAGTGAGGTGAATTATGGGAACAATGAGAAATGGTGAGCTCATTTCTCAGCCTCATATCTGAAGATAAAGGCTCTTGCAGAGGGCTGTGGAGAAAAACAACAGACCTGTGGCTTCCAGATAGCCACGGCTGACTGTGCTTGCAACACAGGTACCTGTTTTGATAGGAGGAATCTAATCTATATCCATAGCTTTCCTCCTGGATCTGCAATAATCTCACCAATTTGTGAGCCAAGTGAAAGTTTGAGGAGCAAATGGAGGAGACCCATGAGAAAAAATTTCCTCAGGGCCAGGAAAATTCAGTTTTTAAATCTCATATTTGGAAGCTCATTTTTAAGATTTCTTTCAACTTTCCAACCAGGCACCAGCTGAAATGTCTCTTGAACCATCTTAAATTTGAACAATCAGTTCAAAGGTAAGTTTCCCTCTCAAGTGTTGTGGTTCTACATGCACAGTAAAGTACTTAATGTTTTTTACACATGCAAGCAAGAAAACTATTAGAGACATCTATCTTCAATTCAGTAAAGTTTTTGTGAAGGATTATGTCATTGGATGTATGAGCACTGGTGTGGCTTCCTAGCTGCACTTATGGGCAGCTTCTTTGGGTTGGCAGTGATTGTTATAACATTGACTTTAGCAAAAATGGTGTTCAGTCTCTACTCAGAGAAGTGTATCCATATGCAACACCTTCTATCCAAGTATTTGTTAAACATAAATGGTTAAGCTTTGGCTTTCTTCTTGAGATAAATATGCCTGTTTCACAAAGGGGTAAACAAAGCATGTTAGGTTTAACTGCAAAAGCTGAGCAGTCTCAGAAGGACAGACAGAGTATCAGAGTTACAACACCTCTTGGTATTGAGTCATCACATCCTCCTCCCTATACACATATACAAATTAAATAAAGTTGGACATGATGTAAAAATATACAGTAGTTTCACGACTATAAAC
>VRYO01001589.1:13646670-13722765 GCA_009812075.1 Sialia sialis
ATTCTTCAATGAAAAAGGTGCGGCTTATATTCGTGAAATTACTGTATATTTTTTCCATAGTTAAGATATAAAACACAGATAATTTTATGTATATTTCAATGTTCAGTCAAATAAAAGACAGAATTTAAGTTTTCTGGATTCTTGAAAAATGCAGTTCCCATTGTGTCATTCTACATTTTAGAGTCAAACATTTCCTGATGGTTACTTACAGGCTTTTAAAAATTCACCCAGATCATTTCCAGATGCCCTGGCACTCCTCCCCTCTGTGCTTCCTATGCATACTATGTAGAAGGCTTTAAGGTTTTCAGCTGTTTTCTACATTTCTGCCAGTACTGCTTGAAATACCATTTGCATTTTTTTTTTCTTATTCCTTTAATGTGCTCTCTTCATGTGCAAGGAAGATGACAAGCTGCGAGGCAGCACATTTTCTCTTCTCTGCAGCTGCTCTTTGGGCAGCTCCTCAATGAGGTGCCAGTCATGTCAGAGCACTGCAAACCCCACACTTCTCCCTTCTTGCTGATGCTCCTGTCCTGTTGCTGAAGTGACTTCAGGCCTGGCAAAAACCTTAGTCTCAAATATATAATTGTGTGTTAGTACAGAGGTAAAAAAAAATATCTCAAGAATGGTGGTTACACATTTCAGAACTGATGTTATTTACTATCGCCTTTCTGCATCGTTCTGGTTCTGATATACTGAATTTCATTATAATATTGAAAATTGCCTTTCAGAAGCAGTGTGTACCTTATTTGCTACATCTGAAAAGCAGGTGTTCTCAAGCCAATCTGAATCTTTTGACCAAATCCCTGCTTTGAAGTGCAGATGAATTTGCAATGTCTGCATAGTTTGAGATAAAGCAGTTAACAATGAATTAATCCTTGCTTTATGCAGCTCATTATCAAGAGACTATGACCAGGCCAACAATGAATTTGGAACATAATAAGGTCTTGCCAAACAGGTACAGATTCTATTCAGACTGAGCACTTACAGCAGCAGTGACTCTCATTTTTGAGAACAGCATAAAATAACGCAATAGGCCTGATAAATGGCTGCTTTTCAGGGGCGGTGGCATTTTAAATTTAAAAGATTGTTCTAAAACCATGCTATTTTCATGAGAAGTGCTTGTTCTTTAAAAATCTAAGTAACTGATGATAAATCTGCTATGGTTTGAATCTTTCTTTGCACCAGGCAGCGTAGTTGGTGCAGGTTTAGATTCTGGTGCCTGATGGAGCAAGGGTGATGCAGTGACAGTGATGGAGTTCCCATGGCAGTCAATGTGAATGATGGGACAAACAGGCCTCCAGTGCAAAATCAGCAGCTCACCAGCACAATGACACCGTGCAGTGCTTTATCTAAAAATTGTGGCCATTGATCTTCAGCCCTGCTGCTGTCTCTGCAGGGACTCTGTAAAGAAAAGCATACAGCTGAGCACCTTCCGCGCTTGAGACACAGCACTGCTGAGGGATGGAGCCTTACTGTGCAGACCTGGAAAGGACTTGCTGAGCTTTACTCTGTGGGATGAGGGAAATGGCACAGAAAAAGTGTGTAGGAAATAGATTGCAGATCACAACTTTGTAGCCCCACTCCTGCTGGGGCTTTGGGCATGACCTCTCCTAGCCCTAAACCTTCCTGAGGACTGGGCTGAGCCTTAGCCATGCATCCCCACTCTGTTGTAGGTGAAAAAGACCTGAGAGAAGAATTTAACTGCAGGCTAGAACTTCCCCTAGCTGAAATTTTAAATAGAAATGCACTCCTTCTCCCAGTCACATATATCATGGTTCAATTAAGAGGGAACAATCTAGATGGACAGGTGGGGGGGAAACTTTCGGAGTAGCTTGCTGGAAATTAAACTGGTTTTGAGTTATTTGTTCATCTTGTTGTTTATTTTTGGTTTTGTTTTGTTTTTAAACCATAGAATGCTGTTATACCTCCCCATAACTCTGTCACAGCTTTGTAAGGCACTGTCATAAAATGAGGAATTTGTTCATGAAATTATTTTTTCATATTCTGGAGTTAGATACTCAGTGGTGAGATGCTGTACAATTATTTACTTGAATATAGTAGTTTCTTCTCCTTACTGCAGGGTTTTTTTGATGTTTTGATGACTTACATTCATGATCTGCAGACTGCTGAAATGGAGGACTTCAGTTTTGCCTGTCTCTAATCACTGTAGTACATAATAGATGGTGGCATTCCTAAACTGCCTTGTTAAACAAATGGTATGAGACAGATATTTCAATGATTTCATCATCCTGATTAATAATAATTATTATCAAGAACTGAGAATGAATCTTCAACTTCATAGGATATAAACCCTTTGACCTACATTTTTCGGATTTCTAGGAATTCTGGTTGCCTCAATTTTTGAGCCTACAGAGGACAGACTATATAGACTCCTGAGTTTCAGACAAAACTGAGCAACACATATTTGGAAATTAGGCTGGTTTAAGGGATTTTATGCTAGTCTAGAAAAATAGCTAGTTACTTTTTTTTATTGGTGCTTTTTTCCTTATAGTTAATAGAGATGAAATATAAAATAAAAATTTGCATTGTGTTTCAAAAGAGAAAATTTGTCCATGCTTGTATCATGCATTTGAACTAGTTAAGCTCAAAATTAAGGGGCTCATTCGCTCACTCTCTGAAGACACAACCAAGCAGAGTAGCAGTGACAGATGAGAGGGAACACTTCCTCTCTGTGCTGACTCTTTTATTTTACTACAGTAATATACTGTATTGCTGACCTGAAGAGACTTTGGGGGTCCAAAGGTTATTGAGCTGCAATCAGTATTGGATTTGAGGCCTCCTTCCAGCTAAAAAATCAGGATTCAATGAAAGTTGAGCTTGAGGTCTCTACTGCAGCCTCATGGTCTGGCAGAGCAATTATTCTAGTTTAAACTGCAAAGCACTCTCCTGTTCTAATATTGATACATTTTGTGAAAGACAGAGTTTGCACGTTTTCTTTGTTCAGAATAACCTTTAAAATATAAAACAAAGGAATTACTTTGAAATATTCTCATTCATGAGCTACTTCTCAAATCATTATCCTGCTGCCTGACAGTACTAATGAGACCCAACATTCAATTTTTTTCAAGGTCCTGAAGACAATATCCTCCAGTATCCCAGAAGGAAGTAATCTCTTGTTTAAAAATTAATAAAGAAAAATTACCTTAACTGCTACAGGTGCTGTGTCAAAGTCCTTATCTAGCTTTCAAGAATTTTAAAGCTGATCTTTTTAAAATTATTTTAATAAGTTTACAAGTGGTGGTAGTAGAAGGAAAACAGTTATATCAATGTAAGGAAAAAAGGAGTCAACAATGCTTCAAAAGCATTTTAAACTAAGGATTCCTATTAATATTTCTTGAAGATTCTGTATCCTCATGTAACAGGCAAAGACAAGTAAGAGAGGGTGAAAGGGTGGCATAGCTGGCTGCAAACAACTGTTTGTGACTAAAAAGCTTAAAGGACATTGACCATGCTGAACGTAAAAATTGAGTAAGGTGCTGAAAAACTTCAGGCATAATTCATTTCCTGAAGACTTATAATTAAGACAGTCTACCAAATTAAGGAGGTCATGGAGCTGCCACAAATGCTGCACTAGGAATCATTCATGTTGGTCTTCTTATATAAACTTATAAATGAAAGGAACAGGACTACCCAAATAATCAAATTTTCTTATTTAATTTTTCTAATGCAAATTTGCTTGACTTAAAATGCTCTACCATTGATTTTTGGTTTACTCTTTCTTCCCCTGTTAAACTGTCTTTCAGGATTGATCCTCTTCTTCCCATGAAGATTCAGTGGCAATAAAATCAACCCGCTCTGAGTCTTGCTCTCAATAATTAATTTGGAACCATGGGTCTTGCAGAGCAAATGTCTCTCTGAATTCCTTGTTCTAATTGCTATTTATTGTTCCACTAATCTTTGTGGAAAACTTTATCACTAGTATCTGTATATTTAGAATCACTGGCAAAGTTGTTTTATAGAACCATGTTTGACACTGCTCCTAGTGGAACTCTTCTGGTTAGCTCTCTCTCTGATGATGGGTCACCATCATGAGCTACTTTTTGAAATACTGTAGAATGGAATAATTGAATCATTAAGATTGGAAAAGTCCTCCAAGATTATTAAGTCCAACCTTTGAGCAAACACCAACTTGTCAACTAAACCATAGCACTAAGTGTCACATCCAGTCATTTCTTCACCATTTTTAGGGATGGTGACTCCACCACAATCCTGGGCAGCCAGTGCCAATGCTTAACTATGCTCTCAGTGAAGAAAATCTTCCTGATATCCAGCAAGAACCTCCTCTGGCAGATCTTGAGGCATTTCCTCTTCTGCAGCTGGTTGACTGAGAAGACACCACTCCCCACCTGGCTACAACCTCCTTTCAGGTAATTGTAAAGAGCAATAAGGTCACCCCTGAGCCTTCTTTTTTCCAGGCTAAACACTCCCAGCTCCATCAGCCACTCTTCACAGGACTCATGCTCCAGGCCCTTCACCAGCTCTGTTGCCTTCTCTGGACTCACTCCAGGCCCTCAATGTCTTTCTAGTAGTGAGGGGCTCAGAACTGAACACAAGATTTGAGGTGAACTCACCAGGGCAGAGTACAAGGGGACAATCAGTGCCCTGTCCCTGCTGGCCACAGCATTTTTGGTAGAACCCAGGATACTGCTGGCCTTCTTGGGCACACACTGGCTCATGTTGAATTGACTGTCAACCAGCACCTCCAGGTCCTTTTCCACCGAGCAGCTTTCCAGCCATTCTGCTCCCAGCCTGGAGCACTGGCTGGGGTTGTTGTGACTCAAGGGCAGGACCTGGCTCTTGGCCTTATTGAACCCTGCACAGATGGTCTCAGGCCATAGGTCCAGCTTCTCCAGATAGAATGTCAATTTCTTGATGCCCAGTTGACAATGAGTGTCCACTAGTTATGAATTCATTTCTGTGTGCCTTCTTGACATAATTCAATGCTTTATTCCTTTTACCCCAGGAAGTAAAATCCTGACAAAACTCCAAGACTGTTGCATCTACATAGGTTCTTTTTCAATTCAATTTGAGCTCTCATCAGAAACATGAATTCAGGTTTTTATGACAAGACCTATTTTCTATTAGATCCTCTTGCCTGGCATTAAATGTATTCTGATCCTTTGATTCTTCCTCAATTGAATTTCATACATCCCTTTCTATTATTCTCTCACTGATATCAGAAAACAGACTATTAAGACACCTGGGCTGTCCCGCTTGCTGTCTTTAATAAAATACTTGGTTTTGTTCTTTTTATGAGAAACATTCTGATATTTCTTCATTGATAGTCTTGACAATGTTTCCTTCCATTTCAAGCCATTAAACTCACTTTCTCTTTCCTAAGGCCTTAGTTGAAATCTATTCAGCAATACAACCAAAATGTAGTAACAAAATATTACATCTAATGTGGCATAAAAACCGCAAGAACTTGCAAACACTGCTTGACTTGCCAAGCAAAACACAAGGTGTAAAGGTTGACCTATATTGCCAGCAAACCCTAAAAAGCTATTGGCAACACATTCCTACCTTTCTCACTTTGTAATGAAATCCCCAAAGAGGTCAATTTTGTGCTGTCTAGCTTCATTGCAAATGCTTCACACAACTCTTCTGTTAATTCTCTACATGTTATATCCACACTGCAAAGGATTTCCCAGATTATAGATGGTGACCTCCATCAAACCTCCAATTCTGAAAATCAGAAATCCATTTAGATCTGGTCTACATGAAGATATTTGCTATTAAAGTAACTTTGAGAATAATTGTTAAGTTCAGAATGCAGAGCAGAATAAAAATTAATTTTACTCCAGTAGAGATTCCTGTCCAAGAGTAGTAGGGGTGGACTTCCCTACAAGAGCAGAGGCACCAGGAACCTGGCAGGACAGTGAGGTTAACTGGATAGGGCATTCATTGACTCAGCCCCCATCTCAGATCCTAAAACAAGGCAAGCAGAAGGGGGCTGTCACAGTAACTGGTCAGCTGAGAGCCCAGTGATGTCCAGGCACATCTGTAGTGGCAGAATTTAGTAGCTAGCACACATTCTTGTACTGCCTCTGCCATGCTTTCAGTGAAGGTGTCTCAGTGGAGAAGATTCTGTAGGTCAGTGTCTGTAACTGTCTAGTGCAAGAAGGATTTAATGTGCCATGTCTAACTTTTGCTTGTGTAATGTGTAGCCATGCCACTGGATTTCAGTGGAGCAACAAACTGTATCACAGTCCTGAGCATCTTGCCTTGTAGTTTGCTGCAACTAATGTTATGAAGAAAGGTCTTGGTTGAGGCTGTGAAATTTTACCATATTTTTAAAATCTGTTTTCTTAAGCATTCTCAGGTGCTCTGCTTTCAGGTGAAGCAGGAAAAACAATACTTGGCATGCTTCCATCAATAGGTAGAAAGCTCTTCCTGCTTTTTCACTGGATTAAGATTAAAATTTCAGGAACATAATTCTTTGCTGAAAAAGAAGCGTAATTTTGTAGCAAAAAAGGATCTGTTAGAGACAGAGACATTGTTAGAGACATTGTGAGCAATCCAGTTGTAAGAACTTACCTATCACTTGTCAACCAAGATGCTATAATGGCTCATCTGCATGTATTGCCTACTTACAAAATGAAATCAAAGAGGAGGCTTATGCTAATAGATTTTATTTTACAACTGCAGCAGGCACAGGGCAAGCAGCTCACACAGACTCATGCACTGTGGATGTCTGATAAGCAATATTTTGCCAACTGTGATAACTGGATTGTTTGTAATTTTAGAACATATCCTATTATAGCATTTTTAATTTTGTCAGTATATTGTAGTAGTATACTTATTTCAGACTCGGGAGATCTTGAGAAAATCTAATTGTTCAAAAGCTTCAGAATATGAGGGTGCAAAAGTGCTTCAGTGTTGCTCTTTGTTTCACATTTTACTGTGGTTAAAGTTCTCACAAGCAAATTGTTCACTAACTCAAGATTCCGGGACATATAAAGTTCTATGGTCCCAAACTCAGGTGACTTCTCAAAAAAGTGTTTTCTTGTGTCAATAGTAAATATTTTTTAGAAGTAAAGCAGCTTTAACTCCATCAGCCTTGGTTTATCTGTTTCAATGGCAGTGGCTTTCTGAATGTTTTTAGTTAGAAGATACACAAACACCTATTGAAATCCTTCAAAAAAAACTTTAAAGGTGTATGATTTGTCCATTGGACTTTTCCATGGTCCTGTGGTTTGGCTTAAATGAACCAGATAAGGGCTTGTTTGCTTACTTAGAGGTGTGCCAAAATCTTCAAATTTGAGTCTTTCAAAGTGAGAGCTTCTAAATACAAATGAAGCAGCATTGCATCAGGTTGCTTTTATGGTTCATATAGCTCCATGCAAGAGGATCAGTTCACTTCAGCAGCATGCTGATCAAAAACTGTTTTTGGAAAACAAATGTTTTGCACCTGTTTGTACTGGGACACTAAGAGTCAATAGCTTTATTTCCACATTCCACTGAGAATTCATGTACAATCTGTCATGTTTAAAAAATGTCATACAGTTTGTCAATCCTAAACAGCATCCACTTGCTTCTGCCTTTCCCCCTCCCCCGCCTTTTTTTTTTTCATACTTGGAAATTCAGAGCTATTATAATACAATAATAATTTTCCTAATGATATTGTTCCTGGCTGTAATAGATAAGTGGTGAGCTAAGCACTTTAAAACAGCTGTGTTCTATCACTGATGCTGTCAAGTCTGATTCTTACAGCTTAAATAGATTTGTCTTTCTTGTTGTATGCATATATATATATGTATATATCCACAAACAAATGAGTCAACATATAGGGAGATACCATGCTCTGTATATGTTGATCGAACATACATTACATGGGCACACAAATTGAAAGATATGTGTAATTAACAGGTATATTACTTCTAGAGCTTTACTAGTAGAACAATAATGTTAATAAGATCTTACCTCAACACCAGTACAAACTCACAAATAAATAATCACTTAAACATTCACAGATAATTTCTTCTCTGCTTATCCTGTTCTCTTTTCCCTTTTACTGCCAATATGTCGCCAATTTCTATTTGGCTTGGCTCACCTCAAAAGTTTTGCCCTCAAGACTGTGAAAGACAGAAGGATGATATTGCTACTCTTAATATTTTTTTTACTAGCAAAGCCATAGGCAACTCTCCATCTTCAATATCTGTGCCTCTTTTTCAGTGAATGTCATAAGAGCTAAGTGGTTTGTAAGAGCTAAATGATCTTTGTTTAATGTGATTCTTCCAGTAGGATGTCTATTAGCAGCACCATCTTCAATAGTACAAATAGGTATGAAAGAGGACACTTCTCCATCACCAAAGATACACCTGTAAAAGCTGTAACAAAGTTGTGATTGTAACTCCATATGTCACATCTCACTAGTTTTCTGTTTTGAGGTTTAAGTATTTTTCTTTTTTGTTTCGTGGGTTTTTTTGCTGGTTTTTTTTTGTTTGTTTGTTTGTTTGTGGTTTGGGTTTGTTGTTTGGAATTCTTTTTTGTGGCTTTTTTGTTGGTTTGGGCTTGGGTTTTTTTATTGTTTTGTTTGGTTTTTTGTTTGGGTTTTGGTAACTTGGGTTTTTTAGTTGCTTGGTTGTTTTTTTGTTGTTGTTTTTGGATTTTTGGGAGATTTTTGGTTTTGGGGTTTTGTTTGTTCATTTGTTTGTTTGTGGAGAGTTTGTTTCTTTTTATTTGACTGTGTAAGAATGAATAGCTGTATAAATACCTTTATGTCAATGGAGTAAAACAAAAAGAAGTGTCAGTAAAAGTTATGTCTTCATGCATCTGCCTAATAAATTGTTCATACAAAACAACATAATATCGGAGTATTACTATCTTCTTTGACAAGGGAACACCATTTTTACTTGAATATGTATTTTAAACTTGTTTCAGACTTCCTGGAGTCTAACACAGCCTGGATAGCAGAGGAACCTGGGTTCTTTGGGAAAGAAAATACTATACCTTCTGCGTCTCACAGTAACCAACAGATAGCATTAATTCAGCTAAGAAACCAGAGGGTACTACCACCTAAGCTTTGCTGAATCTCTTTTCCATGATTACAGTAATTTCACATGTATAAGGTGCACCTTTCTGACTGAAGTTTTGATCCAAACCCAGAAGTGCGCCTTATAATCCGGTGCACCTTATATATGGGCAAAGTTCGGAAATTCGCCAACCCAGAAGTGCAAGCCACGCGGGCAGCTGCTCCCACTGCTGCACAGCCCGGGCACGCCCCCTCACCATGCGGGCAGCCAGCGCCAGGGGCAGGAGTGCCGGGGCCCGTGGCATAGGGGAGGCACCTGGGCCTGCATTTAAAGGCTACGCCGGTCTGTGAAAACTGTTTGCAAATTGAGCACCTGCCAGTATTCTGTTACCAATTCGTTACTTTGTTGTGCACAGATCCCCACTTTTTTTTTTTCTTAAAAAAAAAAGTGTGCCTTATGCGCCGGTGTGCCTTGTATATGGATAAAGTATGGTGAATTGCTGACAACCTGGAAGTGCGCCTTATAGTCTGGTGCGCCTTATAGGTGTGAAACTACTCTACTTCATAAACAAATGCTATTTAAAAATCCCTGACATAGATCATGTATTCCATTTTTTCTTTTCCTGTATTGAATAAATACACTGACTGATATAGAACACTGTGCTCTACTCCAAGCAGTAATTTGTGAAAGCAATTGCATCTATATTATTATTAACAAGTCCTATGATTTCTAACCCTTATGCATTTGGAGTGATTGAATATGACTGTAGGGAGGAAGACATAAGTTAATACCCATGGAAAAGAAGTCTGGTGGATCCAAGGGATACAGCCTGCATGTGCAATAGGACTCAGACAAGCAGACAGAGCAGTTTATTCCCTCAGTGCTTGCATCTTGATGAAGACAAACTATGAGTTAGCTGAGTTTTCTTATAAGTACTGGCTTAGGTAACAGACACGTGTATGCAAGCTAATGGAAAGCAGACTGGACCTACTGGTCTCGTTCTTCAAGGAAGATGAAGCAGTCACATCAGCCAAAGGTTTTCATGTACAAAATACTTCAGTGAAACATCCACTTGAGGGTACACACCACAGGGAGGGAAAAGAAACCTTAAGTAGAGATGTAAATATTTTTTTTAATCTAACCAAAATATTTCCTAAGCAAGAGACTTCTTCAGTTAATACTTTACTATAAATATTCTGTCTCTGAAATCTTTGTTTTCCTTCTTGTATCATCTCCCTCCAGCCCTGCTCCTGAAACCCTCAGAAGCACAGGCTAGAGCACAGCTGAACTTCTGCACTTCCTTTTAATAAGGACAGATATGCAGGGAACCAGAAGCTAAACCAGAGTAATCAGTTTACCCAGCTAGAGACCAGCACTCTTCTCATCTGAGAAAAGCACGTTATTTGCTGAGGTAGATGTGTTATATCTTTGCTAATGATTATTTTAAGCACAATTTTTCTACTTCCCCGATATTTCTATTTCTCAGCTATTTCACACAACAAAACATTTACAGTTGTAAGCATTACACTGTTCTTTGAAATATTTTCTACACATTGTACTTCTTGATATTTTAAAATCATATTGTCTAACTTTAGTGTAAAAATCAGCAATGCTGAGTCACCTTGACTTGGAATCATAATTTTAAATCATTTTCCAAGCCAAATAATGAAACAAATATCGCATTAATTCCAGTAAGGATTTTATAATGGCCACCTCCATGAAAAAGTGATTAAGGCAATTTGAGTTCACTAGCTCTATTCATATTGTCTATTTCTTTAATATTGAAATAAAAATGCGTGGTGTAGGTGTCTATCTTTACACCAAGAGTCAAGCCCCAGGCATTCCTCAGAGACTTTTTCTGGTATCTTGAGAAGACAGCACAGAAGGCAGCAATTTGAAATTTGCACCCTCTGGCAGATCTCTTTCCATCCGCCCACACTGGAATCATCATTTCCCAAAGTAGACATGCCATCATACAAAGTATGATAAAGACACAGCAGCAAGACCAGCAGCGGGGGTGGAGAGTGGGGGATGATGAGGAGAGAAAGAAAACCACACAACATCCTCTGCCAGTCACCATAAGAAATGTTGTCTGGGAAATCAATTGCTCAAATGCCACAAATGTTCATTGCTTGGTATTAAGGTGTGGCCTGAACTATTTCTTATAAAAAGAACAGCAGCATAGTCTGCTTTCAGATAAGCTCATGCATATTTTTTGGTGGGAGGAAATTTGGGCTTAGATTTCTCTTGGTTTATATTGACAAAGGACAAGCTTATAGAAGCAGGAAATTACATATGAGGACATTATACTTCTGTTTTCACATCTTGCCAAAGACTGAAAAGTCAAACTTTGTCTAAGTTTCTGGAGCTCAGTTTATCATTCTGTGAAATGTCACCATTTCAACTTATTTCTACACCATAAAATGGACAAAGCTTAAGATGCCCAGATGGAGAATGCTGGAGAACTGAGAAGTTATTTTCTGACATTCCATTGGCAACTGTAAAAAGAAAATGCTCTCAGAGTTTCCAAACTGAAAGTTATCAACCATTCTAACTTAATTTTAATTTACTCTCTTTTATCTATACTTTATGTATGGTCAAATGTTGCCTCAATCTATTTTCTCTCCATGATCCAAAGGTGGCCATTTTCTTCTATGAGCTTATTTATGTGTCAAGAAATAAATCCTACAGGTTTGATTATTCAATAAGTATTGAAGAGTAATACAGAGGTTTTATCTGCCAAATGGTGTCTCTCACAGGCAAATACCTGTGTTCATGGTGCTTTCACCACAGTGCCATGGAATCAGAAAAATTTGCAATTTGAAATACTTGTAAAAAGAGCAGAGACTACACTCTTTTAGGTAATTCTAAACACACAAGGTTCATTGAGATTCTAGAAGTAGTATGTAAAATAGACTAAAATTAGAAGAATTTTGCTTTTGTGAGGATCTGAAAAAAAAGTTTGAAATTACTTCGATGCTGAATTTCATTATCTATTTCCACTTGTTTAATTTAACATAATTTATTTTCATCACATATATGAAAAAAAAAGCTATCTTAGGCCTGCTTATGTGTTTATTCATTACTGAGACATGACTTTATTAGGAATTTTTAGAATATTTTGCTTTTTTCTACCTAATCTCCAATTGAGATCAGTCAAAGTTATATACCACATGCTTAAAAAGAAGCACAGATATAATCCTAGTTTTAAATGTCTGATAACTCATTACTGTGGGTGCCCATGCCTATAACTTCAGGGGAAGAAATAATGATTTGTCATGGGCATAGAGGCCACATATCTTTTCCAGAGGCTTCCAATGACTGCAACTTGCTGCTATTGCTGTAAATATAGCGCACTAATTTAGGCAGTATGTGTGCTCCTCCATTGACCCTTACTCTGAGATGGGCTATTAATACCTTTTCTGGAGTTTCCTACAGGCTCCTGCAATGCAGTGGGTGGACAGCAGGTGGGAAGGGGTTGGGCACGTGGGAATGCTTCCCCAAAGCCCAGAGCAGCCCAGCATGGCCTGCCAGGACAAAGCCAAGTAGGAGAGACCAGGGCAGCACCAGGCAGCAGCACAGAGATGGGAAGTCCCCTTCCCCCACTGCAGTTGCAGCTGCCCTCATTGTTTCTAGGAAGCAGGGTTCATTTCTTTAGGTGCACCAAGCATAATTTGGTACTAAATTTGTGACAGCACAGGAGATAGGAACACAGGCTGTAAAGTTTACTTCCTTAAACTTCCTTATTCTGTCCTAGAGAAAAGTGGTTGTACAGATCAAATCATAGCTGATTTTGTGTGGTTATGGAGGATCATTGCTGAAGCTGAATAGTGGAGTTAAAATGTACCTCTGGAAAGCCAAGGAAATGACTGTCCTTACGGCTTGAGTGCCTGTATACCAGAATGCACATGGTTCAAGTTAAAGTTGTCTTTCTGGTTCTCCAAAATGAGGCTTTTGAAAATAATGAGAAAAGAGACAGTGAGACGATGTCATGTTCCCTATTATTCTAGCCAAATTACCAGGCTTTTTTACTTAAAACTAATATTTTCACAATACCTTAAATTAGTGTGTTACCATGCTAAAGCAGAGGAGTTCAGAGTAGCTGGTAGCATTTCTTATTCCAGCTCCCTCTTTGGCTCAGCATAGCTGTGAAGATGAAATCTCGCTTTTCCAGGGAGCTGTAGGCCATTGCAGCACACTGGGGGTGCCTGCCAGTCGCTACCCTTGGCTAGAGGCATGTGTTACAAATGCTCGTGTGCATAACTTACAGCGGCGTGTGCAGAGGAGGAGTGTACAGAGGTTCACTGAACCTCTCTGTTGGATTCTACTTTTGTTGGTATTGCCTTTTTTTTTCAATGTTTTCATTAATAAGGGAGGGAGAAGAGCAAGGACGTCCTGATCAGACATCTGGAGGTTTGCTTTATGCTCCCATCCAATAAACAGGGTATATGCTTTAGACAACACAACCAATTATTTACTCTAAGAATCAAACAAAAGACACCAGAGAGAGGCAAGGCAAAATTTTAATATGAACACATACTATAATTTGTCTTCCTGTATTTAGGTCATCACTGTACCATTACAGAAAATTAGTAATGGTCAGGATGTCTTTCCTGAGGTCTCTAATACTTGTTTTATACAGATATGGAAACCAGCTGATGCAAACAATGACATTTTCCCCTTGACTACTTCTGTTTGCAAGAGTCAAAACTATAAATATATTTCAACTCAATGGCTTGAAATGCTGGAGGATTCATAGGCTCCGGATGGGCTCCCAGCTGGCCAGCTGTGTGATCTTGTGAAAGGCACTTCACATCTGTTTTTTCCCCCATTTCCTTTGCTTATCTAAGCACTGGTCTTGCTGTATGTAACTGGGTGCCTCCCTTTTGCCCTCCAGTTGTTGAAACAGAACAAACTTCAGCTTCCTCTCCCCAGTCCCTTGCTTTCATTTTTATCTTTGTTTTCATCTCTAGGAAAATGTGCCTCCTGGATTCCCAAGGGTGTTTCTGACTGGAACACCCATGTGAAGCTTGTCAGCAGAATGGTAGGTCTCCTAATGACATGTAAGCCTGGTACAAACGTAGGCAGCCCAGAATACAGCTCCACATGGAGAGCCCGAGTTATATGCAGTAACACTGCCAGCGGTGGGCCACCTGAGCTGTGTACCCCATGGTTGTGCTAAGGCTCAGCATAAAGGGACTGCTTGTAAATCTGCTGCAGATCTCTCACATCCATAATTTCACTGCTTGCAAGTCCAGGGGGATGTACTCTAACCTCAGCACTCTGAAGGCACTCAGTTTCATCCTCTTATCCCTATCTACTCAATGCCAGAGAACTTGAGTAAGATGAAAGCACTTCAGAGGAACGAGCCAGACTGAAGTTTCCATTAATGCCTTGTATCCTTGCAATAACAAGGAATCCATTAGAGAGCCTGTAGCAAATACCCGTCAGTCCTCTCTCTTCAGTGTTTCCCACAGGCTGCACATTTTCTTTCAGAAGCTGGATTGATGTGTCCCTTTTTTACAACTGCATTTAAACTAATGGTGAATTCACCATCTTCATGTGAAGCAAAACCAGGTTCTGATCTTTAGTTACTTTCTCTGTTAAGAAATAACTTCTTATTTTGAGATGGGATTTGTTTAATTTGTTTAATTTCAGCTCCCAGTCACTGGACAGCTTTTGACTTACATAAGGAACAGCTTCCAGACACTGGCTGAAAGTTGATGTTAGATAAATATACATTTGTCAGTAAGGCTGAAATGCTCTCGCTTCATTATTTTCAGCCTCCAAACCTAGCTGTGACCAAGTTGTTTTTCATCCTTCTCTTCATCTAGCCAAACAGGTTTGGTTTATTTACCTGTTTATTTTCTAATTTCTAATTTATTTGTCCATCCGTTGCAGAATTCACTATATTATTTCCAGTGGACACCTTATTTGAGTACTGATGCAATGCAGTACCTACAACCCTAAGTGTAATGACCTATTTACACAAAATAATATCGCATTAATGTAACAGCTTATACCTGGACAACTTCAAGATCAATTATTAGCCTGAAAATATTTAAAACATATTCCCTGTGCCTTATCACTGCTTTCTTCTTCTCTCAACAAGGGACAGGACTGAGTTTGTAGAAGGACTTTCAGTTCTTGAGCCTGGAAAATCTTCCACCAAAGTTTCACCTTTTTTTTAAACTTACATTTTAAAGGTGATGGGTTTTTTTTGTTTTGGTTTTTTTTGGGTTTTTTTTTTTTGTGTGTGTGTGACTGGTTTTATGATGAATCCTCCTACTGAGGTAGGACATATTTTGACATTTTCATGGTAGTTGATTTAATGTGCCCAATGTAACTCTAATAAACTGCTGAAAATGGTTCCTTCATATAGTACTGTTGTGTAAACAGCTCCAGGTTCTCTTTCTTCCTTTGTTTTGTAATGGAAGATTAAGTCAAATATAGCAGATTTCTAGAAGTGGCATCAGCTACACAGTGAGTTTTTGTAACAGATTTCAGTTTCTAAAGCATTTGGCACTTTTTTGGTTTGTTTTCTATTTTATAGTAGAATTGTTGTAAATGAAGACTTTTGCCAGTTAAAGTGTCAATATTGGTATCCTCTATTCATTAGAGGTGAAAGTAAATGCAGACATTAAAGAAAAGTGGAAATATAGTCCCAAATGTATTATAAATTCTATAAACTGAGCATGAGACATTAGTTTGGCAAAGCCCAGGCAATATTTCCAGTGAACACTGCACTTACTGCCTTTCTAGGCCTTATTCTAATTAGTTAGTGCATGTAACAATTCTGCTAAAACAATATAAGAGAAACAATACCTGTCGCTATCCGTGACAAAAAGCCCAGGTGGCCTCTGTTGCTTTAACTCCACATTTTTTTCTGAATCTCACATCATGGAATATTTGATTATGTGATTGAGTCCCTGAAAGATTTAAAAATATTTAGGTGCACTGGCTTAAAAGGAGAACCAGACCCTAGTTCAGAGCTCCACCTACAGAACTGGGCTACTTTTCTTATCTCCTGAGTAATTTACTGTTTATTAATGGAATATTTTTTTCCTGAACTAAAGGTTCTGCTCAGCACAGACTATACTGAGTGGAAACCAGACTGAAGACTCACTTTATGGTTAGTATTTTTCTGTGAATTCTCTCTGTATTCTTAGTCCAGTGTAATTTCTCCTTTTAAACAAGCATCAATCTTTTGGGTTGGATTCACTGCACCTATATTTAGTCATCTAAAAATTAGTCCCCTAGTCTGAGTTTGAGTTTTAAATTTTTCTGACACAATATCGTTAAATGCTTAAAATTAATTTTCAGTGAGATGAGCAAACACGCATATCTCAAAGCCACCAGCAGAATCTTTTCAAATCGAGGAGTAACTTCAAGGAGGTCTTTTGCCTTCTCTCAGTCTCTGTTACTGAGATGACTCTCTAAGAGTCAAGTCAGATCCATGCACACACTAAAAATTCCAATGACTTGAGAACTGGAAGCATCAAAATCTATTTAGAAATAGCAGAAATAAAAATCAGTAGCGAGGAAGCAAACTTGTAATGCAAACATTTAATAGTTCTGCACATCACAAAATACAAGTTTCTGATGCCATATGAGCATGTCTTTGAACAGCCAATTCTCCAGCATGTGCTCTCTCCACTGGGGTAATATTTGCTGTGTAAGATGAATCACAGCAGTGAGTGAATTTATTATGTATGTTGCTATTTAAGAGATAGGGCACTGCAAATGTGTTGCTACATACAAAGTTGGTTCATCAAGTAGTTAAATCATTTTCTTCCCCTTATTTAGTGCCTCTTACACACAAGAGAGCTCTTGCTCCTTCACCTTATCCCCATACAGAACTTATTATGCACACATAGGCCCCTCATTCGCTCCATATGCTCCATAGTGCTTTCCAAGAGAATTATAATAATGTGGTTCCAACTATCATGCCAGTATAATTAACCCCTGGTCTTTTTACTGTATTTTGATACACTTGAAATATTACCTACATTTTAAAATCTCTGCACATTAAACAGGCCCTTTCTACAATCATTTTTCCTTTCAATTTCTCTAGTTCATTTCAAAATAATCACCAACTTATCAATATGCTCAATTTGCAGAGTTAATGGAATCTCCAAGGACTCTTGAGAATCATCCCTTTCATTATTTTTCATCAAATAAATAAATCAAGGCGAGACATCAGAATGTCCTAGCACCTGCCCAGTGTGCCCATGCTGGGGAAGAGGGAGGGAATAAGCTTCTCCTATCACAGCTCTGCAGTTCAAGAGGCTCCTCACTGGGTTTCTGGACACCTCTGCTCATAAATCTCCTGAAACAGAATTTCCTGCTGTTGCTTGCAGTCTGCTCTTTTCTCCTCTAATGCACTTCCAGGGTGCCATGATACCTGTCCCCTCCCCAGGTGGATCAGGGGTTCATCCCCACCTTTAGCTGGAAGGACTTTAGCAGTGCAAAAAATCAGTGTTGATTTCTCTTATTTTGCTCAGCTTTTGCTTCCATTGTCACCTCATTCAGTCCTGTACTCTGGTAAATTACTCATCTGCTGGAAGGGTAGTCAATGGTGCATGCTGTTGGCACCTCTGCAAGTGGCAGCTTGATGCTACCACCAAGCAGTGATAAGAAAAACGATGGCTCTTTTAATTGCACTAAATAAAGCTCTCTAAGTGCAGATTTGCTGTGTTAGGATCTCATTCTCTCTTACTGCTTTTTCAAAAAAGCTTCTATGCTGATAAAATTGCAAAGTGTAACAGAAGGATTCCCACATAATGATTAGCAAAAAATATAATAATAAATTAATATTAAAAAAGAGAAATCAACATATTTCACTGGAGAAAATAAAACAGCAAAAAATAAGGAAAGTCCGGTTTAATAACTCCACTGATTAATTAAAGTAATAAATATTTCATTTCTTTAAGTGAACTAAAATCATGCCAGTTTTCTTTGTTCCAGTTGAAACAGCATTTAAAAGCACCAGTGAAAAAGAGAATTTTAATAAACGGTGTACAAGTAACACACTTCCTGCCCTCGAATTTCTCCATTTAATTTAAAACATTATACAGTGGGTGTATGTGACAAACAGTGAGAGGGACAAGGTAAAGAGGAAATACATTCAACTTATTCAGTGAGTTATGACTTGATCTCCCTCAGCCATTAAATAATTCTCATTGGAATAAATGGCATTGATTATTGACTTAGAATAACTCTGAGTAATTACAAAATATAGATAGAATACAGAGCAAGCATTTTGTTGTTGCTTTCCTATGATGGGCTTTTGGATATCATCTCATTGCATTTAGGTCCCATCCAGGAAAATGAAAGTTTCTTTGTCCTTAGAGCTCTGGAAGAAGAATGAAGTTGCCCTTTTGGTCTGAAGACACTCTTAAAGAAGAAGATAAAAAGTTTCCCTATATCATTCATTATTTTGTTTTGGAAGCTGGTTTGTTGGCTTTTCATAATAACACATTGAAAAAAACCACTTTTGAGTATAGAATAATTTCTAGGAAAAATTCTTTAGGTTTCTGGTTTTGGGGGTTTTGTTTGCTTGTTTGCTTGTTTG
This sequence comes from Sialia sialis, assembly GCA_009812075.1. Classification (NCBI taxonomy): domain Eukaryota; kingdom Metazoa; phylum Chordata; class Aves; order Passeriformes; family Turdidae; genus Sialia; species Sialia sialis. The sequence continues at coordinate 13,665,241 of VRYO01001589.1, forward strand.
TTTTTGTTTTTTAAAGACAAAACTGCAAAACAAAATGCTTTGCTTTTGAAGGCTTTCATTTCTATAAGTTGTCTTCTTTCCTCCTTTTGTGGTGTGCCATTTGTCTTCCACCATTTATTTTTGAAGACAAATGGAAAAGATGAATAAGAGAAGAAAAAAATGAATTAGGAAAGAGCTTTTAGAAAGACAAAATTTGAAAGCCAAATGTGAACAGAAGTGTCTTTACAGTAAGTAGGTGGAAGATCTTTCTTTATACCCTCTGTACCATTTGTTGGTGCCTAGGAAGAGCTCTATGGCTGGTATTTCCCTACAGTTGGTAGACCATGGTGGAGCAAATATCCACACTATGGATCAGAGCACCTTGTGCCTCAAGGAAAGCTGCAGCCCATAGAAAACCCACAGAGGAGTGGTCTTTCCTGAAGAACTGCAGCCCACTAGGAACTTTTACAGGAGAGGTGGGAATGGGAAGGATCTGCAGAGAGGAAGAGCTCTGTCCAGACTGTAATCTCCATCCACCCTGTGCCTTTGGGAAAGCGAGAAGGGTCTGGATTTGAACTTGAGAAAGTGAAGAGGAAAAGTGTTGGTTAACACTTTCCCTTGTTTCTCACTACTGGCTATAAATTAAGTTGTTTTTTACCTTCATTGAGCCTGTTTTGCCCTTGATGGCAATTTTTAAGTGATACTTCTGTCTTTTTCTTGACTGAGGGGTTTCCTCATGCTGTTTTCTCCTCTTGTCCTGTTGCAGAGGGGATGTGACTGGGTGGCTGGATGGGTGTGTGGCCTTTGGCCAAGGTTAGCTCATGCACCATTTTTCAAAGAGATTTTCTTTACTGAGTTTATATGTCAGAACATGTGGCAGGCATGTGCCTGGTACATCAGCGTGGACACAAATTTTTATGCCTTCTTTTGTCTGCAGTCTTTTGAATTGCTTTAAGACTTCCCAATTCTTGTTCATTTGGTATTTAGAGATAAATGTACAAAAGGGCATAGATATCTCAAGGCATAGGGATGCCACAAGAGTTCCAGCCCCAAGTAGAATGCTGGTTTTCCTCCAGCGAAAAGAAAGACTTAGCTACTGTCGAACAGGAGTCACCACAGCGATATGATGAATGGGGACACACCTAACCTAACAAATCATGCCAAGAGGGAGATGCTTTAAAATATCAAACATGGTGGTACTGACCCACCTAGACTTTAACCAAATAAACACTAATAACATCTGCACTGAGAAGGTCATTATACACCCTTTCCATATCCGAAGGAGGGCAATAGGCATTTGTCAATGACAATTCATGCCACCTATTTCAACCCTGTTTTATTCTCCCAATTAGCTATTGAGAAAGCCCAGATGCTTAGATTTGATGCCTAGCATTTAGACTGCAAAAATAATTTCGGATTAATCCCAGCCCCACAGGTTTTAATATGCTTAAATATGCAATAGGCTGCTTTAAAAAAGACAGAGAGTCTTGGATGATATATCAAAAATCAGAAATATTGGCATGAGGTGGGGACCTCTAAGTGTAAAGTACTCAGAAACTACTGACAAAGATGGTTAAAGAAAGTAAGGGAAGTGCACCCTGGATTCTTCCCTAAGTGCTGATGGTCAGGGCACAGTGTCTGTCAAATGCGAGGCTGGCTGTCTTTCCACCTGTGCTAAGCCAAGACACTTTCTTTCAAAGTGATGTCTTGCCTCACAAACATCTCGTTTTCATTACCCATGACATAGTTTATTAAAGTCTGTGTCTGCTGGAAGCCCAGAGGTCACAAAATGCAGCTATATCCCCATGCAGAGCACTCCCTTTATATGTCTCCTTGCTTTTCTGGTCAAAAGGTACAGTCAAAAATGTTGGCTTTTAATTTTCAATCTTCATAAAGTTTGAATCCTGATTTTGTGTCCCTTTAGCACTGCAACTGAAAGTAAGGGACCATTGCCAAAATAATGCAATGCAACCGGATCCTGCGTTTAGCAAATGAGCTAATGGCCTCAAGTATAAGCTTGTTTTTGGAACGTGTCAGTGGTTCCTCTGAACAAGAAATCGCTCTAAGTTCCTGCTATTTTGTAGTGTAAACAGACAGTTAGAAACTTCAGGCCAAGTCCTTGGCTGGCAACATCCGCAAAGCATGGCTGAGCTCTTTTTTCAAGGCAGATGAGATCCTCTACTAATGTCTCCTAAATTTAATTTTTTTTTCTCCCTTGAAATTTCTGTCATGACTCCAATAGCAACACGTTTACTGAAACTTACAGTTCTCCAGCATCTGATACCAGCTGTCAGGCTGTGTTTCATCAGACTGAACTCTTTGTCCAAGTGCTACCAGCTGGCGTTGCTTCAACCATCTGGGATCGCAGTACTCTAACCTACAGACTAACGCAGCTCCGGCAGAGTCACGGCTCCCTAGCCTTTCCTGCAGCAGAATTTACTAGCAAAGTGAAGCAAAGCAAAAGCCACTGACTCTGATCAAAGCTCAAATCCTACTAGTGCTCAAAATCTCCGCATGTCCACCTTCATCAAAGGGGACTCAGTGCTTCGCAGCTTTCAGATGTTGGCTGCTAACTGTTGGCATAATTTTGATTCCCAGATTCTGTTGTTGGAAAACACACTATAATGTACTCTGAGGACAGTGCAACAAGACTTCCTCTATTTCCTGCCTCTCCATTCGTGATTACTTGTGTAATTCAGTGTTATTTGTCACTTTCCAACCTGCACACTTATAGCCTGCAAAATTTTACAAATTTTCTACTCCTTCCTCACGCTTTTGTTTCATATCCATTAATTGTATATGACACCCCTTCCAAGTTTCTTTTTATGCAACCAGTAATATGACTTTAGGAGGTTCCAAAAGTGGAAACTTGAAAATCTTTATTTAAAATTACCATGGGAGAAAAAATTGTCCTTCCATTCAATATGTTTTGGACATCTGGATATATGATGAACCTTCCCCACCTCACCAAATTTTGATTCTTTATTTGATCTCATTTGTTAAATTCCTCCCAGTAATCTTATTATTGTTATTGAATGCCAGTAATATTATTGGCACTGTCAAAGAGCCTGGGAATTGCCATACTGGATCAAAGCAGTGATCCATCTCTCCTCATACTCTATCTCCAAGAGTGGTCAGTACCAGCTGCTTCAGACAAAGAAACACTACAGCTGGGAGTTTGGAGATAATCTGCCTGCAAGCTAAGTTTCCCTTGTTTAGCATTACAGGCTGGCTTATGCCCCAAAGCCTGGAGATTTATATCCCTCCCAGAACACTTGCTTATGAAGTCAGGTACTGTCCTTGCCTTGTAAATTTACAGATTGGGATAAAAATTGAAAAAGAAGGAAAATACAAATGCTGAGGTCAATGAGGCTACAGCTCAGTTATCCCCCCATGCTGAAAACTTCCCAAGGTTACACAGTGGACTGGTAGCAGGGGTTGGAATAAAACTTTGGACCTGCTCACCTTGAGCTGGTGTTAGAGAATGATGCTACATCTTAAAGTATTTAGGGTGTGTAAAATGTTCATTTTGTGGGACTGACTGCATACTCTTTCCCCCCCCCTTTTTTCCTCTCAAGTACTCCTCAGAGGTCAGTATATTTGACTGCTTTAATCCAAAAATACTAAACTTCCAAAAAATGATAGATGGTAATTTTGGTAATAATAAATCCAACCTGTATTACTTCTTAATTAAAATCTGTGTAAACTTTGAGCTAGGACAGTATAGGAGAACAGACCTCACAATAGAAATTGCTTTGGATATATAGGGGAAACTTTAGATTTATCACAGAATTATCACAAGGTTATAAATAATAGATCTATATGTCTTGCACCACACAAGAAAATATTTTTGTGGGTTTTTTTTTTCTTAAATACTCTAAGAAGCATTTTTAAGTTATAGGGTTTTGACTGAAAAAAAGATCTACTAAAATAGAGTTAGCAAAATTACCTTTCTCCTGCTAGCACAATGAAATATATTTGAGCTTCAGAACATGACTTTGAAAACTAGTGATCTTATTGTCAAAACAATTTCCAGTGTCACTGGTGTCTGATCATGGGAAGAACAGGCCTTATTCTTATTCACCATACACTGGAAGCAAATCCCTATTCAAAACCTCCCTCACACTAGATTCCATTTATTTTTCAGAATCAAATGCTACTTCATCTATGCTTCTGTTACATACATTTAATGGTTTATGCATTACTTTTTAGTAAATAACTCATATTAAATAACCATTCATTTCCAATATACAAAAGACCTCATCTTTGCTGCGTATATAAATAGGGGATGCATTTGTTGCATTAGTTGCCTTTCTCAGCCTTTTCTGCACCAGCATGTCCGGTAAATTAAGGGAATGTTCAATTAAAAACATTTTCTAGCTTTCCTGAGGTGGAAGATGTAGAAATCAATTCAATAGCTAGCTGGCTGATTCAGCAAGAAATCAGCCAGCCTCCAGGAGTCCCTTTATAAATGTTTTCCTCTCTAATAAGGTAACAAACCAGAGAAACGTGACGCACGGACTGGGAGATAGGGAGAGCTTATGCAGATCAGCTGCTCTGTTCTCCTGCAGGCTGCAAACCCTGATTTGATGCAATTTTTATTCTGTATCTACTGCTGCCCAGTTAATTTGTCATTAACATATACTATATGCTCAGAACAGTACTTTGATTGCAGCAGGGCCTTTAAATTTTCTGTGCTTCACAATGGAAAGTGCATTTAATTTCATAGAATTCTTTTCGATTTACAGTTTCATTTACATGTGGCTTCATTATATATATATTTCAGTCACAGCTCTGAAAAATAGGCACTTTAAAATTTTAAGAACTGGTATAAACAATCCAAACAAATGAAGATGTGGACATGAGAATACAGAAAAATTAGTTCCAGAAATAATTCTGCCAGTTGAAGAATACAGTGTATTATCTCTGTTTTCCTCTTTTCATAATCCATATGCCTTATATCTAGAAAAGGTTTCCTACAAACAATAAAAAAATTATGCAATATTAAAATACTTAGACTGAAAGAGAATAAATTTGGGACCATACCACTGAAATAATGACAATTTGAGAGTTTTAGTTAACAGGGTCTTGTTTTCACAAATATGTTTTATGAGTTAAAAGGAATTATTCCTTTTCTGAACTTACTCAGTAAAATGAGCTCCTAGCATCCACCTTAGCCTGCTTTTCATTATAGTATCTTCTTATTTTATTTAATATAAAAATCCCACAACAGTTAAACATATTAGATAAAATTTAGTCAATTTTTGTGTGTTCCTTTTGATTTAGTGAAGCAGGGGTGTCTGTATTACATCTGGCACTGCCATTAAAATTTAACAGAGCCTCAAATGAAAGAGAACTATTTTCTGGCTTTTGATTAATTTCTCATTTGCCTAAAAAGTTACAAGCCTTTGTAGAAGCTGTAAATCTGGCTAGAAGTGGGACTAGATTTTTTTCCCTTTTAGTCCATGCAAAAAAAAGAAAAGAAAAAAAAAAAAAAGCTGTGCCTCCTTTCACCTAAGTGCGTGCTTCAGCCATTGTGTTTCCTGATTTGGAGCCATTTGGTACAGTGCTAATTTATTTTTCTGACTGAGCACATGAATCCCCGCTTCAGAGGAGCACGGATGGTGCTTTGGCTCAGAGGGGAGCTTGCATAGCAAGTGGAAAAGGGGTATCACTCTGAATGATTAATTGTAGTCCTCAGAAGGGTCTTAGAATATGATCATTCTTTATAGAAAATTGGATTAAAATTTGACACTTCTACAATTTTTTTTCTTTGTAGTGAAATTTTCATTTTTCATGTGTTGGCCAAATAATTCCATGTGCAGTCATCCCTAAATTAATCTTGAATTAATTTTTAAATCCACTGTCCTCTAATATATAATTCAACATAAGAAAACCCAGAGCAGTCAATCTTTCATTAGACATGGGGTGAGAAAGGGTCAGCAGACACTCCTGCAGTACTAAAAATAAAGGCACCACATCTGGTATGGAATGATGTCTGGAATTGTAATGCATATGCATCCACTTACTCGTTCTGCTGAAAACACAAACTACGGAGTGGCTGCATGTTGAAACATGAACCAGTGTAATAGGAGCTTAAACCCTGGAACAGACTGTTTGTATATGTAGTTAGTTTATTAGCAAATGTGCAGGCCTGTAGAGCTCAAGGACCATCGTTTCAAGCCGATCTGCCACACATTTAACAAGCTGTTTGTAATACAGTCCATTCCAGATATAAGAGAAAAATCTTTCCCATAGGTACAAGAAATATATGATACTTTTAGCATATGGTGAGCTCTGGTTTTGTAGGTATCCTGCATCAGAAACATGTTGGCTTAACTTTTTGTTTGTTCCCAAAAATCCTCCTTTCCTTTGTTGAACACTTTACCACAAAGTGTGTTATAGCGGATGTTAAAAATGAGATTCTGTGCAACTTGTGCTCCTAATGTCAGGCACAGCCACGCTCACCAAGAATAAATCTAACCCTGGTGCAAACAGCTCACACTAAACCTACTTTATATACCACAGCAGGGCTGAATGGGCAGGAATCAATAGCAGAGGGGCCTCCAGTACCCAAGCACAGCTGTGCCTCTGTGCCTTTCCATCAAGGAGGAGCACGATGCTGGGGTACCTCTCCAAAATGATACATGCTGTCAGCAACCAGCAGGGAGGTGGTGGGGAATAAACACCCTGCAGTGCCTGCGCCATGCCTCAGCTTCTAGCTGGATTTGCAAATTCTGCATGGGATTGCGAGATATTGCTTAGATGGAGCTGCCAGTGCACCAGGGCTTCTTGATCTCATCTCCCTGCCAGGGAGTCCAGCCACAGCCCAACCCACTGCAGTGCCTCATCTGCCCCCAAGAGACAAAGCACAGAGTCCCAGTGGAGAGGAGGAGGAGGAGGGGAGGCTGCTTCCTCCATGCTGCTCAGCCTTGCTGGTGGCCAGCAGAGCCAGCCCCAGTGCAGGAGCAATGGCCTCTGTCCTGCAGTGGTGTGGGCACCCATGTGCACCTTCCTCCTGGTGGAGGGCTCCGTGTCCTGCCCCACAGGACAGGGTGAGAAGGATGCTTCCCCCAGCAAAGTCTCCATCTGACTCCTGCCTCACCTCTTTTGGGAGGAGGGCTCCACATTGTCCCCATTCCAGCATTTTCCCAGCTGCTGTCAGGCTGGCTTCAATGTATAAACTTTATTTAAGCCTTTCTGTCTGCCGTGGACAAATGCTGAGCAAGGAGGGCTGTAGTTTGCAGACTGTACCCAAGCTGGGTTATAATTCGAAACAGATTGAGTAATTGTGCAGTGTTTCACCTTCCAGTCAGGAATTAAATCTCGCGCATGTCAGGTGTTAGTGGTTACGAGGCGAATTTCCAACCCCCGGAGGGAGCATGGGGACCACAGATGCTGCACAACACCCTGGGGGCTTTGCTCCCTCAGGAGCAAAGAGGAACTCCTCATCCCAACTGGCAGGGCTCAAAGCTGTTTCCAGCACCAGCTGTACCTTGTTCTCTGCCTCTCTTCCTAGCAAAATTCACTGAAAGGATTTCATCTTGAACCACATATTCCACAGTAACTACTGGCCCTTGTCAACAGTCTTAGAGAAGTAGCCAAAGGCTGCTCAGCATGACTGTGTTAGTGGGAATATTTCCCTGCATTTGAATGGGTATTGTCTCAGACCAGGAATGAACAAGCCTGTTCTGCTTCAAGTCTGTCCATCTGAGGACAGCGGGTCAGCTCTGGAAAGCTACTGCTCCCAACACTGTGGAGCTGCTCGTCTTGTCCAGAGACATTCTGTTTGTTGGCAAACGTCTTCCTTCAGGTCCAGCCATGCAAGGCAATGAGATTTCTTTTCCCCATTATCTCCCAGTTACTCTTTAAACCTGCCAGAGTTATTACCCCATAGTTTTTCTGGCAGAGCAGTTGGTTTTAACTTTCCTTAATATGTTTCAGACAAAATCAAAGTTTAGCTCCCACAGCTTCCACGGATGAGCTGAGCAAACCCAGGGTAAACTCTCTGACTTTTGTGTCTTGATCCAGAAGAGAATGTCTGTTCCAACTGCAAACTCCAAGAGGATGCAAGTTTTTTTGCTACATTAATTCTAAGTGAAAAGAGGCAAGTACCCCACTGAAAACTGACAAATGGTGGAAATATTTAGAGAAACGTGTTTGCATGAAATATCAACTCAGATCATGTGAACTGACCCACTAATCTGTTGCCATCCACATGTCACAGAAACTTGAAGGCTTCATACAGCTTTGATTACAAAAATGTGCATTTTCTCTCATCATGGTGATTGAAGGCAGAAGGAACGGGTTTGTCTTCAGGTTTGTTTATTTTTCTTTTTCAGGCATAATGGAGTTTTGAACAGTAAAATTGCTTTCTGCCCTTTCAAAACTCTTTGACTATTTGAGTGAAAAAAAAGACACACCAGAGACTGCGGCCCTGCTGAAGGGGAGAGGTATAAACACAGTAAAAAACAACTTTAATGAGCATGCTTTATTATTAAAGGAAAAATGTGTTTTCACTTAAAGTACCTGAAAATCCACAATGAATCCATTCAAGTTAGTGGTATTATTTACCATATGTTAAAGGTGAAGGACCTACTCTAGAAATGCCCTTCTAATTTAGTACTTTAAAAATAAGTAAATAGCTACACTGTCCTGCACCTCTCTAAGTTTTTCAATGCATCCTTCATTGCTCGAAGATGGCTGATGATGAAAATTCTACTTTCCCTTAAAACTGAAATCGCTCAGTGAGTGTGATACACTTGATACACCCTCTGAGCAGTTTTTGGTGTTGATGAATTTTCCCTGTAGTTTTTAATATTTGCTTTAATATTTACAACATCAACAAAATGAATTGAAGCAACCATGAAAGGAGAGCAACTGAGGCAGAGATTATAAACAAAGCTGTTTCTTTAGGAGGGTTGCCAAGGCATAGGGAGGAGTCTGTATTCTTCAGATTTGTTTATTTATATTAGTAAACAAAATTTGACTTGAGAATTTTTCTGTGCAAGTTGACAGCTATGACAATATGGGACTATCATTCATGATGGCCAAGCAAAACCAGCCATATGTTTCTGAGACCCAGAAAAGGGGAAAAGTACTAATGCTAGCAGTTGAAAAGAACAGCTCATGAGAGGTCTTGATCTTGTGCTGAGAGCTCAGTAAACTCTGAGGGCCCATGAGAGAGGACGGGCAGAAGGTTGGAGCCATAACAAAAACTAAAGTTTTTCATGGTGTCGTCAGAAGTCTTTCCTTTTTTATATACACATAAGTAAACAGTGGCTTTTTTTTTTTTTTAATTGCAGAGCTGTTTGGGGATGATGAGGAGAAACACTCTGACAAGGCAATTCATCTTATCTGCCTGTATGTTTAACTTGCCCATGCCATCTTTCATTTCAGCTCTAAGTGTCAAGCAACCATTATGTAGAAGCAATAAAAAGGTACTAGAAGGCATAACACTACCTTTTTCTAGTCTTGTTTTTAGTTTCTGGCTTTTTTTTGCTCTTAAAATGCTTAAAATTGCATTACCTTACATAAATACCTGAAAGTTTTTGCTCTTAAAACAACTGTGATTTCCATGGCATTTACCGTTTTTGGCAAAGTTGGTATTTGTTTTGTGACTTTCTCCCAAACTGCCACAACAAAACTGAATTCCTTTAAATCACAGTCAAGTCAATCAGGGATCTGAGAGTGAGGCAAAATAAAGCAGCAGCCAAACAACACGTTGGTTCTTGCTTTTGCTAGTCTGACCAGACTAGTTTTTGCTAGTCTGACCAGAAACAGACAGCAGGGGATAGGCTAAAGACTCTAGGTCTGGTTGAAACAATGATCATCTTGTTTTGCTTTGCCATGGCCCCATAACTGCACGGCAAATAAACAACAATGTGAGTACAGCCAATTCATATGCTGTCTAGTTTTGATTTATGAAAGCAATAACTGAGTGAACAAGGGGATTCAAACCCTTTGGTTGCTTTTTAATTTTAGTTCCTTTCCGTTCTATTTTAAGCTTAATTTGAAATAGTTTTGAGGGGTAAAAGCAGCATGGGGACCCTCTTACATCTTCATAAGATGTGCAATACATAGGTTTTAGTTTTCTCCTTGTGTAAGGACACATTTTTTGCTTCTCCCTTTTACTTGATTAAGATATTCTCCACAACATTATGTTAATACTATAATTTGGATCTTTACCTTTTAGATATTCAGCTGAGGGACTGACTTTTCAGACTAAGAACCCATGGCTCCAATTAGAGCTTATAGGAACTATCTATTCTCAGTGCTTCTGTAAATCAGCCTTATGACAGATCTGTGAAGCTAATTGCAACTCTAAAATTCAAAACTACTTTGCCTTTTTTCAAAGGAGCTTTGGTAAACCCTCAATCCCTCAAGGAACTGCTTATGCTATTTTACTGTTAATGAAAAGACTTACCAAAAAATAAAGTGAAAATATTAATATTGTCTAGTCAAACTAATATCTGTGAACATAGCTGACATGTATTGAAAGAGCACAGACTAGATTTGTCATAGCCCTCAGTTTTGCATGTTCATTTAAATTAATGAAGACTTTAAATGTTATTGAAAGATAAAGCAAAGCATTTCTCATCCACCCTGTGCTGGTGTAAGCTTTATACAAGACGTAAAGCAGTAGAAAACCCGACTCCATATGTGTACATGCAGTGCTCCAAATAATATGGAATGATGCTGCTCTCAGCAAGAACCAGGCTGCCCAAGAACAGAGAGTGGCAGAGAGGCGTAGCTTGTCCCCTTAGCCCAGCAGCTGTATCTGTGTGGATCCAGATAACCCTGGCACTGGGAGACTGCCCCCAAAACAAGGAGTATCTCAGCTTCTCCTGAGACAGGAGCCCTGACTTTTACAGAAGCAAAGTACAACCAGCCAGCCTTGTTTTTCAGCTCTGAGGAGCTACATGTAAGGCAAGCTTGCCTGTTTCCAAGCACAAGAGAAACTGGGAGCAATTCTGGTGGGCTGATAGTGTGCCTACCTTGTCAAAAAAAGGTGCCTCCAAGATTGCATCTCTTCACAACAGTGCATCCTGTCATGCTAGCCACAGAAGGTCACCTGCAGACAAGCACATTGCAAATAGTCACTGGATAATTTCTTAAGCAAATATTTTAATAGTTCTTTAAGCATAAATTTATTTTCCTCAAATCACAGCTGTGGGATGGGTAAAAATATATGTGGATTTTAGCTACAAAGGGAAATATGCCACAAGGACTGTACAACAGCAAGTGAACCTAATATCAATAGGGTTAAATAAGGGCAGAATGTGCCAAATCATTGCACACCAATCCCCTCTCCATTAAGGCAATTGATATAAACCTCATTCTATATGGAAGGATGTAAACCAGCATATTGTGGAGAGCATTTTGAGGACCTCTAGTTCTTATGTGAAATGAAATATAAAGCTAAAACTCTGTATATATCTATTTTAAGAACAAATACATTAAAATATTACAATACATACACATCCAGCAGTTTTTACTGATTACATGACATGTTAAAGTTGTAATTTCAAACATTCAAAAATTATTAATTGAGTCTCCAAAGTTTCAGAGACTGCTTTAAATATTTTTTTTTCTCTTTCAGGCTTTATCACTTTGTAACATTTGATCTCCTAGAACATGGTTGTACTGGTTTTTCTTTTTGACTTTGATAACAAAACATCTTTTTTTATTAATGTGCGGTGTAAGAGTTATGTACATCTCAAGCAGAGATGTAAGTCACAAGACTTAGAATAAAGTAATGAAATTTGGCAATACTATTTTATGATCGAGATATAGAGGTATACTCATTTATGACTGTGAATAGTATAATACAATCAGTTTTGTGCATGATCACCGTAGATTTTACCAGAATTTCATGAGGCCTCAGCTGTGGACCCATCAAGTCTGGCTGCATAGATGATTCCTGGAAAGTCTCATTTAGGCACAGGCTCCTTCTTAATCTGTTTCAGGGGCTCAGATCCTTGCTCAACATAGACCATTGATTTGCAGTCTAGCCTAGTGATGTCATTAAAGTCACCATCTATTAACAGTTATTACTTGTATCGCCTCACCACAGTAACAGCTATTTTCTGTTCTCAGTTGAGTGAGATATCAGGAGACCCAAAATACCTCAGTAAGACTGATTGAATAGAAATTATTGTCATAATCAGTGAATTCATGAATATGAGGCTTAGGCTAAGGCAGATCAAAAACAGATCTAACGAGTCATGGCACTCCAGTGATAGCAACACCACTGGCAGCATCTGCAGCACTGGGTGAAAGCCTTGGTTTCTAGGCAAGGCCTCAGAAGAGTCAGACACTTCAAATCCAGATTAGCAAAGCACTAGAACAGACTGCAGGGAAGTGGTCAGAGCACCAAGAGTGTTTGACAGAGTTCAAAATGTATTTGGACAACATTCTCAGGCACATGATTTGGTTTTTGGAGTTGCTCTAGGCAGGGCTAGGAGCTAGCCCTGGTGATCCTGATGGATCCCTTCCAACTCAGGACACCCTATGACTCCTTGAATCTATCTCCATTCATCCTAGACCTGCCCTGTTTTGGCAGGTAGTACACACCACCACTGGTGAGCTCAGGTTGTCCTCAGCATCTGGTTAATCGTTACAGGATGGCAAAAGATAATGTCGCAACATACTTAGGCATTGGTTCTTTGGGTGACATACATGTCTGAGGAGGTGACCAGAGCTGTCGTGCTGACAGCACTGACATTGGCAGTACAAGAATGCAGGTACACTGTCCCTGACACCTTTATTGCCAGTGCAATAGCACATGGGGCCTTGCAACCACAGTGGCCTCGTGGAGAGTTCAGGCACATACTCACCAACACCCCAGTGCCTGCCAGGAGCATGTATGGGGACTTCAGGGCCCCTTCAAGAGCAGTTACCATGTGCCTTGCTGCTAATGAGAGGAGGAGCAGCAGCCTCCAATCCTTTTGGCTGAGCACTCACAAGGAGCACCCCAGGACCAATGCTGTCTGAGCAAAACAGCCATCACTTAACCATCAAGGCCATGTTGACTTCCTAATTTTCTACCACATTGTCTTTTGGGACTCTTGAAAGTGCTATTATGTGTCTTGCCCCCATCTGTCAAAAATATTTTCATATTGGAGAAAATAAAAACCTACATCACTAGGAAACATGAAGCTGAATTCTCCCACTACCCATTCCACCCTACTTCCACATTAGTTTTAGTTCTCATATCTGAATATGGTAATAATTCAACTCTTTGGATGTTAATCATGACAGAGGTTTCTTGTACTTCAGCGGACAAATGTAGGGAGCTGGTACTAATCTGGCAGTGCTCATTATCTGCAACATTATATTAATAAAATTAAGACAGATCTGAAAGATGAATATCCTTTTTTAATTTGCAGTTACAGCTACCACAGAACTGAAAGTGTCAAGTTACAAATTCCAGGGCTTTATTTTTTTCAGAGTGGGAATCTGTGTTTGGAATAACCAAATCACATTGAAAGATCGTATTTTAAACTTCAGAGGTAATTTTCCAAACTATTTACAGTGAGTCTATGGTTCAAAGTTAAATACGACTTTGAAATCATTTAGTCAGGATGAAAATGAGCCTATGTCTTACACGTCAGGTGCTCAGGTGCAACTTAGGATGCTCAGTTTCAAGTGTGGAATAAAGCCATTGCTCTGAATGTGTCTACTTTATTGTCTGATATCCATAGAAAGAGGTGGAAGTCCTGTAAGGCTTCTGGAAAAAAATTAAATTAATAAAAGTAATTTTATTTATTTGACTTTGGCAAATTAGAAATCTTCAAAGAAATGCAACAAGCTGCATTAACAACATAAAAATATTACTCAATAATTTAAAATTATTGCTTCAATTGACATTTAGGTTTAGGTGCCAGTTAGGGGCCTCCATCTTTGCAGTATAAAGAAAGGGAATATCTCCTTGGAATATCTTTTATGGTATAAAACTATTCATGTTACGGTTGAGCCTGGGCTATAACCATTTCTGCAGGATGGAAGAACTAGCTGTTCCTTTGTTTGGTGACAGAAGAAGTAATGGAAAACTGTTTTCCAGAGAATAAATGCTGTCAGGAGAGGCTTTGCTATCCAAGTGATCCAGCACTGGATGGACAACAGTGGGAGTGATTTGAGTCCATCTGTGTAGCAGAATGAACAGAGGAAGTTGAGGAAGACCAGAGAGCATCTAGGAGATGCCTGGGATATGATGCTGAAGAGCAGCATTTGGGGCAAATGTTATGTTGGTATTTGGGGGCAAATTTCCAGTTAGACAAGGTTTAGAAATTTGGTTACAGAAAATGCATTCTTGCTGTTTGATTCTTGTGATGTCCAAGGGCAAAGAGTCATTCTCAACATTATATATAAATACAAAGAAGACTTTTAAAACAAAATAAATGAGGGATTGATCAACTACATCACTGGCTTCTGATTTTGAATGCTACACCTAGATCAAAATGGAATATTATTGTGAACATAGATTACATTTTTTGTTGAAAAGAAGAAATGGAAATGTTCCAAGATAACTCCATTGTTCAGATGCCTTATATTGCTATAGAGAAATCAATTTATTTTCTCCTTTTCTCTAAAAAAATGTGTGCATTGTGACACCATGCAAACTCACAACTGAGTGAATTCCTTCTGGCATTCCTCTTCCTTTCTCTCTTCCCTTACAACTCAGAATATTCTGTGGTTCTGTGATTATCTTTGCTGCAAATCATCTGAATATCTCTTTTATAGTTAGGTGCATGACCTATTACAAAAACGTAGAAAAAATACCAGAAAGAGAACTTTTTTTTTTTCCACGCTCAAAATGATTATTGCCAGTCTGATTGCCAGGACTGTCGTGCTAGTTCCTTGCTATTTATAGAAAAGCTGATCAGATAAGGTTAAGAAAGATACATTAACATGAGCCTGGTACATGGATATTACAATCCACACTTATAATGTATTTTCCATTCAAGTATCAACTGGGGGAAAAGAGAGAACCTGGTTAGTTTACTTTTTCTATGAAGACCAAATTTCTATGTCATCAATTCAGCTGGTGCTTGCTAAATAAAAAAAACCAAAAACAACAAACCATGATGCAGGATTGCACCATATTCTGCACTGGTTCTGCTCCAGCCCTGGATCTCTGTCAGGGTCATGAACCTTCTGTGCAGTGTAAATAATTGATTTTTCACTATGGCTCTTGAATGAAAAAAAATGAAGAAAAAAAATCTGATCAAACCAATTGTTGTTTTCTTAACTCCCCCTTTCCCTAAAAGTTAATTTAAAAGAAATGTTCCAGACTACCTAAAGCAGAAGGGATCAAGTTTGCTTCAGAAAAGCAAAATAAATAGTCTAAAATTATAAAACTAAACAGAAATTAGAGAGCAAAAGGCAGAGACTGCTTCCTTGTGTTAGTTTCAGGATAGAAAAGATTTGTGTTAAACCTCTCCATTGGCTCCTAAAGGAAAAAAAAATAAAAAATCCATGTCCCACTGTTGAGATTGTGCTCTATTCCCTGGGCTGGTGTGGGCTGTGCAGGAGCAGGACATTGTCACTCTCCTTCCCTGATGTTGCTTCACTCAGTGCAAGCTCATGGGTGCATGGAGTGGCACCCAGCAGCCCACGTGGAAGTGACAGACTTTCCTGTCTGACAGTTAGTGCATCATGGTACTTTTAATTTGTGTCAAAGATCCTTTTCAGTGTTTTATAAGAAGCAGAGGATTTCTAGGGGGAGGCATTATTGCTGTAGCACGTGGTGGTTTGGAAGATGCTTCCCATGCTAGGAAAGGAGGTGACCCAAACTTTCACCTTCTCCTTCACTTCTCTGACTCAGACTCACAGGGGCGATCAGTTTCTGGCTGGATTTGTTGTTTTCTAAAAATATTATACAGCTCTATTAATATGCCAAAACCATCCTTGTTCACCTCATAGACTAGTTCTTGCTTCACGCTCCACTGTGAGAGGTCTGGCTGCTGTGGACTGAAAGCCATGAGGTTAAGGAACCTCAGTGGGAGAGTATTGTAACAGCAAAACTTTGGCTGAGTCCAGCAGACAATTCTTAGTGTAGCTATTGAACCCACAACAGTTCAGCTTAGCAACACTGACTCTGGGTGAAAAATAAGGCAATTTTCCCCCTTTTCTGTATCCTCACTCAGTTTGGAAATGCACATAATAATGTTTATTCACTGAAAATGATTAAACTATATTAACTTCTGGTATAGCTAATAAAACCATAGTATTTACCCAAGTGATTTGTCTCATTATGAGTGGACATTGGCTCACCTGTAAGCTTCATCTAAGAATTGTATTTAACAATACATACCTTCAAATCTGCTTTGCCAATATTGAGAAAAACTTAAGCATGGATATGCCACTGAAACTTGACTAAAGAGCATTGAATTTCATGCACTTGGATCCATTTGCATGCAGCCTGGATCTGATTCCTTAATACCTATCATGCATGGATGTTCAGAACATGTGGATGCAATCTACCAAATTATAAAAAGCATTTATGTACAAAGAGGAGAAACAACCTGATCACAGTTCCAGGGAAAAGAAAGGAAAAAAAGGCTCAAGAATTAGTGACTACTGATGCTGTACTCAGATAACTAAACTGTGTTTTGCTTCAATTTCTCAGCAGGAAATCAGAGATTTTCTAAATTGCTCTGCAGCTGAATGCGAAAAAAATATATATTCCTTTTATTATACTAATTTTTTTCTTCCTGTCAAATATATTGTGCTGTTATTATCTGATATCAAAAATTAAAATAAAATGGAGAAGAAAAGTGGGGTTTAAATGCATTTTTTTGGTATGAAGACAAATCATTATGCACACTTTTTGGAAACAGAATAAGATGTGCCCAGGGCTCTCTGTACTTGTTATGCCTTACCCTGGAGCCCTTAACTCTGCAGTCATTATGCTGACAGAGCTGCCCTCAGCTATAACAGAAGTTTTACCTTTCCACATGTGCTCTTAGTGTGTGCACATCTGCATCCAGTGTGAATGAGTCAATGTGCTTTGGGATTCAGCTCATAAGTAGTAAATTAGATTGAAATAAGAAGCTACCCGGAGAAAGAATTCAATGTAAGTGCATTTATTCACAATATGAAACAGCAGCTTTTCTTTTTAGTGCTGGGCTTATCTTCTATCTGCTGCTAGTTTCATTAAGGCATGAACATTCATTCATTCAGATGTCTGACGCCATAAATCTCAAATTCTCTCCTTGCTTCTCTTGCCTCCATTGTGCTGGCTATGCTAATGAAAAGCAGGTTTTCAGTTTCATATGTTCGTGCATGTGTGCAAAAGAAGGAGGGGTTTTGTCATATAGGCACTTGTCCTGCTTGGCACAGAGATAGAAGCCCACTGAAGTAGAAAAAGTATATATATGCAATAAATCTGGGGGAAAGCATCTAGGTGCTTTTTCTGGCTTCATAACTATTTCTATAAAAACATAGAAACCAATATATCATTGAAAATAAAGTAGTGCATTGTGTTTACAGAGAAAAGCAAGCTTTTTAACCATCTGACAAGTATTTTAGACAAAAAAAAAAGAGATTTGTAAAAGCAAGGACAAGCATTAGAAAGAAAGGGGGAGGGGAAGCTGGGGACTTCTGATTTGCACATGTAGAAATGCAAATTTGATCCATCTCTTTCTTATCTAGTGGTAACAGACTTGGCTCATGGAGCACAATAGCACCTACAGTTCTATGGCCAAAAATAATGAAGTTTGAAAAGAATTGATTTGATTATAGAAACACTTCTATAAAGCCAAGTGTTCATTAGCAGATGCCTGCCACCTACCTCAGAACCAAGGATGTGAAAAGCCCGAAAGCAGGATGCAGCCCCCTGATTTTGGGACACAGACACTTAGGGGCAGTGAGACTCCTTGTTAAATCTTTTGCTAATGCAGAGAAATGTGTGGACTCTGACAGCAGCAATTGATTTCCTACTTTTCCACTTACTATCATATAGGTTCACAGTCTCCTTTAAAGCAAAGCTTATTCCTTTGGCTTATGCCAGTTTACTTCTGTAATAGCTGGGACCCAAATATTGTTGACATAGCTGCGGAGATGGAACGGATTAGTTTTCTTCAAATGTCTCTAAAAAAATCAAGCATGATATTAACACAGCAGATCCAATTCCTCTGAATTATCTGAAGTGATTTTGTCTCCTCATTAGGAGAGTTTATCTTGTGTAAGGGTTTTAAGAATTAGACTATTGCAAGCCAGGGCTGCTGAATTAGAAGCAATTGGACAAGGTCTCTCTGGTACAGACTCATCTGTAAAAACGTTTGTACTTCACAAAAAATGGTGAGGCTTTCATAAAACTGAAAAAAAAAAAAAAAAAAAGGGGGTTTGCCTTTCCTGTCTCATAAGCAAGTTTGCTGAGGAAAGAGAAGGTTGTAAGTGAGTATAAAATCAGAGTTGGAGATAGTGATGACAGAGGAATATACACAGCTGTAGTTATTTACAGAAAAAAGAAAAGAAAAAAAAATCTGCTTTTGCAGGGATAGATCTTCAGCTGAGTAGCAGTGCTGGGCAAGTAAAAAAGGATTTCACAGAGTCTACAAACCACTCACAAGTAATTTGCCATCCCTCTACCCTTCCATATGAGCTGAAATCAGATACAAACTAATTACGGCGAAGGCAGCGCAGCCGCCGCGGCAGCGAGAGCTGCCAGGTGCAGCCGCCGGCGCTGCCAGATGGGCACAGTGTGACTCCCTACCTCAAAGAGGGGCTGGGAGCCTGGCCGGGCTGGGGGAGGCAATTTGTAAAGAGCACAGCATATGCCACCTGATATTCAGAGGGGTATGTCTGTGTTGCAGTTTACCTGTCGTTTCTGTGCGGCTTTCTGCCACACGGTCCAGTTACTCCATGCTGTGGGAATTGGGCAGTGGATCAGATGCCATGAAACTCTCACATGCCTCCACATAATTATCTTCCCAGGAGCCCTTTTTTATACCCATTCAAGGACAACACTCACCAGAAAACACAATCTGCAACTCTGCCTGTGGCCAGCCTGCTCTACCGAGAAAGTTGTGACCGTGACTTCAGTACTTCGCCTGTGCAACCTCTCCCTGCTCCTCTCCGGATCTCGCTCTGGAGGCCTTGCCAATACACTTTGCCCTCTTGCAGAACTGGGAATTCTTGCACTCACTCTGTACTCAATCAGGATGAAAGATACTTTTGGCCTTACAACTACAGAAAACCTCAGACAGGTGTCAGCTCCCAGCTCTGTAAATGAGATCAAAACTCCCCTTAATATCAGCAGAATTTCTCATTGGGGATTAGATCAGAGGTAGGCAAAAGGGCCCACTATGCAGTTAACAATTGGGCAACAGGAGATCATTTTCATTCTGTAATTCTAGTTTTGCCTTGTAAAACTTGAACAAACCTCATAGCTTTTAATTTCACGCCTACAACGTTTTTTTCCTTTGACATTCAGGACTAAAATGTACATACTGCTAAATCCATCATTTAAAAGGAGCTACCCCTGTTCCCCCATTCAAACACTCTTCAGCAAATCAAATCTCTTATACACTTGAGGTTGCCTGGGATATTTCGGTTCCATGCTAATTTCTGAATTTGTAAAACTGGACTGAAACCTTAGTGTAATGGAAAAGACTGCTGAAAACTTTGCTAAACAGATGATCACATTCCTGAGTTTGTTTTACTTAGTTAGCATTTTTGCCTGCTGTGAGGTGTTTTCCTTGGATGGTTACCTACAAATACAGCACTGACCTCAGTGTGCATGAAGCAGGCCAGCACAGGCAAAGAGAGCCAATTGGACATGCTCAATAAATCATCACCCACATCCTTCCAGCAGCAAAAATAAAAAGGAAAGGAGGAGGGGGTAAAACAACTGGTGAGTGTTCCACATGAGGAAATGGAGGCTAGTTGGTGTGACCAGCTGGAAATACTCAGAGTGCTAAGGAGAAAGGTACCAGCATGAGCTAACTCTGTGCCAGATAAAGTACTAACATTATAAATAAATGCTATCATCTTACAGATGTCTTGTATGGGCAAAATAATAGGCCTAAAATGTTCTCTGCTATAAAAGGCACCTATCTCAAATGGCAAGTGCAGAAATGTAATACTATGACTTATGAAATCAGACTTAAATCCAACATAAAAGGCTGTCTCTTAGCATAATTCACTCTAGTTCTTCAACTCTGAATGTGTCTGAAGTGATTTCTACTGCTTTGCTGGGCCAAATTCTAGACAAGCACCTAAGTTGCCACCTTTTTTCCCCTGTACCTGGATGAAGTAGGTGAAGGGGTCCTGCTGCCTTTCCACCAAAACTTCAGTCTGAATGAGCCACAGAGCAGGATCTCAGCACACTTGCCTGCACTGGTCAGCTTACATTTAGGCACAGATATATTGCATTTTCTGATTTAGGTAAGATAGATTATTTTCTCAGAAACAAAAAAGCTTGAGGGAAACAAAGATTTTTTTTCAGGTGTTTGGTTCTCTCCACCCCTTGCAATAGTGCATTTGACAAGGGACTGAAATTTGACTTTACTGTGTACCTAGAGAATTTTAATTTAGCTAGTTACAGCATCAAACTTGTTCTGAGTCTAGTTCAGTCAAAACTTCTGCACTCTGTATAAATGAGTACTGGGATACTAATCTGAATTCTCAGTCTTCTTCCTGGGTCATCTGTTTCTTTGAGTTCCTTGAAAGTATTCAGCATGACTCTTTGTAGGAAAAGCTCTATCCTAAGGGACCTATCTCAACAAGAGGGATCACAGCTGAAAATCCCAAGTGAAAACATGCCTCTAATTACTTTTAGAGATCTGGCCCAAGTCTTATTCTGCTCCTTAGCATGTCCTGCTCTATAGCTCTAGGAGCTCTTTGATCATTCTCTTTGCTAGGACTCCTTTTGCTCTAAAGAGAGGGTCCTGCCGTTTTCCACTTGGTGATAGAGCGCATAAAATTAAGGGGTGCAACAGTTAAGCCCTTTAGGCTGTATTTGCCTTAGCAAATACGATGCACCAGTAACTTGTGCAGCCCCAAGGCCAGCTGCCATGTCATCACTCATACCCTTACAGTTGAATTGTCTTGTCTGCTCCCCACCACACTCTTCATCCAAAACAGGGAGACTGCATCCAAATTACTATTGAAAGCAGCCCTTGGCTTGTGCTAACCCCTGAGCTGTGCCCAGGCTGAGACTGTTAGCTGGCCATGGCCAAAACCATGTCAGGGATGGTGCTGGAAGCTAAACTCTATGGATGACTGTGAGCCACAGCAAGCACCCATACCCCAGCTCATTTCATTTCACTCATGTTGGAATGGTCCTTGTGGATTTAGTTCTCACAAAGAGCCTCGCTATGTCAGATTCAGTTTCCCTGACTTTAGGCTCTCCTAAGTTAACAGAATAATTATGCTAGGCTCTCCATGCAGTCAGTGGAAAGACACTTTGAGGAGAGAATTCAGATCTCCTTATATTACACAACACATCCACAAGAGAAGCCCAGCTAAATAAAAAAATGTTTGAGGTATTGATGGGAAGGGGCAGTAAAAACCTCAAAAGACAAAGAATCTACCACATAAATGCAGTGTTTCTGCTTCAAAAAGATGATGGATACTAATGATCTTCTTGGATTTTGTAGGGCTGAAATGTTATCTGTGCATAAATATTTCTGACTCTGTCCTGGGCAGATCCCCCCCTCATAGTTGCCTGATGGCTTTAACCTAGAGGAAAGATTACAGACTCATTCTCTTCATAAATCACTAGGTATAGCATTCCAATGCATTCACCTCATCAGCTAGTTCAAACCGAATATAGAACTAATCCAAAGGATTTTGGTGTAAGTCATTTTCAAACTCCTCCTAGATACAGATACGAGTTGACTGGGGTGAACTTATAAACACTGAAAATAATTCTTGTCCATCAGTGGAATGGCTAATGTCCAGAAAGTCTCTCTTAGAGTCATTTGTGCCTGTGTCTGGTTTACCAATGACCATCTTTGGTTTCACAAAACCATGATTATTGTCAAATTGGAGTGATTTACAGAGCAAGAACCCTACACTATGCCTGCAGGGAGACCTGCAAGTGCTCTCACCAGAAGCCTCTAAATTGGTATTTTGCTAGGCTCAGCTCAACAAGAAATATGCTTGGCTAATAGTAATATAACTTATTTAATGATAGAAATCATGTGTTAAAACAAAATGTTTGGAGAATTCTGATTTCCATCTTTAAAAGGAATGAGATTGTTTTGCCTTTTTAGTTTTCTCTGCCAAGAGAAGAAGTAAAAAGCAAAGGATAAAACCTAAAAACAATCTGTGAGCAAAACACATATTTTCTGCTTTATTTTTTTCCTTACACAAATTGTAAGTATAATTTTCTGCATAGTACTAGTTTAGGCATTTTCTCAGCAACATGCTAAAAGCATTTATTACTTTGCTCTTACAATTTCAAAACCAAAGCCTTGCCTTGAAATCTGACATTTGCTGTTTCAAAATCATTTGTATATTTGTATATATATGTTTGTATACATATTTTATCAATATAGCTCATATAGAAGTATGAGTAGAATTGATGTGTGGTTTCAAAACTGATTAGACACTAATCAAAAATGACAAATTACCTCAAATAAAGAGCAAACTAAGAAGTCACATGCAACCATTTTATGGAAAGCTTAATAAACATGAAATAAGTCAGCGGGAAAAGTAACTACAGCAAAGAAAAGAAATTAGTTGGAAGATAGTTCTATGGATCTTTTTTCTCTCTTTTCTCCTTTCTCTCTGCAGTATGAGTCAGCAGTGCCCTGGCAGCCAGGAGAGCCAACTGTGTCCTGGGGTTCATCAGTCCCAGAATCACCAGCCACGCGAGAGAGGGGATTGTCCCCCTCTGCTCTGCACTGGGGCAGCATCACCTTGAATATTATATGCAGTTTTGGGTGCCACAATACAAGAATCTAAAGCTGTTAGAGAGCATCTTAAAGAGAGAAATGAAGGTGGTGAAGTTCTGTAGGGCTAACCATCTGAGTAGTGGCAGAGTTCAATTGGTCTGTTCAGCCTGGAGGAGGCTGAGGGGAGACCTCACTATAGTTACAACTTCCTTATGAGGGGAAGAAGAGGGACAGGCACTGATCTCTGCTCCGTGGTGACAGTGACAGCACCTGAGAGAATGGCCTGAATTGTGTCAGGGATGTTTAGGCTGGATATCAGGAAAAGGTTCTTCACCCAGAGAGTGGTTGGACACTGGAACAGGCTCCCCAGGGAAATGGTCACAGCACCAATCCTGACAGAGCTCAAGAAGCATTTGGACAGTGCTCTCAGGCACATGATGTGACTCTTGGGGATGCTGCTGTGCAGGGACTGGAGTTGGACTTGATGATCCTTGTGATGATCCAACTCAGCTTATTCTGTGATTCTGTGATCCTATGATTCTGTGATTTTCATAGAGAAGCAAAGGATTATGAAGCATAGTGAAAAAGCACTGGTAGACTAAAAAAAAAGATAGACTTAAAAAAATATATCTTTGAGGCCAGATAGCCTTTTTCTGTTCCTTAAAACATCTTGTATTCTTGATACAGGCCTCATTTTCAAACTGAACGACAGGCCAACAAAACCAGCCTTTACTAGGGAGATCATCCATGTCGTACTGGCAGACACAATGACTTGCACAGCTGAATCCCAATCTTCAGTAAGGCAGCCCAGTCAGCAGCCTGACACACACTCATCCTTCCCATCCCCACAGTGGGCTCCTTGAACAGATCACAAACTGCATCTAAAACACTGAGCTGTGTTGGATGGCAAAGTGCCTTGAAATGCTCATGGTGTGGGCGCTGTGCTGATTCTCTGAACTCCCACATTCTGCTGCTCATTTCTATCTCTTTTCTGAGTTGGGATTTATCACCTTGTTCACAGATCCTCCCTGAGTTGTCCCTGCTTGTAGCACCTCCCTCCCCAACAGAGTTGATGTGGGGGACTTTGCCATTTTGGTACATCATTCTGTAAACTTGTTTATTGGATTCAGCACCATGTTGAGCTGAAGGTTTCTGGAATGCATGCACAGAGTACCTTCTTGCTCACAGGACTCTTCACACTTCTTATCCTGCTTCATAATCTGGTGGCAAATCTCCAAACCCTGTAGCCAGGGCAGGTGCCATTGCACAGAGGCACAGGTTCTCTTGGTTAAGCTGAGTTATCAGCTATTGTTTAATACAATATCTTATGTTTACTTATTTGGGTATTCATTTAGGGATATTTAAATGGAACTGTATCACTGATGTATGCTGCTATTTTACTAGCTAACGTGCTCGGCACATTACAGCTGTTAACCATGGGATCAGCAATTTCCATAGCAAGAGATGTGTCCCATACACACTGGATCCCCAGCTATGAGCAATGTAACTATGTTTGGCTAAATCACATAAAAGACTTGCTGTCTGAGTCACATTTTTAAAATAGCTGAAAGGTTTTATCCTTACCACTGGAGAATTTTCACTTCTGTCCAGTTATGAATAATGATATTAAAATACACATTAGTGTAATGCTCAATGCAGATAAGTAGATCTTGTCCATCACATGGCTGCCTCATTCTAGTCAATCTTCGTTCCTCAGGAAGTCTTAATATAGACAACACTGAAAATTGTTTTAAAATATCAAAGTGATTGCTGACATCTTCCAAGAGAATGGAACAGTAACACAATGAAACAAAAATTGAAGGGGCTAGATTTTCAGCTGTGGTAAGCTAAAGCATCTAACATATACAGCAACTGAAAATTATATTTCAGGGACACAGTGAACAGACCTTTGTGTAAAGTAGTTTCCATCCCAAATAGCTTTTGAAATTCTCATTTAGACAGACCTATTCAGCCACAAAGTAACAGATTATGTGTCCTATTAGTCTGTGCCATGTAAGCCAAAGATTTACTACTATAAAGCTTATAACCATCAAAAACGAAGATAGCTATAATGATTTTCTTTCACTGTGAAACTTTGACTAATTTTAGATGGAAGAATATTCTGAATTAAATGTCTCCTTATTTCAGAAAGGGAGTGGTGGCACCTCAACCCTTGCAGAAGCAAATAAAAGAATGTTAACCTCACAGCCAAACATTTATGCCTAGTGTCACTTAACCAGTTGTTCCAAGGAAAGCAAAAATGAAAACTGCTACAGTAGTGTCAAGAAACTGTAAACACAATCGGAAGAATTAAATTAGCTGAATACAAAACAAAGTAAAATCCTGAACTCCAATTCTTTATGACATTTGCTAGTCTATCCTTCCTTTTCTTGATGTCTCACTCCTCTTGTCTTAAAACATTTAACAGAAAAAAAAAATTAAGCATATTAACATGAACAATAGTTCCTAAAATGAACTTGAAGTTTGGCAGATATTTTCCAGATCTAAAGAAGAGTCTTTGTGTCACAAAGTTTCTCTGCTTTTCTG
Source organism: Sialia sialis (assembly GCA_009812075.1). Taxonomy (NCBI): domain Eukaryota; kingdom Metazoa; phylum Chordata; class Aves; order Passeriformes; family Turdidae; genus Sialia; species Sialia sialis. The sequence continues at coordinate 13,690,617 of VRYO01001589.1, forward strand.
ACTGGTCTAAAAATAATAATTACTTCCCCTACAAACCCTGCTTCAGGTAGGATTCTTTAATCCAGGGTTCAATATTATTCATATTGAAGTGAATAGAAACTTGCCATTGCCTTCATTATAGCAGGACCTGGCCATTACCTTGCAAAGACAGCTGCACCTAGTGAACAAGATTATTGATTACTCAGCAGCTTCATTTCAGACTTGGGAAATAGAAAGTTGATAAAAAAATGTAGGCATTTAAAAGAGGTTATCCTAATTTTAAGACGAATGGTGACTCCAAGATCAAATGTTCAGCCCTAGAAAATAAATACAGTAATTTCACTAATATAAGCCGCACCTTTTTCATTGAAGAATCCAGCCTACCCCAGTGGTGCGGCTTATATTCAGGTGCGGCTTATCTATGGACAAATCCCAGTGAAACGCCAACCTGGAAGTGAGAGCCGGCCAAGCAGAGTAGCAAGTGGGAGCCGCCGGGAGCATGAGACTGCCTGGAACGGGGGCTGCAAGTGTGCGGCCCGGCCCCTGTGCCACCGGGAGCCGGTGGGAACGGGGGATGGCTGGGAACAGGGGCTGCGCAAGGGCGGGCCGGCCCCTGCCGCTGGGAAGCCGGGCTGTGTGGGGCCGGGCCGGAGCGCCCCACCCCCTCTGCCATGTGAGTTTAAAAAAAAAAAAAAAAAAAAAGGCGCGGCTTATATTCGGGTGCGGCTTATATATGGACAAATCCCGTAGTCTTCCCAGCTACCCGGAAGTGCGGCTTATATTCAGGTGCGGTTTATAATCGTGAAACTACTGTAGATGATCACAGAGAAGTAAAATGAACTAGAATATTATTTACATTTTGATGCAATTGCTCAGTGGAATTTTGGTGGATGAAATCATCCCATAAAAGGGGAAAGGGGAAGTTTTCCCTCCCTTCCTCCAGAACAGAAGACAGGAACCAGGCCCTGCATTTTTATGTGACATCAGTGTGTTCTAATACAGGGTCTAAAGACAGAGTAAAAACACCCCATCCCAAATAAACCCCTAAAATAAAGGCCAGGCTACCTGTGGCTCTCCAGAGAATCCAATAGGTCAGCAAAGCACTTCTTGAAGTTCTATTCGTCTTCTGGGCCATGTAACTATGAGCTGTGGGATGGGCTGGGATGGGATGAGGATGGGATGGGATGGGATGGGTTATCTATACACTATCTGACATATTTCCAAAGGATTTATGACTTTTTTTCATCCTGTGTGGCGCATGCTGCAGGACAGAGGTGCCCAAATCGCTCTGCCAAACCTGTCTCATTACTCTTCACACCTACACAGGGAAACATCTTCTGTTCGCCATCTTAGCCTGGGAAACTGTGAAGTTATATCAGTGCTCAATCTATCAAAAGCATCATTTTGCTTGTTTTTGATGATACAGTCCTGTTTGTTCATTAAATGATACCTGTTGGGGTTTTTGCCTTCTTGCTATGCTATTTCAACAACTGCAGGTTTTTGGTGGTCCCTATGTCATATTTGTGTAATTGACTACTTGACCTTGGTAAAGTATTTTGCACTGGTCGTCAATGACATTCATCCATGTTTTCCTAGGCTGGCTCTCTAGTTTGCAGGGGTCAGTTTAATATGTATAGAGCTATTTCTGTTACAGACACCTTGAAAAATGGTAACCAGCTCCCTGGTGTACATTGTCCCCATTACTAATGCTGGCACCAAACAATCTACCAGACATGGGATAGATCTTTAGTAACATCCTTAGTATCATCCTTTCAGTTTAATAGCCAGCAATTGATAACTACTGGTAAATGATCATTTTTAAAGAAATCATGCACCCAAATCAGAGTAGTTTTAGTCAAAAGTCAGTAGGGCTAAGGCACTGTTCATAAAATCCTTGAACAAGTGACAATAACAGGCCAAAAGAATCTCACCATCAAGATGCTGGTTTCTTTCCATTAACTATTCAGACATAGATATCCACTCTGTACATGTCTAAAACTAGATAAGTTAAACTTCAGCTGTTTGGTCCTTTTCAGTTTTCTGTAACCTCATCTGTGTTGTATAAAATGGTCTCAAGCAGCCCCCCGTGATTTCATCAGGCTCAACACAACCAGCTTATCTAGGTACTCTCTTACTTGTTTTACTTTACTCTGGCTTGAATTCTTACCCTTTGAGTGCAAATGAGGATCATGTTATCTAACTGAAGCAAAATAGCACTAAATATTTTTGCCTCTTTGCAAGTGTCACTCTTGTCCCCTTGAATAGTGGGCCCATTGTTTCCTTCCCACTTTTCACTTGCTGCTAATGTGGTTATGAAATGTTTTATTGTTACATATTTTATTGCTTGTTAGTTTAACTCTATTCCATGTCTGGCTGTTTTGATTTTCTGATCTTTTCTAATATTTCAGGGACTAATAATTGCTGCAGTAGTTGGAGGTTGCAAAAAGGCTCTAGAGGCTAACCCAGTACACATCAGAAGGTAGACTTGAAAAGCTCTGTAGGATATAAAGGCGACAGTTAGCTGCTACACATCGGCTGGAAAAATAATTACTTAGATAAAAGAACATAATTTACTATAGTTGCAAATTGATGGCATGTTCCAGTCTCAGGTGCTGAGAACCTTGGCTCCCATGGAGCACTGTGGAGAACTACACAAAGAGAACTACAGTAATTTCACGATTATAAGCCGCACCTTTTTCATTGAAGAATCCAGCCTACCCCAGTAATGCGGCTTATATTGCGGTGCGGCTTATTTATGGACAAATCCCAGTGAAATGCCAACCCCTTTAAAGGCTTCGCTGGTCTATGAAAACTGTTGCAACTTGAGCACCTGACACCAAACCCCGCGCTGGCTCGATTCTGTTACTAATTTGTTACTTTGTTACACATGGATCCTAGCTTAAAAAGAAAAAAAAAGATGCGGCTTATATTCAGGTGTAGCTTATATATGGACAATTCGCGTGGTCTACCCAGCTACCGGGAGGTGCGGCTTATAATCAGGTGCAGCTTATAATTGTGAAATTACTGTACTTCCACTGCTTGCAGTGAGATTGCCATTTGGCAATGAAGACTTCCTTGCAAGAAACAAACAAAAAAAAAATTAATCAGCTGCTGATACAAGCATTTTCTTTAAGTCTAGAACAAGCTGAAGTTTAAGCCACAGTACAGGATAAGTAGCTGATAGCGCTGGTACCTGTCTCTGAGGGTTGCAAAGTCTTTAGGAAAGACTGTTGCTTTGGCAGGTAAAGACAAAAACCCACCTGCAACGGATTGTTGAGAATTATAAAGGCAGCTATCTAGATAATGGTTCTCAAACTAGTAATGGGCAAATAATGACCTGACATATCTTCTTCTTATAAGAAGACCTATAAAAGTTTTTGTATTCGTAAAAATCTTAATTATAATCAACAAAGAACAAAACATCTGTTGCTTTAGTATGACATTTATCTACAACAACTGTCAAGGTTCTCTGCTGGATAATGTAATAGTGCTCCTACTTAATAACTGCAATTACTCTAAATCTGTCATAAAACTGTGTAGTTTAACTAGACTATGAGAGAATGTGTTATAACATTTAAAATATATTTTATAAGAGATTTAATGATAAATTTTAATGGTGGGATTCTCATAATGTCTGTTGTGTTTGCAATCACACTAAAGTCAATATTGCATTTAAATATGCACCTGAAAATACAGATACACTGGAAGCAACCAATGGGACTTTGGCTCAGACCAAATCATGAGGACACTAAGGTCTAGAAGTCAAAACAATAAAGAGAAAGAAATAGACAAGCAAAGGGAACAATTAACAGTAGTCATCATCATCTTTTTGTTAATAGTAGGTTACAAATTCTTTTGGACAGTATTCAATGACCATTTCAAGTCACAGATCCCATGTTCCTCCAGAGAAATTCTCCTAAATATGCAATTCAGACACTTCTCTTTTTACCAATGTAGAACAGGAAACGTGCATTTGTTTCTATTCACATATTTCCATTAAGTGAAGAAGTTTTATAAAATAAGATATTCTCTTCGTTTGAGAACTCCCTGAATGAACTGTTAAATGCCGGAAAATAATGTTCCAGCTCTGGGACTATTTGTCAATGCAGACCAGTTACAATGACAATAATGGTTGCTTTCCTTTTTACAGGAAACTAGCCAAACCAAATTATATGATACATTGATTTCAAACTGGACACATATCAGAAAAGCACCACAAAAAATCCTTCCATCACAAAATATAAGGCTAGACTTGAACTGGCATGGCTATAGAAGACAAGTTGCCTTTTTTTCAGAAGAAACCCATGTTGTTCATGGTTCTTGGGCAGAATCATATAAAAAGATCTTGAGGTTCTCAAACTAGCTAGTCCATTCTCTGTTAAATAAATGGTTCAGTCTGTGAGACAAATAAGCAGTTTCATTAATGTTTACCTCTCTTGAATGCAAATAAAGTAAAACTTAATCAAGCACAAGTTCAATATTTAATTGACTTTTCCTGCTTTTTTGGTAGCTTTTTGTTTGTTCAGCATGTGCTTACCATTCTCCTGACCAGTGCCTTTCATGGGAGCAGTTACCTTTTACTAGTATTTGTAAATTTGGCTTTCTAACACCTCAAAATAGACTACTAAGGAAGCTACTGAGTCTGATCATCTGCTACTCGGTGCTGACCATGTGTATCCTTGATACTCATTGAGGAGGTGGGTGCACAGCAATTCACAGAGGCCTGACAAGAGATATGAGAGCAAATCCCAGCCCTGAAGAGTTTCAAAGAAATGTTTCAAGAGTTGTGGCTGAAGGAATTGAGAGATTGCTGGCAAGGTGAGTGCTGGAGTGAGCATAGGTATTCCAGGTGTTACATTTTTGCACTGAAAATACACAGAGAAGAGCTGCACAGGTGGGACACTGTAGCTGTAGTCCTAGTAATAGGGTGAGTTCAGAAATGCTTTTCCTGGGAACCAGCCTGGCTGTAAAAAGGTCACATGTGAATGCTACCTCTTGCAGGAAAAGCCCAGGGCACAGTAATTTCACGATTATAAGCCGCACCTTTTTCATTGAAGAATCCAGCCTACCCCAGTAGTGTGGCTTATATTCAAGTGCAGCTTATCTATGGACAAATCTCAGTGAAATGCCAACCCGGAAGTGACAGCGGGGTGGGAGGGCACCTGGGGCTGCCTTTAAAGGCTTGGCTGGTCTCCGAAAACTGTTGCAACTTGAGCACCTGACACCAAACCCTGCCTGGCGCGATTCTATTACTAATTTCTTACTTTGTTACACATGGATCCTTGCTTGAAAAACAAAAAAAAGAAAGAGTGTGGCTTATATTCAGGCGCGACTTATATATGGTCAAATACCGTGGTCTACCCGGCTACCAGAAGGTGCGGCTTATAATCAGATGTGGCTTATAATTGTGAAATTACTGTATTTTTCCTCATGCATATCCCCAAGAGACACTCAGGGTGTGCAGGTGTTGCGGGCTAGATTTCTTTCTTTTTACTTATAGAATTTTTTCCCATAAGTTCTTAGGAAACCAACTATTGGGTAATTATGAATACTTACTTACTTAAGAAAAAACACAAGAAGTGGCTAGGGGTGGGAGAGAAATGTAGCATCTGGCTACACCTCTTTGTCTCTGGGAGTTTTTCTCTGAGGGACAGAGATACTGGGAGATTGGGGCATGGGGAAAGGACAGGGCTGGTGGCAGCTGCTCTCTCTCTCCCTCTGGGCTTAGGAGAGTGATGGTGGGGCTGCTGTCTGGGGAGAGAAGTTTGCTGCCACTGCCATGACCCAGCCAGAGCTGCCTTTGTTCTGCTTCTGGACCCTGCACCCTGCCACGGTTCCAGCTACCACTGCAGAGTTTCTGATACATCTCATCCACTGCCCCAGGATTTCTGCTCATTCCTGCTGTTCCAGCTTGCTGCTCTTCCAAATCCTGCAGGGGCACCAAGATCAGCTGCCCCAGGATTTGTGAGCCAAGGCCTCTCCTCCATCCCTTCCCATCTGGGTAGCGGGACTGACGCTGCCCCAGGGGTGTTTGTGAACCACGGCCTGTCCTCCCCCGCTTCCTGTCCAGGCCCAGCCACCATCACCGTGCTCCTCGCCCCACAGCGCCCCCTGCAGGTGCGGGGGAATCACCGCACTGCCCTGCCCAGCCATGAGCCCACAACGTCCCTGCTGGCCGTGCCCAGAACTGCACCCAGGAAAAGTGCCCACAGCTGGGAAAGGTCACTGGGTTCCTGTTCAGGTTGGGGTAAATGCTGCAGCTGTTGATTGTTTGCTTCATTATACACACTAATAAAGATTATTCCTATTCTCATATCTTTGCCTGAGAGCCCCTTAATTGCAAATTACAATAATTCAGAGGGAAGGGCTTTACATTTTCCATTCCAAGGGAGGATCCTGCCTCCCCTAGCCGACACTTGTGTTTTGAAACCAAGACAGAGGGGTTCATATCTGTATGCTGTGACCCTACAGACACTCACTCACAGTCTCCACCTCTCTGAAAAAATGAAGGCATGCAAAGCCTTTCCCTGACCTGGCCAGCACAGCCTGGCCACGTGCACCCCTACAGCCCTCCAAATCAGGCTGCTCTAACACAGACCTTCCTACACAAGCAGGTTCTGTTGCCACAAGCAGAAGGTCTGCCAGACACCCTGTTATCAATCCAGCAGTACGGCCAGCTGCTTCCCAGGGCCAGAACCTGAGCACTAGTGCCAGCACAGACATTGCTACATTGTCCAGCACCAAGTTCACAATGAAACCAACAGGGAAAGACGATTAACATCTTTTAATATAAGAGACCCCCTCTCATCTACTATTTAAATTATGTCAAAAGTGAATGAGTAAGATTTGAAGCCTTCTTTTTACTGTTTCCTATGAATAATCATACATGGTAGAGCCAAAATGTCATTAAATACCAAAAGTTACTTTTGGTGACCACAGAATACATAAATCAGATCATGGTGAATCATGATGAAATGACATCAGAGCTCATGCACCTGACAAGCTGATGCCTAATAGAGACATGCTGTCTCCAATTTATAGAGAAATGGCCAAGGTTATATCACCAGAGCAACATAAAGGGAAGTGATCACAGGGCAAGAAAATGGAGGCGAGGGGGGGAGACCAACCAGGAAAAGGAAATGTAATATCCTGTAAAAACCAAAACAAAGTAAAACATCTTTCCAAGGAAAAGAAAGCAGAAAGGGAAAGAGAATAAACAAAAATAAAAGAAGATACTATGGATTAAAAGAAAATTATCAGGAAGGAGAAAACAAATGATACTACAGCTTGGGGAAAGGAAAAATATCATAAAAGAGTCTGCAGTTAGACTCATGGAATTGATTTTACTTGCACACTTAATAGCTAAATATACACAGTATTTCTCTGCAAAACTTTCATGAGTCAGTGTAGAATGAGAACAGAGTGGAAGATGGTAATTTCAAATAATGGTTACTGCTGTCATTTGAGAAAAGTCTTATTCCTCTGCAGAAAATTCAGCCACTGGGCTTTTGTAGTTAACATAGAAATACTTTCCAGTACTTTTTTTATAGTGAGTTATAAAATCTACATGAAGAAGAAAAAAGCCAATGCCAGACTTATGCAAGACTAGGTGATGTGTGTCGCTCTAAAACTGCTGTTGTGTTTTTAATTTTCTTCAGTTGATTTGCTCTTCCTTGTTCACTTCCCTGTATATATGGTCTTTCAAAAATTCACTGATATCATCCATGGGCTAACCGAGAACAAAGCCACTGTTATCAGAAGGGAAAATAGATTGTCTGAAAACAAGACTTTTAAAAACAGAGGAAATATTGTTGCAAAATATATGATCCAAAAGGGCTTACAGCTGTCTTGCAAAGGAGTTGTTTGGTGGCTAAATCAAGCATAGCTGAATCCATTTTGTGACAGAATTGAGAGATGATCTTTATGAAGTGAGGGCTGACAGGAGACCACTGGTTTTAGCAAGGAATCCAACTTCTGGGAGATATACATTTGAAAAATTTATAAAGGAAAACCCTCAAGAAGGGTGATAGAGGGTTTCAGCTCCTGCTGCTGTTTTTGTGAACACTTGAACAGTGTCAAGGGCACGATTCCCAACACACTGGCACCTGCCATATGTTGGCACCCACTATATGTGCAAAGATATTCACCTCTGGCATGAAACATCTTGGGACAATGTGAAGTATTATAATATCAGCCCTGGAGTAGAGGATTTTCATGTTACCATCTGCATTCAAAAAGTGGAAGTGCTTCAGATTTACAAAGAGGATGAAATAGTAATGGCATGTATGAACCAGAAACAACACGGGGCTCCACAGTGCCAGGTGTGCCATTATACCATCACAGTCCAGCACAACCAGAACAAATGGCCCAAACACCAGAAAAATGAGCAAACATCCACCAGCCCACCTGAGCCCAAGTCCATACCTCTCCACAGAGCTCAGCAGTTTGACCCAGCACACCCTCAGTCCAAACTCACCCTTCCTTTTCCTGCTTCCTTGTTGTGACGTTCTTGCAACATCTGGATCTGTTCTTAGTTAAGGACAGGAAAAGAATGAAGTTGCTGTTATTAGCCTTACATATTGGTGCCACGGAAGAGCACAAAGAATTTGCCTGTATTTTTACATACTCAGTCTGCATTTTCATGTCTCTTCCAGTTCCTGCAGAACTCCCAGCTGCAAATAGGCCCACAGTAAAAGGAACTTTTGCATCAGCCACAGCCCTTTGAAACTTGTAAAACTTCTCAGACTTTCCATTGCCATATAAGATACAATAATTCTTGCTAAACTTTGTATTTAAAATAACTGTACTCTGTATATATTTCCCTGCATTACGTAATAGCAAGAGATCTGGTATCTAACACAGGGCTGAGTGGTTAGGTTTTTTTTTTTCAGTGAGCTACAATAACTCCATATGCCAAAACATTAAAATAGCTCCAGCTTTTTTTTTTTTTTGTAAGTGGGAATAAGGCATATGCAACTTTCTCCATATGAATTTTTAACCAGCTATCTCCCAAATTCTTTTAAGCAGTGTGAGTATGTAAAGTTACTCTTGTTCAAACAAAAAATAAGCTTGAGATGAATATTTACCAAAACCAGATTTTCCACTGGCAACATAACACAACTTATTAGCACATCTTTAATAGCAAGATACCTGGAGAAATCTTTATACTAGCAAATGGGCATATTGATTTAGATAACTGACAATACAATGAAACTGATTGAAGTTTTATTTCCCTAAGCCCATCATGCCAATAAAGCAAGGGCTTGCAACACTATTTTTCATAATGGAAGAAAATTAGCATACTCCTAGCTGTATGCTTAGTTATTAACTTTAACCTTTTGTGAAAACAGGACACATGGAAAATGCTGCAACTCTTAGCCAACAGTTCTTAGTTTACTTGAGGATGGGCTCCTGCTTACAATTACAATTACAGTTGTTTTGGCAGTCAAACATGATGGAAATGCTGCTGGTAATTTACTAAGCATCATATCACCTACACCATTCTAGACTTGAAATCTCTTATCTGACTGTCTGTGGTCCTGCTTACTGACTTTATAATTCATTTACTGTGTAGGATTTTGTCCTGTTCCTTCCCCAGCCAAATTTTGCTTCTGACCTCACCCACACATACTCACTAAGTATGTGGAGCTGGCTGGGAAACATGAGGGTGACCAAACAGGTTATTAAGAAGAAGCTTATGGGATTGAGACGTGGAAGAAGGGCTGAAATAGGGATTTATGGCCCCTAAGAGCTAAGAGAGGGAGGTGATGGAGGAAAAAGGAGCAGCAACCCGCTGAGAAAAGTGCAGACAAACATTCCCAGAGGAGAGGAAGTCTAATTTTTGAAAGGCTTTTAGCAGTGGGCTTTTCTGCCCCTGATGAACCTCTGTGTTAGTGTCTGCACAGTTTCCTCCTTCAGCATACTTCAGCAGCCAAGCTGCCCTCCCACACCCCATCCCCCAAGTGGCCACTTTCACTTCGTTTTCAGCAAAATGTCAGAAAGGGTAAGGTTGGAAGGGATCACAGTGGGTATCTGGGATTCCTGGTCAAGCAGGATTATCCTTGCACAGAATTAGGTGCAGACAGTTCTTGAATGCGTCAGTGAGGGAGGCAGGCTCCACTGCTTCTCTGGGCAATCAGCTCCGGTGCACGGTCACCTGCACAGTGAAGTGTCAATCAGTTCAAAATTGCAAATGAAGAAAATATTCCCAGCCCAAAGCTGAGTCACTATGCTGAGATACAGCCAGACTGACTTCCACCTTGGCTCCTGGGCTTAATTTCCCATTGGCCTTGTGCCGCTGCATCTCTGAGTCAGCTAACAGGGAAACATGGGGAGAAGAGATGCATAAGAGCAGAGCCCTGCTGAATTTGGACAAGTTGTCATTTTATTATGCTCTCTTCCTATGTCTTCACTCCTCTTGGCTTTTACTTGCCTTTTGGTTAGCTTTTTGTTGTGTCACCTCTGCGACCACTTTGGCTCCCCTCCGCTGGCATGAAATGCTCTGCTGCCAGAGCTGAAAATGCTGAGCCAGCCTCAGGGGTCTTGTGAAGAATGCTGCTCCATTGCTCCATACAATTTAGCTCAGTGTTATTGCTTGTAAAATAATCCTCTTTTAAATACAACCACCTTACAAGCACTTTACAGCCTCCTGTGGCAATGAATTCCACATGCTTCCTAAAGACCACATACTTCATTTTATTTACCACTCACCGTATTCTTTGTATAGTTATTACGAGCCAAACAGGGAGAGAGATGCACACTTTACCATTTCACTGTACATTCCACATTCTTAACCCCTTCAGTCAGCCACCTTTTATCAAAGATGAGCAAGATTGCTATTCCTATTTAAAAATTAGACATCAATTCTACAATCATGTAATAAACTCAAAGATTCTCCACAGCCTTCTTCAGATAATATATTGGATATTTTGTATAGGCAGCTATCATACTTCACTGGCTGATTAAATCAAGATTCTGCATTTCCTTTTACTGAAAGATTTTAATTACATCTTTTAAATAATACAAAATTTTCTTTGGAGAAATATACATTTGAATTAGGAGTGTGTGAAATTTGTACATGGGTCACAGATCTCTAATAAATGAGCCATAGTCCTTTCTACAATGTATTTCAGTTGTCTAATGTGAATATTAAAGCATTATAATTAATTTTCTGGGAAATTTGTTCCACTAAGGATTTCAGAATAGTTCTCTTACCAGAAAATCCACCTTGACCTACCTTGCCAGGCCCCCTGTTGAGTCAATTTAAATATATTAGTATAACAGCTCGAGTTTTCATGAAAAAGAGAATTGAAATAACTTCTAATTAGACAGTGTATCTACATAAATTTATTTATCTATTTATTTACTTATTTATTTAGACTGCCCATGCTCTTCATCTCCCTCACTTTAACACATCTCATTTGTAATAGAAAAGAGAGTGCATAGGAGACCCACAAAATATGAAACCTGCCCAAATGGAATGTCCTGGCATTTTGTCTCCTGCCATTAAGCACCTGGAACTGTAACCCTGTGGTGAATGTGTGCCAGCAGCCTCTGACTTGGCCTTTGGGCAGACAACAGATCATGCAGCCAGGGTCACCAAAAAAGGTGTCCTGAGTGTTGGAAGCAGGGACACTTTAAGGCAGAGTGCTGTGGCAACAAGGGTGTGTAGTGAAGGAATGAAAAGATAGACTGTGATTTCTCTTTTTAAATATACCTGTCTGCTCCTCCTAAAATCTCAGACTCTTGACTGCTGCATTATAATCTTCTGCTCCTTCCACAGATGAGTTTTCACGTTTCTTCTGCTTGAATTCTTAATGCTGTTTGGTGTTGATCTTCTTGCTAAGATTGATTACATTAGACTTGATTTTAAAAAATAGAAAGAAAATCATATATCACTGTGCCATACTGTGCAATTTCAATAATAGCAACAACAACAAAAGGCAACAGACAGCTCACAGTCATTCAGAAAACTTTTTTTTCCTATTAAGAAGACATAAAAAATCTTAATTCCCCACATTCTCAGTTTGGTTTCCAATGAAAAGTACAGTTGATTGAAATGCTAATGAGGGAAAAAGGAGATGAACAAGGAAAGGATTCTATGAAACTACAAAGATGGCTTTGCAAAGACACAGAAAAAGCTAGTTATTAGAAAGTCTGTCATCAGACATTATCATGTCTGTCATCCCGTAGTACCAGAAATGCTGTGTGGTGACCTCCTAGTGTATGCTAGAAATTGCTCACTTGTCTCTACAGGAATTCATCTTAATTTCATAAAGATGAGTAAATGGTGTTGGGAATTTTTCTTTCCAATTTAGTCTTTTTGTCTTGAATTCTTGAAAAAAAAGAAAAAAAAAAAGATGTAAACATTTATATATTTATTTATTTATTTAAAATCACCAGCTTTTTTAGGCTATGGGGACTCTGTTATGATTAAATGTAAACAGTCTGACCTTCCTATAATTTGAATTTTATACCTGCCTCTATGGTAGTAGGAAATCAGCAGGTTTCTTCATGGTTATATTTGCAGGGTTGGAGACCTCATAATGTTACAGCTAATTGTTATAATGACAACCTAACCCAGCATCAAACCCTGTCATTTCCTCTTAGCTCAACTCCTCCAGATACCTGCACACGTGTAAAACAAAGTTCATCTTTGCTGGCAATGCAGATGTAGAAAGAGCCATCCTTTTCTGAGATTTCAGTGGGAAATCTAGGAAAAGAGACCTTAGCTCTGCGAGTAAAGATAATGTTCTAGAGATTTGCAGTATAATCTCAGAAGCAAAATTTCCTGTATTACAGCAAAAAATTAACTTAAAGCTTAATCTTTAAAGGTATGTTTCTATATGGCTCATAGACAGCAAACATCCATACGAAGAAGAAAATCTTCATTCACAAAGAAATCAGTCAAGAAACTCTCAGCTTCAAAAATGTTGGATCAAAGTGCTGTGCTTGTATACAAACATTTGAAAAAATTGCGTTCCACTTTGCATGAAGTAACTTGATTCACCTATTATAGACCTACAGAATCATCAGAATTTGAAGTGACATTCCAGACCATCCAATCCAACCATCAACACCTAAACCATATACCCAAGTCCCACATCCAAACATCTCTTAAACACTTCCAGAGGTGGTAAATTCAACACATCACTGGGCAACTTATTCCCATTCCTAGCCCCTTTTTCAGTGAAATTCTTTTCAGTATCTAATCTAAACCTCTCTTGGTGGAACTTAAGGTAATTTCCTCTCATACTTTCACTTCATACATGACAGAAGAGACTAACCTCCACTTCACTACAACCTTCTTTCAGATAATTGTAGAGAGCAATGAGGTCCCCCCGAATCACCTTTTCTTCAGACTAAACAACCTCAGCTCCCTTACAGGACTTGAGCTCCAGACCCTTCACCAGCTTCATTTCCCCTCTTTGGATGCTCTTCAGTACTTCAATGTCACTTTGTAATTGAAGGGCCCAGAACTGAGCACAGGATTTGTGGTATGGCCTCACCAGTGCCAAGTACAGGGGAGAATCCCTGCCTGGTTCTGCTGGCCACACCACTGCTGACACTGGCCAGGTGCCATTGGCCTGCTTGTCCACCTGGGCACTGCTGGCTCATGTTCAAATGGCTGTTGAGCAGCACCCCAAAGTCACTTTCTGCTGAGCCATTTTCCAGCCACTCTGCCCCAGCCTGCAGCACTGCCTGGGGTTGTTGTGATCCAAGGGCAGGAGCCAGCACCTGGCCTGTTGAGCCCCATACAAATGATCTCAGCCCATCAATCTAGCCTGTCCAGATTCCTGTGCAGAGCGTTTCTGCTTCCAGCAGATCAACATTCTCACCCAACTTGGTGTTGTCAGCAAACTGACTGAAGATGCACTTGATCCTCTCATCCAGATCATTGATAGATTTAAACAGACTGGCCCCAGTACTGAGCCTTGGGGAACCCCTCTCAAGAGCAGCCACCAGCTGGGTGTGGCACCATCCAGCAGCACTCTCTGGGCCTGGACATCCAGCCAGTTTTATTCCAGCAAAGGGGGCACCTGTGCAAGCCATGGGCTGCCAGCTTCTCCAGGATAGTCCTGTGGGAGATGGTGTCAAACACTTTATTGAAATCTAGACAGAAATCTGTGGCAACAGCCACAGCCTTTCCCTTACCAGAAAAGCAGTCACTTTGTCATAGAAGGAGATCATGTTAGTTGAGCAGGACCTTCCTTTTATAAACATATGTTGGCTTGGCCTGATCCCTGCATGTGCTGTATGGTGATACTGAGAAAGTTCTGCTCCACGACCTTCCTGGTACTGAGATCAGGCTGGTGGGCTGGTAATTCCCCTAATCATCCTTCCAACCCTTCTTGTAGATGAGAATTGTATTTGTTAATTTTCAATCAAGTAGGACTTCTGTTAACCAGGACTTCTGGTGAATGGGTAAAAGTGGCTTGGTGAGCTCTTTTGCCAGTTCCCTCATTACTCTTGGGTGCATTCCATCTGGAAATAATTTATTAAATTTATTGAATTTAATAAAGAGCAAAGGCCACTTTGGCAGTCTGGTGGAATCCTGTAGTATTGGTTTAGGTAGCAGGGACTTGTGAACCTAAAAATAGTAGAGGTTTCAAGCCTTACCTCTTCACTGGATGTGGACAGACAGCTTCCCTGTAAAGGCTTCACGTTGCTCACAGCCACCTCTGCAATGGAGCATAACTGTAATTCCCCACTGCTCAGACAGTGACAGCACACCATGGTGGATGACAGAGGGACACTTTTTTCCCAAACACCTGCAACTTCAGAAAAGCTTTAAACATCTTAGAGGTAATAAAATATGAAACTCCGAAAAACTTATAAGTTAATCTAAAAAATAAGAAGCACGAGAAAAGAGCAAATTTAAGCTGATTTGCAGGCAGCTAGTGTTAAATAATACAGATGTCAAATCCAGTTTGGGGGACTTACTGTGTTTATTTGTTTGCATTATATATTTCACGTCTGCTAATCATATCCTCATGATTGCAGAGGTGAAATTTCTCATAATTAGTGGAAAATATAACAGCTTTATATAAAACAGGCTTAAATTGAAAAGTGTTTTGACACTTCCACACTGGTAATAATTCTGATAACTCTATATGGAGACACAATCCAAGCCTGACAATGAAACACAAACCAACCCAAAAAAAATCAAAAGAAAGAAGGAACAAACAATAACAAAAAACCACCTACAAAACTGTTGGAGTTTTCTTTTTCCTAGTATTTAGATGATTTTCTATGGCTTTACATGAGAAGTGATTTTATAGCCATCTTCCAGCTGATTGTCCATGCACTTTTAAGTATTGGCAAATGTTGAACTTATGTAGGTCAAATGCAGTCTTTTCAATTATATTTCATTTTTATGTGTAATGGTTGTATACTAAAGTAGCAGAAAAGAAGCAGCTTAAGCCCACAGCAACAAGACTGCTCTTGGCCCTGCAGGAGAAGCCTGTGTCCCTCAAACTCACAGGAGATTGCTGTACCCTGTACAATCTGTCAGCAACTAGGTTAGGGAGAGGTTTTTATCAGGCAGATGTGCACAGGGGTGTGGGGTTTTTGCTTCTGTTCTTATGGACATCCAGTCCAGATTCTTGCAGGCCCTCAGTTTCCTGTTTGTAAATGAGAAATATTGCAATTTTTGCAGCATTTATAAGCATAATTTGAACTTTAATTAATGTGAACTTTGAGAAAGCACTGTAATGGGTGTGCAATCATTCATGAAGATAGTCCTGTAAATTAGACCTATTCAGTACCTTCCAGGAATCATTAATCACGTTCCAAGATCAGGGCATTGATGCCCATTTCTTTCCCTACTTTTACCATGCACGTATAACCTGCCAGCCTTCTTTTTTCTTTTGCGTTTTTCGGATCCATTCAGGAGCAGTGCTCATGCATCTGGCTAAAAGTGGAAAATTATTTCTTCTATTATTTCCCCTATCCCAATGTGGGGAGGATGTGCCTTGTCATCACATGGGCAGGAGAAAGAACTACAATCCCCTTTCTGCAGCAGAGATGTCACTTAGAACAGTCCTGCCCCATCCCCCTGATGCAGAACTCACTCAAAATTACTGAGGGGCTATATGTCTTACTCCACAACTCCAGGCTCAGCCAAGTTAATGTCTTCTAGGGAAACAGAATTTGAAATTATCTTCTAACAGTGTGGAGTTAGAGTCAATCAACAATTTATATACACTACTTTTCTCTTTTCCTTAGAAGTGGTCTTTCGAAAGAAAATTATCCACTAAAGTTTCCACAATTCTTTTCGGCAGCATTTGCTTTCAAAATATTATTTTAATAAATGAGTTTACCATAAAAATGTTCAGGACACCCAACAAATTTTGCAGAATAGTTACCTAAAACTTCCAACTGAAAAAAATCACAAAGAGAAATACACATTCCTCTTTCCCCCCAACATATAAGACCAGTAGGAAACCCTGGGCTTAAAAATATCCACCTTTTAAGATATGCAGTGATTTTCACCTGGTAGATAAATGTAGTTGGCCTTTTTGCTATAAGGCTGTTTCTGCTTTCCATTAACCAAAATAACTCTAATTATATTTTCTTGCTTTTCACAGTACCGAAACTCTATGAATAGGTGTATGAAAATAGACAGCTATAACAGACAAATATGAAGTCACACTCAAAACCTCATTCACTTCACTAATTGCAGATGATTATTATAAAAATGTGTTAGTGTTTACTATGACCTGCAAAGGGGAAAACAGTGCATCAATCAAGATTGCAATTATGTTCTGAATATCATTAATAACCAGACTAAGATGGGCATTCAGCAGATAATTAAGTTAAAACATACAAATTAGTTGTGTTGTTTTTAACAGACCCCACAGCAATTTTCCACCCTGTAGTTCACTGCCCTTGTGTGAGCTTTCCCCAAGCATTTCTCCAACAATGCAATGCCACTCCTGAGACTTATGAAGCCAGTAAAGAGCGCAGATTCTCCAGACACCTCCCCAAAGCAAGGAAGTTGGTAGTGATTTGTTTGTTTGAGCATCTTCTCTCCAAATAAGCCAGACAAAAAGTAACAACCTGTGAAGAGACACTTGCCCTCTGCAACAGAGAACAGGCAGTTATGCAAAATGGCCAGCAATAAGCTAGAAAATGCCCAGAAGCATCACCCTCTTAATAATCCTTGTGAGGGCTCTAAAGCTAAATTTAAACCTGTCCTCATCAGTGATGCTCTGAACTGAGTGGTGTTTTGCCACAGTCAGCAAAACTGTGCTTGCATCAACATAATGGGCTCTTCTGCACTAGAGCACTGAATAACTGACCTCTGTGGAGCTCTGCTTTCCTGATAAATGTGATCCTTTTCACAACATTGATTTTGAGTTAGAAGAGGTTTAAATTATCATAAACATTTCCTCTTTTATATTTTCCTTAGGTTACTATTGAGAAACTGCATTCAACCCTGTTCTTGTTAAGTTTGGCGTAGATTTTCCCACCTAAAATCTCATTTTTATTTCCTTTAACCATTCCCAGCTGTTCACAGGCTTCCTTTGCTTAGAAAAGTTATGGAAAAAAAACACAAAAAAATCCAACAAACCAAAAGCACAACAAAACAAAGTGCAAACTGGCTCATCTACCTTTCCAAATGTTAACAGAATACTGAAAAGTCATTTTCAATTACTTTTTGTTTTGTTCTTCCCTTGATACCCAGCTGCAAGAAAGCAAGAAAATGTAGAATAGATGTTCAGTTTTGTGTTCTTCAAAGAGAACACAAAAAAGCAGGAAAACACGCCAAAACCGGTTTGAGCCTCCCTCAAAAAAATGGCAGGCATGTTTGATATTAATAGACTAAATACCTTTTCTGAAAAAATTTGAAAGAAATATCAAGTGTTATGAATTAGTTCATAAAAGTATTTACATATCAATGTTAATTGATAAAATAAATTAAATTGGACAACTTCTAAGTATTAACGTTTTAACTGAAAACTGATAATAGAATTGTCTTGAGACAAACATAGTTACTTTATTACAGGCAAATACTTACACAGATGATGCAAAACAAAGTTATGAACGTATAGAAGATCAATTTTAGTTATTTATTTCATTTTCTGTTCATGCACATACATGAAGGTGAGTTAAGCTTTCCAAAGTATTTTGTTATGAGACTGTGTGCTGAAAAATTAATCCTGAAATTCATGTGATCATACAATGACCAAATGAGTGGCTCCATTCCTTCTGTAGTGTGCAGCAGCTGAGAGCTCTGGTAGATTCCCCAGCCAATGAGATGAGCCAGATCTGTCCTCATCCAGATAGGAAAGTTCCTAAAATATCTGAAATCCAGCTGGGCCTGCCCCCTTTGCAAGAGATGAGAGATAAGGAGTAGACTTTCCCACTTCCTTAGTTGGTAAGCACAACAGGTGACATTCATGTCATTTAACATCATTATTTAAAGAGAATTTCACTTTCTGCTGAGCTTTAGTGATGATGCCCTCCTGCTACCCAAACCTTGGTGCATAAACACAATGCAGTGCTCAAGAGGGAGAGTCACTGATTGGAAACAAAACTTCCAACGTATTTTAGGAGCTTACTTTAGAACAAAAACATTAATATTTGATGAATAATATTCTAGAATCATCTACTTCTTTCTACTGACTATTAAAAATCCCTCAGTACCAATTTAAATAGGTACATTTATATTAAGAATCTCTGAAATAATTGAAAGATATTTTCAGAAGTCGAGCATTTTCTACTGAAATTATTTTCTTGCCTCAACAAATTCATCACTTTCCAATGTAGTTTTGTTGATTATGTACTCCTAGAAGCTTTGCGATGATTAATTATAAATGAGATGATAGAAATTTAATCAATTCCAATAAGAGACTATTTCACATTCAAATGGGTATCATGTTAAGATTTGCCTTGAACCATCTCAGCTAAGTATCCACCAGTTGTTTTCCATACTCCTGTGGGCATTGGCTTTGGGGAGCTTGCACAGTTTTCTTCCTGAAGCTGCTGAGAGCATTCAGGTCTTTATGTACCAAGAGTCCTAAACAACTAAAAGGAAAGCAATCAGTCAGCCTTTCTGTTTTGGTGCAATTCCAAGTTGCACTATAACGACTATGTTAAACTTCTTCACAATGTGAAAAGAACAGGTCAGATCTTGAGGAAAACAGGTTTATGGAGCACCATAGGAAGAATCAGTGCACTGCTGGAACTATCACCTCATGAGATATAAAACTGGCTACTTGTGACTGTTGAAGGCTCCAAACTTATTTTTCCAAAAGTGAAAATGCCAACAATGTTTTTCTATAATATCTGAGTAAAGCAATAGCACCCTAGCACAGCACACATCTAAAATAACTACCAGGGTAAGCAAAATAAGGGATTGTGATTCTGCACTAAAAATAGGACAGCAGAGAATTTCTGTCTTAGCAGCAGGAAGATTTAAGTGGGGTGACTTTGAAGACTGACAGCTCCATGTACATCTGTCAGCCTGCAGCCACTGCACACCTAGTGCTCACACCAGCCTCTGCACCTCCCACTCTTCACGCAGGACAGCTGGAGCTGCACACAACTGCTGGCTTGTTCAGTAGAAAGGCATAATATCACAGGCAAGTTTTTAAGATGTGTGTGTTTCTAAAACTGCTCACAGGCCAGGTAAGACATTCCCTTGGGGGAGCAGGGGGGAGAAAGGAAAAGAAAACGAAAGAAAGAAAAAGCCTAATTAAAATTTATAGCAATTATTTACCTTGGAGTTGCACTATTAGAACTTTGGACAAGATGTGGAAATTTTTTTTTTTACCTAAATAGCAGAGATATTTATCACCTCACTTCTTTATATTAACTTCTGTGATTACTAATTTTTTGAGGAAAAGATTTACAGACTAGGAATTATTGCTATTACAATGAATTCTGGATGAAGCATATTCTGAAGGACAGTCAAGAATAACTTTCATTACAAGTTAAACCCTTCTATATTTAACCCTCTAGTAATAATTTGCCGTAGCTGTCATGGTGTACAACAAGTGGTCTTAAAAGAGCTGTATACAGGTGTGATATTTTGCATTAGACTAAAACACTAGAATAAAACACTAAAACTAGCTTTCTGATACAGAACCTCAGAAAACTGAAGCTGATGTGAACTGAAGCCATTTATTTAAATCTAGAGAGTCAATATAATTTACACATCTACACTAGATGCAGAATCTGTATTGTCTGTTCTGCAGCATATTTTTGAGACTTCTTTCCAGTAACAGCACTGCCAGGATAGCTTTTGTGCAATAATTTGTGCTACAATATCAATTTGGAATTTTTTTTTTGTTTTCATCTGTGAACAATCGATTTTGTATTACAGGGTGGTTTTTTTTGTTCTTTTTATTTTTTAAACACTTGGTGAATGTTGTAAATGTTACAATTATTCCAGAATAAAATAATCTCTATTTTAAAATACACTGTTCATGAAAGGAGTAATTCCAATTTAACTAACTACTGTTAAC
The DNA here is from genome assembly GCA_009812075.1 of Sialia sialis. NCBI lineage: Eukaryota > Metazoa > Chordata > Aves > Passeriformes > Turdidae > Sialia > Sialia sialis. The sequence continues at coordinate 13,711,070 of VRYO01001589.1, forward strand.
TAATTTATTCCACTAGAGCTATCCCAGTCCACTTCCTCACAGAGAAAAATTCAGAGACAGCAGGAATTAGTTCCAAATACTGTACACAAATGTGTTAAATACATTTTATAGCTTTAATCAAAATCTCACTTCTGCATTTACATTTTTTACAACTTTCTTAAAGAAACATATGACTAGATAATTGTCCTGGGATTGTTTCTTTTGGGATAGCAACTCGTTGTTAAATATTTCATGACATTTCACAAGAATTGGTGTTGATGCCAATTTTTCAGTGAGAGTCTAGCTCATGTAATTATATTCTACTTTTGTAAATTGCTCCTGAAGTTTCAGTTTTATACTATCAATTTTTCTTCCTTATTTTAAGATGCTGAGCTTTTTTTCTATGTACTGTTATACAGCTTAACTTGCCTGTTTCAGATTCTACTGGTGAGTGACGTGGTTTTAATAAATATGACTTTTTTCAAAAGAGCAATATAGGCATTAGTTATTAGACTTTAAATTCATCAGATGAAAGATACAATCATAGTATAATGTATTGCTATGCTGTTATCCATCACAGCTTTTCTACTTAACAAGAACTTATAAGATTTATCTCTTTCTTGAGAAAATGCTTTTCTGTCTAAAATATTTCCCAAAATGTTACAGAAATAAGGCATAGAGAGAAAAGGCATAATATAGATTGAAATTTAAAACTTTTTCTTGCTGAAATATTTTTAATGCAGAATCATAGCTGCTGTAAGTCATGCTGATGACTGTAGATTTCACTTTCTTTAGATAGTTTTGAACTAATATCTACAAGAAAAGAGAATCTTCCTTATGAACACTAGGAATCTTCTGAACTAAAAGTTATTTTTTTTAATTGTAAACTGTGATTTATTCACCTGAGATGTATTCACCTGAGAAAGAAAAAAAATTGGTTGCCTTGAGCCTCTTCAGATCAGGGGGGTTTTGTTGGTTTTGTTTGTTTGTTTGTTTTTGGTTTTTGATTTTTTTTGTGATGTGCTGGACCACTGCTTTGCTAATATGTAATTTCAATTTGTGTTCCAAATCTGATTCATCATCCTTTTCATTACACACTTTTGTATTGATCAATACAGTAGCTGCAAATGAAATTTAGAATTGTGTTTCTGGGTTTAAAACTACATCTGAAAAAACTTGTGGTGGCACGATTCGTCATCTCTCTTAATTGCTTCAGTGGAATAAAAATAAAAGAACCTGGGGTGAAATTTATCCTTTGTGGAAGACTGTATCTTAAAGGATCATTGAGTCTGTTTTTGATAAGTGGGCCCTGTTTGCCCAGCAATGAGTTTTACCTTTTACCGAGACAAACATTGCATGGTTTCTTAGAGATCCTTTCCAGAGTAGAGCTGGTACCAGAAAGGGATGAAATGTGCACTCTGGTGCTCAGCCCTGGATCTGTCTGGGAAAAATGTCAGTCACCAAATCTTTCAAGAAGGCATCTTGCTCAAACACAAAATCAATCAATGAAAATAAGTTCCAGCAAGCAAATAATGTCTTCTGCGGGTGAAGGAGTCAGGGGAATTACAATTGCAACTTGTGTTTCCTCTTGCTTTTATCTCATATCTGTGCCATCCAAGGGCAAGTAAACAGTCTCCTCAAAGTGATCTGCTGCTAGAGAGCCTTGTGTTTGCAAGGTGGGACCAAGTGAATTAATTCCCTGATACTTTCCTTTCCAACAACAGTCATTCCTACTCTTTGAGGTCCCACTGGTTACTCTGTGAACAAAGCAGTGGTGGGGAGAAGATTTTAGTTCAAGATTATGAATTTCATATATCAACAGAAGGATTCTTCTGCTTACTGTTTGAAACATGAGTAAATGGAGAACTGAGGGAAAACCAGACCTTTAAATGAGGTCTCAAGGGAAACAAAAATTTAATCCCTGCACATTTCAAATAAAGCAGTCTATTCTAGCCATTATATTTGCTAAACAATGGAAATTATAGCAAACACTTCAAATATAATCAACTCAGACATGACAAATGATTCTTCAGAGCAAACACTCTGGGTCTGTACACAGACATTTGATGACTGATAAGGTTTGCTCCTTAGCTTTGATACTGGTGAGCTTCATGAACATGAATGAACTTGGAAACAGAATCCCTCAGGTCCGTTTGGGGCTAGAGGTAATTGCATCCGCCCTTATAGAAAGAATTTTGTATTGATTGTGCAGATATCAACTAGGATGTCTGCACTGTCATGGCTCATTTTCTAATTACAGTTCAAGATGAGAGAACTCCAGAGAATTTGAACTGTACTTCAGAGAAGAGGGATATTAAAGATTCTGGTTTTACTCTTTAAATTTTCTCCAAGCAAAATGATGAGAAAACTACAAAAAATACAAGCAGTTTGTTTAGTGTGGTTCAAATTACAATATCTATGCATATCTACATTACAATCATCTTTGGGGGTCTCATCTTTTGTGGCTTTCTGTTCATATTTTTTTTCCTCCCAGATTTTCATAATTTTCTGTCATTTTCTGGCTTCATCATGACTCTTTATGACAAACCTTCTATTGCTGCAAGGTGCACAAAACATGCATATGCAAGGCCCGAGCAGAAAAGGGGCAAATTTGTGAGAAGTATGATAATTGCCCTACTTAATGTATGTATGTATGCTTTCATGTTAAAAGCATGGTGCCAATCATTTAAATTCAGGTAATCAGTAGAATTGTGAGAACAAAAATATAAACACCTAGCAAAGTAGTCCATGAACTTTAAAATTTTCTATTTTAATATTGTTTTCCAAATCAAGAAAATGAAGGAGAGGAACCCCTTCAAGGACAACAGCTTAGGAAGAGCTTATACAATTTAATTACAAAATTCACAAGGAGAAAAGATTAAACACTTAAATACACTAATTCTGTTTACAGCTTGAAACCTTTTCCTTTCTTTTGGCTGTTGGTCTCCCTCAGCCAAAACAGCTATGTCAAACCTCTGTGTTGACAGTGGCACTCCAGATGTTGGGCTTCCCTTCCACAATGCCATGAGAGAATGAATGGCAATAGTTCTGTGACTTCCCCTGTGAGAAAAGAGACCTGCTGGCTCACCACATTATGAATCAACAGTGAACTTCTTACTGTAGCTCTTCTAGTTATTCTGAATATTTTTGTGGACTGCACAAATAAGAAAATATTATCATTTTCTTGGCATGTCTGAATGGCATCAGTTACTGATGATGTCTCCCTATTATTTTCTCTCTCCCTCTGCATGTGCACATGCATGCATGTGTATACAATTGCATGCTCTGAAGAGGGCTCTTTAAATATACAGTTAAAAGCTTGAAAGACCCAAATGAGAAACAGTCAGAATTTTTTTGCTGCAAATTATTAAAGAAAAATCCCTTCCTTTTAGGGAAGGCAGCGCAAGCAGTTAAATATTTCCTTCAAGGTTCTGTTATGGTTCATTTTAATTATAACCTATTTTAATTTGTCTACTGAATTTCTGTCTTAAACACTGCTTTCTTCCATGCGGATTTAATATTATTAGTTATAGTAGGATTACATCTCTCTAGAATCAGAGTTGTGCAGAAGAACAGGAGAGGGACATTTGTGGAGGAAGAAGTACTAAAACGGGATCTTTAAGATCAAATACTAAACATGATTGCATCTTGACAGACTTATCCTTAGAATTCACGTACTTCCATCCTTCCAAGATAATCACAGAGTAAAATAATTTCTTTTTGTCCCCACTGCAGGGGGACCACAGTAGGAAACGCTAAAAATAGATACTGACCAAAAATGTGACATGGTGTGCTTTTCTTTGTTTTTCTTGCTTGTCTTTCACACACGTTCTTTTCAATTGCTTATTTTTGCATTCTGTTTTTAAGCAACACTGACAACAAAATGTTTACATATATACACATATACAAACATATACACATGTCTATACTGTAAATAAATCAGTGTTAATATTGCATTACCCTCATCATAGCCTCACAATAATACATATTCTTTCTTTGGGAGAATGATATTTAGACAAAATAAGAAGAATCTCCATTATTCAACCTGAAGGTCTCAGTTGCTTATTAAATAGAAAGGCAAGATTAAAACAAACATTAGCCTTGCAACAGCCTCTTTGTATCTACAAATGCCAGCTTGGTCTCTAAAGGATATTTCAGGATCTTAACAGGTTTTGCATAAAACTGATGTGGAAGAGTGGGCGTGCAATGGCATTTAACAGAAAGAGCATCCTAAATATGCAGCTGCCTACAGAATCAGGGTGGGGGTTGACTGTCAGTATATATGAGAAAAATGTCATACATGGCAAAGTTGTTATGCTTTTTGGCCACAGAATGAAAATGAGAGGGATATTGAACTCTACAGGAGTAGAAAGGAGCAGAAATGTGGCACTTAATGTGGAGTAAGCGTTGCTCACTCCATTGCAATCATACATGATTTTGGAATCAGAGCAAATACAACTTATCTGAAAAGGATGTAAAGGTCTAGAGCGTTTGTTCTCATCATAGATCCGATTTATGCCAGGTACAGAGCCAAAATTCTGGAACAGCTGATAGGACACCACCATCCATAAAGGAATTGCTGTTTCCATACCATATAGATAAATATATTCTAACTTATCTGCCCACAGAAACAACTTCAGGCTTGAACCCAGCCCAGCTCTGAGGTGTTGGCCAGCTCCAGTGGGTCATGGCATTTGCCCCTGCACCTCCCAGCTCTCTGACTTTTGGTGCAGCCCACAGCAAGAGCCAGGTGTCTGTCCCCACCAGCACACACCAAGCCAAAGAGCCACACTTGCACTGACTTCCCAGCAGTAGAGAAAAGCCCAGTTCCAGACCAAACTAATATAGCTTGTAAGTGAGGAAGGACTGACTGTTATGGCCAGTATGAGCACTGAAAAATTTCTGTTGGATTTTAGGATCACTAAAGTGGCTTTCTTCTGATTTACACAGTGTGCATCTTCAACTGCCCTTCCCCTGACAGATGAGTACTTTTAAAACTAAACAAACACAGTGTGTCCAAGCATGTCATCAAATGACCTCCTGCTACCATTATTGATGAGTTACACCTGTTTGCCAACAAATACACTCCTTATCACTGTCATGTGAGTAATCAAGTAAATGTTTGAGTAAATAAGTCTGCCCAGCATGAGGCCCCTGGCAGCTCTCTTCACTGGATGCAGGGGAAGACCCTCTAGAACTAGTGAGGAGGTAAGGCTCCCCTGTGGAAGAGAACTTCGTTGCTGGGTGTTTTACCATGTTTCTAAAGAGCTGCTGTAAGGACTAATCTAAACTTAAAACCTAAACTTTGCGGATCACAGTTTCCTCTAATTCTGATTCTGGCATGGCACAAAGGAGAAGACACACACACACACGCTGGGGTTCATGGGCACCCCATCAAATAGTCCTGATGAGCTGGGTCAGGCTGTGAGCAGCTCAAACAGCAAGGTGGGGTGCCCCAAGCCCAGCTGTGAGCAGCAGCATGGATAGTGTTATGGTAACAATAAATTGGCCTTCTGTCTGCACAGGAAAAAGACTCTCATGTCTGATATTCACCCACCTGTGAGGCAACCTGAGACGTGGGGGCTTTCCAGCTGCTGGGGCATTCCCTGGAAATGCACTGACCAAGGACTGCAGTATTTGCTAACAGACTGCCTCAGGTGGTGTCAGAACTAGCTAAATAATGCTTGTGTTAAGATAGTGTATGTTTGTGATGAATGCACAGAATAAAAGAAGGATTTGAGAGCCCAGCTGAGCAAAGCAAGCAGTCAGAATTTGGCAGCTCCAAGAAAACACACTCAGGAAGAGGATGGGCAAGAAAAAAGGAGTAATGGGAGCCCTTCCCCACCCACCCCGAAGCATGTCTAGAACACACAAAAGAGCAACCTCTGTCATCACAGGCATTTTGAGCAGTCTTTTTTCAAATATCCCAGAGGAAGTGTGGCGCTGCCCTGCCCCTGCTTTAGCCCCTCTCTAAATATCACCACTTAGCATAGCCTAAGAGGAGTCAAGGCTGCTTTTTTTTCTCTTTCTTTCTGTGAAAATTATTGCTTTGTTCACTACTGAAAATGTTAGAGCCAAGTGTTTGTTTTGCTTACCTGCTCAAAGAGGAGGTAAATTATTATCTGAAGTTCATGCCACAAATATATTTGGTTCTTATCTTTAGTAAACATTTAGTAACAGTGAAGCTCTCATTATCAACAAGAGCTATGTACCTAAATCCCTTCCCTCCCACCCTGATGTCTTTTACTCCAGAGCTGATAAAATGCTTTCAGTGAGCTCTGCTCACACAGACATGTGAAAAATGTGTGTGTCAATTGTGTGGCAGAGGCACTGTACATTGCATTGCATTAGAGGGCTCACGACAAAAATTGGTATGAATGATTCAAATACCAGAATGAGAACAGCTTAGAGGATAGTGTTCAGTACTGCAGCATCTTCAGCTGCCATAAATAAAGACTTATAAACAATTCCATATTATGAACCCTAATTTCAGGAATTTATAACTTGGATGTTAAGAAAACAACTCCAGAAAACATTTTTTTAAATGATAAGTTTAGATATAAATTTTACTGGATAAGTGCTTAGATATGTCTACAAAATTTCTATTTGTAAATTCATAATTTTCTATCTATCATTATTTATCTATCTAAGACATGTCATACTGGCTTCAGGTACTCTTTCTAAAGACAGAGAGCATGCACTCGAATTGCTAGCTAATGTTTTTAATGGGAAAATTCAGTATTGGAGATTTGCTTTCTTAACTTATTAAATCGTGGTGTGGTATTCAAAAAAATTAAAATTCTCACGCCTGGAATTCTGAAATTCCTTGGTGTGTACCTTGTACACATTTCCAACACCAGTAAAATGAGCCTGTCCGCTGTCTCTGCATTGGCACTGGAAATGAGCTGTGCAGCCTGTAACTCTCCTTGAAAGAAAGGCTCAGGGGTGTAATTATTCTCTATACTTAGAGATCTGGTGCTAAAGAAAAGGTATGAATATTAAAACCAAACCACTGCTTTTGAAAGGAGGATATATATTTGTGTCTCTGGGCTTGTGTACCTTTATGTGTTCTTCTAAATCAGAACATCCACCATCAGTGACATGGCTTGTTACCTCTGCTCTGCCCATGCAAAAGCCCACTCAGTGGCCAGGGCAAGCTCTGCTCCACAGCCTGTGGCACAGGAGTAACACCACCTGTGGCACATAGTGCAGCAAGTGGGCATCCAGCATCTGCTCAGATTTCAGAGCTGAAGAAGCTCTTAGTCATGGTGAGGACTGCAGTAAGCTCTCAGGGGAGCAGCACACACCCATGGGCATCTCAGGAGATGTAGCTACCATGCTTATGTGTTCTCTGCTCCTGCTTCAGCTCCTGTTTGTGCAATTGAGTATTTGCCACTGATTGCAGAGGGACTAGCACTTCATCCTCTCTTTCTGCCGCCCTCTCAGGCTGGTATCTGCACCCTGCTCCATAAACTCAATTTAAATCAGATGGAGGAAAAAGGACATATTAAAAAGTCACAGAATGTCATTTGGATTTACTAGGTGCAAGAAAAGATGCAAAGGATTATAGAATAAAGTGGTGCAAAAGGCATGTGGATCTCTGCACTGCTCATTAGCCAAGTACAATGAGATTTTTCTCTGTTTATGACTCAACACTTCACTCAAAAATCTTTTGAGTTATCTATAGTCAGGAAAACCTGACCATTGGGAAGAAAATATCAGCAAATGTAGCCAGGTATGACAATAATTTCTAAAATCAACAGAGGTATTCAAACAATCTCTGTCAAAATAGTGTTGTTCAGACAAATGACATGATGTTTCTTTGCTTGGAATTTTGTGAGTATTTTGGGTGGCATGTTTTTAACATCAATTATTCAGAGCTATTATTTAGTGAAATAATTTGCCTTCATGCAACCTTTTAATAAATAATAAGCAAAACAGAGAAACATTTGCAGTAAAAACTAAGAAAATAGGATAGACTTATTAATTCTCTTTAGACTGTCAAATAGCAACAAAACAGTGGGAAAAAAAGAGCAGACTGATTTGAAAAACAAAAATAAACATAATGTTTTATCAATACAACTTCACTGATTAAATTAATTGGGAAAAAATGTGGTTTAGTTACTAAAGTACCCTTCAGGTCCTATGTGGAAGGAAATAACTGTGACCCATGAGGATGTGGAGGGGCAGGCAGTGCTTGCAGGTGAGGTTGAGTGAGCCAGTGTCCAGTGCATGAGGTGAAGAGAGAGAGGCACATGTAGCTCTGCACTCTGGCTTAAAGAGCTGCTTGTAAAGGTGTGGATGTAAATAGTCACTTGCTTTTCACACACAGTCTCCATATCCTGCATCAGTGCTGGGAGTAGCAGACTAAATGATTTTGAGAGAGGGCAAAAAATGGTTACTGAAACTCTTTCTACTAAAATCTATTGAATAGTGTAATGCTGTTTAACAAAAACAAAACAAAACAAAAAACCCACAAAATAAAACAAACCCAAAAAACCCCTGTGTACTGTACCCCCAGATGTACAACTACAGCTTTAGACACACAGTCAAGGAATATAAAAAATAAACAGTCACCTATCCCAGTGCCTTTGAACAGTATGCAAATCAGTCAGGAATGCCATAAAAGCAAGAATAAAAAATTGCAGATAAGTGAAATGTTTCCTGGCTCAAACACAAGTTCCTCAAAAGCTAACATTTATCCAATATTTGGTTCAGAATATAATATTGCTTCACAATTCCATTTTTCATGCTTAGTTTTTAGAGTTTTAAAACACTGAAAGACACTTCCAAAAGACAGCTACTTTCCAATGCCTCTAAGCAGGATCTATCCCTGTTTTGAGCATATGCTTTCCCAGATAACACACACAAAAATATCCTCAAAACATTCAAATCACCATATTATCCTGAGAAATGGTTTAAATTAGGAACAGCTCTGTGGAAATTAATACAGCTCCACAGACAGCTCACATCCTTGTATTCAGACTAGATTGCTAATTACATTTAACAGTTCTGTCTTCTTCCACTTCCTACTAGAAGTCTCAAACTGGACATATCTCTATGAATTTTATGCAATAAAGATGGAAAATTTAGGGGAGTAGATCATAAACTGCAGCTTTTTATTTTTTTTTTTGTGGGGGTTTTGATAGCTTCAATTTCCTAAGCAAAAAGGTACAGATCCTATCAAATATTTATTCCTGCTCCTTGTAAGTGTTCTTCATCTTCTAAGAAGACAACTTGCAAGAGAAGAGTAGTTGGTCCAATGATCATGAATTTTGTATCAAAGTTATTAGTTCTCAGCTTTAATGCTCAAACAGTTGTTCTTAGTGCTCTCAGCTAATTGGAGAAACATTTTCCATTTAATTTACAAAACTTGTGATTTCTGTGACAGCATCAGAGATATTCTTTTGATAAACAGGGCTCTTTCCTGCCTTCAGAGGTACAGGAAGTCCTATGGTCCAGCAGCTACAGAAGCAACTTCAGGCTGGATAACATTCTTTGGCAGTTTTCATTGTGCTTTGCAACAGGGAATTCCTAAAAAAAAAAACCAAAACAAACAAAAAAAGCCCAACACATATGTACTCAACATTCAAAGAGGAAACAAGTTGAGGGGAAAAAAGAAGATAGAGAAATTCAGATGAATGGTCAGGTCACAGTTACTACAACCACAGATGAACATTACTGCAGTACTGCAGAAGAGCCAGTGCAAGAGTGCCAGACGATGCCTCATCTTGTACCACCTTGTGACTCCAGCCAAATGGGAACGTGGATTACAAAGGGGCTTGGCTTGAGATGGTGACAATGGGGAGCTCAGTCTGAACCAAGCACTCATGCTGCTGGCTTGGTTGGGTTGGTGTCTCTGGGGATGCTGGAGGAGCCTGGGTCTGAGTGAGACCCAGAGCTCCAAGTGGTTTGGCAATCTCCACTACTCCGTGATAACCTGGATTTGGTCACTTGGCTGGCAGGGTGACTGTTATTGCAAAAGTGTGCTGCATTAGAAAAAAGGTGTGAAAATAGATGACTATTGATCTGGTAAAGGCAAGTGAGAATATTGGTGAAATACACACTCTAGTATGCACACTTCTGTGATAACAATCACATTTATCCCTAAGACATTTATGGCTTCTTTAGAAATTTTATGGTTGTATAAATTTGTACTTAGGCACCTTATAAAAGTAGAGTTGTGACAGCATAATAGTCCATAAAGAAAACACAGTTTCAAGAACTGGACCAGAGATTTTGTGGTTTGCCATCTTAATTCAGTGCCAATCAAAAATACCAAAACCAGATTTTGAGACCTTGAACAGCCTTTTGTGAGATGCAACCAGACCTTCTTCCTTTCTAAAGACACTCATCAAAAGTGGATCATTAGTTTTCTATCAGGTGAATCCAGCTGCTTCCTCTCCACATATACTTTCAGAGAACATGAAAGCCCTTCTAAAACATTGCCAGCAGAAAATGCACTGGGAAATTCAAGGGTTTCCAGTACACAGTTTTAGCTCTGTGATTTTTTTCCTCAAAGTGCCACAAGAGATAATGTATTAATAATTTGTCAAATTGGTGTTTTCAAATCCAAGCTGTTTATTATTTTTAGTTATTTAGTTGCATGAGGACAGAAAATGTCTTTTTTCACTTTCTAAAATATTTCCCTCCCATTTCAGAGAAAAGGCAGATCAGGCCAAATGGTCAGCAAATTAGAGGAAAAAAATTCACTTCCAAGTTGTTTACAAGGTGAATATTTTAGTGCAAAAATACTGTCATTCACTTACATCTAGAAAATAGACCTGGCAGACTGCTGTAACAGGATGGTTGATGCAATTTTGAATATTGTAATAATAAAACTAGTTGTAAATTGGGATGGTAGCTGTGATGGATAATTGTGAATATTAAGCACTAACACAATTAAGTATTAAAAGGAGATGTGGCTTCAAAAATTTGCTCCTGTAGTTTTAATTTGTAGGAAGAATCTATAATGAAGTAATAATAACATGAACTGCAAATCCACAACAGTCTTCATAGTTAATTAAATGATACTCCATTAATTAAGTTTGCCACAAAAAGTTAATTCCTTGGGAAGGTTGTACAATGTTTGTACAAAAAGCACTGTGAAGACAAGTCCTTAAACTTATAGCAATTTAGTCACCACTAATTTTTGAACTGAGAATGAAACAAGTATTATATATAGGAATTATATATAGTAATTATATATAGGATTATATATAGGAATTCCTTATGTCTTTTCCATAGTGCTGCAAAGTGAAATTGTTGCTGGATAGGTAAGTTCCTATAAAGCTTATCTGAAATACAGTAATGCAAGCAAAAAAAAATGCGTTTCTAAGTTTTTAAGTATGTGTAGTTGTTGTGTTAGGATCCTTCAAAGAAATTTTTTTTCTGCTTATGTTCCATTTACAAAGGGGCAAATGATTGAATTTGCTTCACTGAATTGAACTTATACAGCTTCCTGCTGGGTTCTGGGGAGCATTTATGGAACACCACCTGGAGGGCAGCTGCTCTTTTCTCCTAGGCCTGAATATCATTAAATTTCAGCAGCAACATGACACACTGTAGAAAATTTTGTTTTAAGACTGCACTCTTCTGTGCTGTTGTTGTCAAGAGCACAGAGAAGTGGTGCAGGGGGCGTTTCTGGAAAGCAAGAGTGATAGATTTCATAGCCTTGTCAGCAAATGCCCAGAGCCAGGAAAAGCAGAAGGACTGGA
>VRYO01001589.1:13723765-13758124 GCA_009812075.1 Sialia sialis
ACCTGGAAGAAACGTATTTCAAAACAGCGCATTGTCTTTTTGTAAATATAGGAAATTATGGCCTGTGTTGAAGCATACATAATTTAATTTCACATTTGAACAGAAGAATATCTTCACTTAAAAGAGCAATGGCTAACCTTATCTTGCACCTGTGGATGACATTGGGGCTACCCTAAGAACTCATTTTCCTGTAGCTATTTGCTTAAGCATTTCACTACCAGATTAAGCTGAAGACAAGATTGCAGGGAAATGCTGTGAAGCACTGCATAATGCCCTTGCCTTCCAAAAGGACCAAGAAACTGTAGCTCAGACCCTCTGTGGGTTTTACACATTTTGAACAAACTTTCTTCGTTACTGTGAAGAAGCCTTTTGTGCAAAAAGGAGAGGTAAGATGGGACCAGCTTGCAGCAGCTCACATCTATTGCTGTGCCTCAGTTTTTTCTCTCCTCTATTGTCCAGCCTTTAAGTGTCAAACCCAATGTGAATAAAGGACTGCATTCCCCTGGGAATTTCAGTGCATGGCCCAGCTCTCTGTGCTTCTTACATCCCCTCAAGTCTACAAAGGTCATCTTGCCAGTGTTAGCAGGAAAACTGTCACAATGATCAGAGAGAAAAATCTATATACAGTAAATATTACCAAAGTGATTTGCATGCTCAGTACCTTGCTATAAAATTTTAGTATTTTTCAGTGGACTCTGGCACTTTGCTCCTATTTTTGTACATTTCGACCTCTACATTTCCCTCCTTCTTTCTGCATTGCATCTTTTCTCCTCACCCTCTTTGCCAGATGCATCATCTCCTGATTCCCCTCTCATTCCTCCTTAGTTCACTGTTAAATGCCTAATAGCACCACAAGACACAAGGTGGTCTCCAAAATTATCTAGAGTATTATGGAATTGACCACAAATTAATAGTGCTGTACTAAATAAATGATTGACAATTTCTTCTCAAAGCAAAATTCAGAAATAGTGATTTTGCCAAAATCATACTGTTAGTGAAAATGCATTGCTTTCAACAGCAGTGAGAAATTACAGATAAGAAAATCTCAATAAACTTTAAATTCACATTTTCTTGTTCATTTAATTTAAAAGCCTTTTTCAAATAGAACAGTTGACAGAAAGTTATATTACTTTATTTCAAATTGAAAAATCTATGCTCTCATGCAGCATTTCTAAATCAGAAGTTTTTATAGCATTCTACACAAGCAACATTCCAGTTTTGTCTGGTAGTCTTTCAAAATTCACAGTGACTACAGGTATTGAAACAACAAAGGACCAAAGAATCACTGTGCTAGGCAGAGTGCCAGACAGAGGCACCAGGTCATGGATAAATATTTTGGATTCCTGAGGAAAACAGTGGAATGGTGGCTACCTGACTTGGACTTGATGGCTTGAGAGTATAATCAGAACTGGTTTTCCATCCTGGCCACCAGACCTGACTAATGCGAATTTTTTTTTGCAGGAAGAAAAGATATTTGAAAGAACTTTTAACTCTTGAGTGTTAGTTGAAGAAACCAATAAAGATCAATGTTGGTAAATCAGCTCCTGTCACTGAGATTATATTGAGTAGGAGCTTCAGAACCAGAACTTCCATTGATCCAGAATCCTAGATTTAAATACAGAATTCTTTTGTTTCTTGAGGGAAATACTATTTGCCATTCTGAAAGCCAGAAGGGCCCAGGTGGGAGAGAGGCAGATTCCAAGTGGGAGGTGAGGATGCTAAACTGTCTTCCAAAAGGAAACAAGAATCAGGCCCACATTTTCCAAGCTCAATGCTCAGGGAAACTAGAAAGGCTTTTTCTATATTGCAAGAAAACTCATACTTAGTAAAGTTTGACATTGAGTTTGTCTATGTATTTTCTGCCACAGCAATCTTGCTGGAAATAAACCCTGCATACAATGAACACCAAATAATGGATTTTCAATCTAGCAATGAAATGAAAAAGATCTCTCTGGGTAAGACCGGTGTCTAGATAAAATGTAAATTCAATCTCTCTGTGAAGCACTTGTGAATAATCAGAAATGCACACAATCACTAAAATACATTACCAGAATAATACAGAAATGGAAAAACATGACAGTATTTCTTTTTCCTTCTGGAGAATAGAGTAGATGGTTCTCCCAATTAATTATCTATTTTGAGAGAAAACTGTTCACAACTGTTCACATAAACCCCCATTCTTCCTTTTTCACATATCTCACTCCTTGGGCTGGCTTTTGATCTTTACCCTGTCCCCAAATGGGAGCAACTGAATGGTACAAGCTGTCTTTTCAAACGTGACTCCTCAGCACATTTACTCATTTAGCCTCAGGACTGCAGTGAAGAATCCACAGGACTCTAATGGGGAGAATTCCAGGGCTATTCCTGTCCTGCCAGGCTCATTGTGTAGCCTTAGATAAATTATTTTAGCACTAGTTCAGACCTTCCTTTCCTGCTTTGTTTTGTTTATCTGTAAATTGCCAAATGAAGAGCTGGGACAGCACTCTGAGCTTGTCTATAGCTAGTTAGCAACCCACGTGCTTCTCTTGAAGTTTGGGAAGTGAAGTAGGAAGGAGATGCAAGGTATTGCAGAAAGGGATGAACAGACCTCTGTTAATCTTATTCTCAAGAGATAGAACGGTAATTTCATGATTACAAGGCACACCTTAAAGTCTAAAATTTTGATCGCAACCTGGAAGTGTGCCTTATAATCTGGTGCGCCTTATATATGGACAAAGTTTGGAAATTTGCCAACCCGCAAGTGCAAGTGCAAGCTGCGAGCAGTGACAAGCCGCAAGCCAAGCTGTGAGCCGAGCCACGAGAACCGCAACAGCCACGCCAGGCACGCCAGCCGTCGCCGGGGGCGGGTGGGAGTGCCAGGGCCCACTGCACGGGGAGGGCGCCTGGGGCTGCATTTAAAGGCTACGCTGACCTGTGAAAAGGATGTGTGCAAATTGAGCACCGGCCAGTAAACCCCACGATTGCACGATTCCATTACTAATTCGTTACTTTTTTGCACGTGGATCCTCACTGGAAAAAAGGTGCGCCTTATAGTCCTGTGTGCCTTATATATGGACAAAGCTCGTAAAATTGCCAACAGCCTGGATGTGCACTTTATAATCCGGTGCGCCTTATAGTTGCAACATTACTGTACTCTTTACTATGAATTTACCTTGCAAGGCGAGGCATACACTGGACTGTTTGCACCTGAATGAAGGGTTTGGGCATGTGCTCAGTATTTGGGGCAAGTCTGTGTGTAATAAATGGCTCTCTCCACACACTACTCAGCTGGCAGCACAGGTATGCCTCTGACTCATACAGCCAGGCCCTTTGAGGCAAAGCAGAAAACAGAAATCAAGAAGAGGTTTCTGGCTCCCTGTACCATCCTTTTCTGATGCAGTGAGAATCTGGTGCAGGGAGAATCCCAAAAATGCAGCTGCCTTCTATAAATTGCTGATAATAATTTCTTACTTTAGACTTCACATTGTCGCAAAATATCAACTGCTATGCAAACAGCGAGCACAATTAATTATTAATTTCTGGTTTATTATTGACTGACCACTTTGTCAAACAAACTGTATGATAACCTGTAATAAACTTTTTCTACTTGTTGCTCTGTCTTAACAATTTCTGGTACAGCAAAACTGAAAAAATAAGACCAAGCCTCATCTGACTTACAAAGATCATTAGTAACCATGTCTTGTATGCAAGAACTTTGGATTCGGGCCATGGTGACACAAGACAATCAGTTTCCTATACTTGCAGGATGCTGTAATGAAATGCCTGATTTGATGAAGTTAGAGGCGTTATGATATTTTCATCATTGTGTAATAAAGCATCAGGAAACCTTCAAGCCTCTGATGTTATTGAATATCTTCATAGTGTTGATATTAACAGCTCACAGTTTGTAATGTAAGGGAAGGAGGAGGGAGGAGGACAGACGGTTTGGGCTTTTGGTTTAAGGTACATAATCTTCCCCAAATTAATTTGTCCTCCATCCTTAAGTGGTACAGCCAGGGTTTTGCATGCACCTCGAATCTCCTAGCATGTCCATAGATAAGAAATAGTAGATAGAATAAGTAAATGTTTCTCATTTTCACTACAAAGCAATGGCTATTAAGGGGAATAGTATGCTTGGTTTTTTTCAGTTACCTGGTTTTGGTGAATATTTAGTAATATTCTTCTAGGAACTGAAAGAACACTAAGTGATTTTCATAGTAATTAATATCCATTAATTAATATGCTTTAATATGCATATACATTTATAATAGATTAATAACCAAATGTATAACAATTTAATAAAAATAGAAAACTAAACCCAGTATTAACTGAAGTGCTACTTGCCCAGAGTTACATTCAACATATTTAATTCATTCCTGTGAATTCAGTGGGGCTTTGTGTAGAAATAAAATAAACAGCATTTCTATGTGCCTTCATTGTTTAGCTACTGTACAATTTCTTTTGACTGCTGATATTATTTATAACTAAGAGGTTTGTTTGTTTATTTTTCATTTGGAAAAAAAATAGGCAATGAAACATTTGTTAAATTTATTTCTTTTTAAAACAATAGCAATAGAAGGATTTACATGGACATAACAAAACAAGGACATAAAGAGCTTTGTAAAGAATTTCATATAACCTTTTTTTCTCTAAATTTATACCACCAATAGGAATAATATGTGGTTTGCTTCTTTGTTCAATAATGAAGCTCTAATTTCCATTTCCACTGTACAGCTGTTGCACTTCTCTCACTTGGATTTTGCCTGCTCAAGCCCAGGCTTGCAGGATTACCAGCAAGAACTGTCTGGAGGGAGAAGTCAAGGCAGTCCAAAAAGCCATCCCTGCCTCTCCAGGCCAAGCTCTGCCAAAGCCAGGGAGAAGTGGCTCTGATGGGAGCACAGTCAGGGCACCTGGAGGATGTGCAGACTCCATGCTCCAAGTGGCTCCTGCCTATGCTAAGAAGCTTCACAGCTGGTGGGAAGGAGGTTCCCTTGTGCAGGCAGCACACACCACCGAGCTCACCCACTGCAGGTAAACATGCAGCACACACAGAGAGAGCACAGCCCACCCCTCTGAGCTGGGCCCTGCTGGGAGGACAGGTCACATTATGGCAATGCCCTTGGGTACACTCCATATTCTGATTAGGAAATGGCATGGGACTTAGGTGGCATTTAGGGCAAGGCCCTTCTAAGCAAAACCCCTGCATATTTCTGCAGAATCCTGTGCTTACTGTGTCAGTCCTGTAAATTAAAACGTCTCAGGCATATGCCTCAGAATGGCTTTTCACTTAATCTATAATGGTGTATCCAAAGGGCAGTGATGGGCAGATCCAAATCTAGTGAGCACATGGGGCATGAGACTTGCTGAGTGTCTTTCCTGCAGGAGATCATGTTGCTGCCTCCTTCATGACAGCTGACCAAGGAAAACACCCTGTGTCCATTTTATTGGTTCCAATGTTGTCTGGCTGTCAGTGAGGGCTGGGCCAGCTGCAGTCCTCCACTGCTCTTTAGGAGGAAAGAAAAGCTAAATGATAAACCTTTGTGTCCTTGTCTATTCAACTGTGCACATGCTTTATATCTCTAATGGGTATATTGGTGTGATGCCTAATAAATCAATTGTTACACATTTTTGTCACATCCTTGCTAAATTTCCACATTCTAAAGAGCCTTATGGACTAAAAAGACTTCCTTCCCCTCTCTCACCCAAAATAATAAGCAAATCCATTACAAAAATATGATTATTATTCTAGATTTCATGAAGAGAAGGTTTAAGCATATTGCATAATTTAAGTACATGATGTAATAAATCCTATATGAGTTGTAAAGAGTCTGCAACTAAGCAGGTTAACTGGCACACAAGTGTGAAATATTGCACGGTGAAAACTGTGTGCCCTAAGAGACTACCCTAGGGTACTGACAAATACTTTACAACATCAAATTACCCATATTAAGCAAACTGGCTCTGCAATTTAGCCAGAAAGGGTCTATAATTGGTTCAGGGTACAACACTTTTTCCTAAGAGACCTGCTAAAACACTGTGGATTTCAATGTCTATAGGTCAGCAATAGAAATGTACAGCATTATGAAAAAACTCTGTCACTTTGAATTGTTCTGATTTTTGTCAAAGACTTCATATCAATCAAAATAAAACATGTCAAAAATAAGTGTTTTCCATTTAATTTTGTAAAACTCGTGGCTGAATAATTAATATTAAGATAAAATTGTTTTAAATTCACACATTAAACTTACTTGCATCAATTTTTTCAGTACAAGCAAGTAAACATTTCCATTTAAACAAGCCTAGAAACAGTAATTTCTGATATCAAGTATCTGCAATATAATCTCTTATGGGATTCTCTCCATGTGTTTTCAAGTAGGATTTTCAGACACTTAATAAGAGACACATCTCTTCTAAATTGTTCTTCTGCCCTAAAGTGATTTGGTAAAAATGGCACAGTGGGCTCTGGATTCATTATCACACTGATTTTTCTACCCAATGAGCTCAGTTTGCAAGTAAATTTCTAACTGCCAGCTGCACAAACTCAGCCTGAGTCCTGGATCCCTTCCATCTCATGCATCATCACCAGTAATAAATGCCAGAATATGCCCTCCATGGCATCTGTGCAATCCCAGTGCCATCCATGAATTTGCACAGGTGTTGCTGGGGGCAGACATTCAAATCAATAGGGTTACACACAAGTGGCTGAGGAAATTATCTCCCAAACAAAACTACCAGTACTACAATGATCTGTGGGATGGAAGAGACCCTGCCTGATTCACAGAGCCAGGTTTTAATTTCATAACCAATAAGAAAAATATTTATCTTGAAAACAAAAATCTGAGAGGGGTACAACGCACATGGAATATCCCAACACTATTTTTATGCTGCTTCTTAGTGCATAAAATGGTTTTGAATGTACATGTTGCACAAATAATATATTGGATTTTTTTTTAATAAGATGCACTTTCCAATCAGGATATTACAAAAAATCAGCAAGTGATGTATCCTGGTGTCTTACAGCATCTTGTCTGTAAGATCAGCATGTCTGGGCTGAGAGGAAATGGCCCATCCATATTGTCCCAGTGAGACAGCACTCTCATCCAACAAAGCCTTAGGGGATACTCCAGGATGCCAGACTTGGACTCACCACATAGCTGCGAGAATAGGGTTACATTCTCTTCCAGTTTTAAGTCCCGGATTATTTCAACCCATGTAGACAAACACTTTGTCTCTAGATGTCTTTGCTGATCCTGTGTTTACAAACAGTAGGTAATGTTTCTAGGGCTACCTATGGGCAGCAGGCAGTTCAAAATCAGTACTTCTGTCACAGCTCTGTTGTGTGGCCAGGAGCAGTTGGGCACTGGACAAAGAGTAAGGGATATTTAAGTCTGACAGGAGGTGAATTAGGAGGAGCTGCTCCTGCTCCCACTAACAGCTCCTCTGGGCTCCAGCTGGACTCCACCAGCAGCAGAGGGCCACACAGCCTGGGGAGATGCCACACTTTGTGCTGAGAAGCCAGAAAACCACCCTCAGATTGCCTTCACCAGAGTGGTATCTGGTGCACATACTTCTGACAAAATTAATTCTTTTTGCAAAAAAAAAATCAAGGCGAAATACATCCAGATATCTTTGTCTGCATTTAGTTTCAAATTGGATGTAACTTTTTCTTGATTATGGTTAAACTAGTTTATCCTCTCAAATGATTACTCTTTTTCAGTTAAATGGTTCACTTTACCTCTTCATCTGAGGTTTGGTTGTGACACCTGTCAGCTCTAGGAACGTTCATTTTCAAAACAAAGACTTTGTGCAAACCAGCCTTACACAACCCAAGAACATGGATACCAGGCAGAAAAGAGAGGAGAGGATGCCATTTTCCTTGCAATAACAAGGAAGTTGGCTTTTTCGTGTGAACTAGCAGCTTGAGATAAAAACACTAAGGCAGGGAAGATTCACCAAATCTTAAAAAGCACAGCCTGTGTGCCTTTTCATTATTTTACCCTGTGTTAGCCACCATGAAGCAAACCCACAGCTTATTTTTTTCCTCATGAATGCAATAGTCAAGGAACTTATGTTTATTCCAGAGAAGAACACTAGGAAATGTGTCTGTGAACTAACCTTGGGTGCGACCCCTCCATTCAGAATTCATCATATGTTTTCTATTAAGACAAAACCCTCTTGACACTGTAATTCTTTCTCCTTTCATTCTGAATCCACAGCTTGTGACTGAAACCACTTCCCACACCTTGCAGAAGGTGCGTAACTCCAGCTTTCCCACACATTCCCCAGGCAAAGTCATTTTGGGCTCTCCAGGCAAAAATCCACATCACAATTCAGGACAAGCAAGAAATAAATAGCCAAAAGAATGCTGTACTCATAGTACTATTTATCACCAGAGTTAGCACAGTAAAAATCTTGGCATTCAGTTTACTCAAATTTAACACAGAGAGCAAGCACTGTAAGGAGAGGGAATATCCTCCACTTTCCTAAAACACTATTTCTTGAACAACGAACCTTTTTTTTTTGCTCATATTTAATTCCTGTTTGGTAGTCAGAATCCTGTAAGGATGTGTAAGGTCAGCCTCTTAAAAACACACTTCACCTTTCTAGGCACTGCCGGGGGTAGATGCAGGCACATGGGCCACATGCAAAGGGCTGATATTCCCACATGAAGCATTTCCTGCTGGCTTTAGGTTTTTGGAGGCACCTCAGCAGCTTCCTTGGAAGCACCTCAGTGCTTCTCCTGCCATTCTCACGCTTCAGGTCACTCAGAATAACACAACCCCGAGCCAGAGTACTGGGAGACCCAGTGTAGATGCAGACCCACAAAAACAGACTCCATCCAAGGAGAAAAGCACTAAACTCTTTAGTGAATCCTGTTTTACCTGTTTTTTTTTCCACTTTCCAGGGTAGCCCAACCTCCTATTGACCTAGATAATGGGAAGATGATTATTCATTTGAATTTCAAAAGAACGAGTAGTGGGCTGTTAGTTCTAAATGCTGCACTCTAATAGGAATATACATGCATATAATAATACATACAATTATTGAACTGCTTTTAGAACATAAAATTATTTATCAGCAATATCTACTTATTCCTGTACCTGTTTAATCAGATTTTTTAAATCCTTAAGATTTTTTTGTTTTATTTTGTATAGTGTGGCTATTATTTGCCAGTTTTCAGCTTCATTATCTCCCTAGAATCAACCCTTAAAATTCAACAAAAAACAACCAAAACATAACATGGACAAGCATGAGAAAACAGTAATGCATTTTATATTTTAAAAAAATCACTTTTGAGGAAAAATTGAAATGCTGCCAGGACACTCAGAAAATGAGATTTAACACAAAAATAGGAAAATGGAATTTATGAAAATTATGTGATACCCGTAGTATTAATACACATCTTCACAGGACCACACATGAAGGAGCGGAAATATCCCAGAAGCCTGGTGTAGTGACAGTGGATTCAAATTACACCGTTTATTAAAAATGGTCTCTCCCGATCTTAATGTGTAAAATGTCAGATTCTGTCACCCTAGTGTATGGAGTCCCAGCCTTATCAATACTGATTATATGGCTTCCATTGCAATTGAATGAAAATTTTCCAAAACCGTTTATGGCTTTTGTAAAATGACTTGAAAAAAAAACCAGCAGTACTTAGTGAAAATACATTGATTTTAT
The DNA here is from genome assembly GCA_009812075.1 of Sialia sialis. NCBI lineage: Eukaryota > Metazoa > Chordata > Aves > Passeriformes > Turdidae > Sialia > Sialia sialis. The sequence goes on from VRYO01001589.1 coordinate 13,733,426, forward strand.
TCACTTTACAGGAAGTAAAGATTCAATTTCCGTTTCATCAGCTTGAATTTTATGCAACATATATGACACAATGAAATCTCCCGTAAATACCAAAACCAAATTAAAACATTTTGACACTTTTCATTTTGCAGAATTACACCATTATTTCTATCTAGATACAAAATTAATGTAAAAACTGCAGAATCTCTCATTAGGTATCTGAATACTGATACTTACAGAAGAATACTAAGAAGTAGGGTTAGGTGAGACATTGATATTCTGCTGCCATCCTAGTAAAGGTCCCAACAGCATCAAAGCTGCCTTCCCCCGAGGCAGTCAGGCACCTACACCCTCCTGAGACTCCTGCACACATCATCACTACAAGAAACATACTCTCAATTTTTACAAAATCGGGGTGACACAGAAGGCTGCACCCAGTTTGAGCGAATCCTCAGCCGGATGGAGCAGGAAGTGCCAAACTCGGAGTCCTTTGGAAGGAATGCCCGGTGCTGCCAAAAGCCCTCCCCGGAGAGACCACAGCTGACCACAGCTGCGACAGGAACTCAGGCACACCCTCCCAGAGGTACTGCGCCCTCTTCTCATGTGGTTTCTCTAAATTTTAGTCTTTTATGACAGGTTGAGAAACCTGCCAGTCAAATTTTCCATTTTATCCCCTGTGTCTTAAAGGATAGACATTATTATGGAGCTAGATTGTACCACCAAGTGCAGTCAGAGAGAGAGAGAGGTGGCAACAAGCCTCAGAGCAGAAATCACAGTCATGGAGAGGCAGAGCACTATTTTTCAAAACCCATCTTCACAATGAAGTAACCGAACCTTCTTCAGCTATGCCCTTTTCCTTCCCTCTGCTGTGTACACCCAGCTGGGGTCAGACAAGGAAAGTGACATAACACTTTGTATCTGCCTCAAATGTATCCTTCAAGCCCCACCTGACGCCTCACAAACCTAGCTGACCCGGTAGCTCTAACTTACTCATACAGCTAAAACAGGAGTGTGATGGTTTTTTCTTTTTTGTTGTTGTTGTTTTTGTTCCTGTAAGAGCACTTGTCACTCTGCAGCCCTATGATATCAGAGTCACATCATCCAAACACAGTAATTTTACTGTAGTCTGAGGAAAGTGAACCACTGGGATAATTAGAGGATGATGCACCAGGGGACCTACTGCCCCATTAGCACCAGTTCATAGGATGTGCTCTGGCTATGCTCTTTCCTCTCACTGCCATTATGTCCGTATACAGCCAGTAACCGTCACAAAACTTACTAAATTTTTTCTAATAACTGCAAAAGGTAGCTGGCAAAGCACAAAAGAACCCATAAAACAGTATGTGAACTCATCTCCAGTATACATTTTGTAATTAAAATGACCACAGGTGCATAGCGCACTATCACCTTTGGATTTCAGACGCTCTGAGATAAAATCAAACATGGGATTGATTATCCGGATAGGTGGATCCGCTACAGCATCCTGAATAACCTGACGCTTCCGAGAAAACAACTACAGAAACAAACAAACAAACAAACAGAAAATGAGCAGTGTTTGACGCTTTCTGTATATTTTCATGCTGTGAAATATACAGAAAGAGGAAGGCGTCTTTATCCTCTGCCTACAGCACGCGCTAAGTGCCTCCAGGTGGGTGCGACGATCCTCACGTCGCTCCTGCGGACAGCCCGGGCCTCCCCGGGGGACAAGGGGACCGCGGACAGGCCGGAGATGCCGAGGCACCGTCCGCACCCGCTGGGACCCGGGAGCGCACCAGGCTCTTCCCTGCGCTCTCCCAGCGCCGTTCTCTGCAGATACCGAGAGAAGCCCTGGCAGGACAGGGAGCCGAGGGGGCTGGAGCGCTCCTGCGGGGGCTCAGGGCGGAGAGGAAGCAGGCCATGTGCGGAGCCCGCTGTGCCCGAGAGCAGCCCGGAGCCCGCGGCGGGGCGGGCCCGGTCCCGGCGGTGCCGCCGCAAGAGCTGAGGCCGCTGAGGCGGCCGCGGAGCGCCAGCGCCCCCTGCCGCCCGCCCCGAGCCCCCGCGGCCTCCGGAGGAAGAGAGACACGGGGGAGCCGCCGCCGCCGCCCCGCGCCGCACCGCCCCGTCCCGCACCGAACCGCACCGCTACGCGCCCGGCGGCGGGGCCGGCGGGCGAAGCCCCCCACGGCAGCATTGCCGACCCCCGGGCCGAGAGCCGGGCAGCGCCGACGGCGCCTCCTCCCACGGCCGCCCCCAACACCGCGCGGGGGTGTGTCAGCGCGCGGCGGGTGGGCGTGGCGGCGGGCGGTGCCGAGCGGCGCCATTGGCCGGCGGCGGCAGTGATGTCACCCATATCAGGCGCTGATAACGCGCGGGGCGCGGAGCCGGGAGTTTCGCAGAACGGGCAGCGCGCGCAGGGCGGGCGGCGGCGCGAGGCCGGGGACGGGCACAGCGCGCGCCCAGCGCACCAGCCCAGCCGCGCCCGACCCGGCCCGGCCCCACCGCCGGCGCTGCGGTGCGGGCGGCACAGCCACAGCCACCGCGCCCGGCCGGCCCCGCCGCGCGGAGCAGCTCGGCGCGGCTCACAGCAGGGGCAAGGTGCGGCGCTGGGAGGGGGCGGCGGCGGCGGAGCGGCTTTGTTGGCTCGGAGGGGAGCGGCGCCTCGGCGAGAGCCCACCATGGTGCAGCAGGCGGAGAGTACGGAGGCGGAGAGCAACCTGCCCCGGGAAGCGATGGACACCGAAGAGGGCGAGTTCATGGCTTGTAGCCCCGTCGCTTTAGACGAGAGCGACCCGGACTGGTGCAAAACGGCGTCGGGTCACATAAAGAGACCGATGAACGCCTTCATGGTGTGGTCCAAGATCGAGCGGAGAAAAATCATGGAGCAGTCCCCGGACATGCACAACGCGGAGATCTCCAAGCGCCTGGGCAAGCGGTGGAAAATGCTGAAGGACAGCGAGAAGATCCCTTTCATCCGGGAGGCGGAGAGGCTGCGGCTCAAGCACATGGCCGATTACCCCGACTACAAGTACCGTCCCAGGAAAAAGCCCAAAATGGACCCGTCGGCCAAGCCCAACGCCAGCCAAAGTCCCGAGAAAAACGCGCCCGCCAGCAGCGGCGGCAGTAAGAGCACCAAGAGCTCCGGCAAGAAGTGCAGCAAGCTGAAAGCCTCCTCCGGCTCCTCGCCCCCCAAGCCGGGAGCCAAAACCGCCCACCACGGGGACTACGCGGGAGACGAGTACGTCTTCGGCACCCTGAAAGTGAGCAGCAAGACGGTCAAGTGCGTCTTCATGGACGAGGAGGAGGAGGACGACGAGGATGAGGACGAGCTGCAGCTGCGGATCAAGCAGGAGGCGGAGGAGGAGGACGAGGACGAGGAGCCGGGGCCGCAGCGGCTGCGGCGGTACAACGTGGCCAAAGTGCCGGCCAGCCCCACCTTGAGCTCCTCGGCGGAGTCCACCGAGGGGGCCAGCCTGTACGAGGAGGTGCGGGGCGGCGCCGCGGCGGCGGGCGGCGGCAGCAGACTCTACTACAGCTTCAAGAACATCACCAAGCAGGGCCCGCCGGCGCCGCAGCAGCCGCCCGGCCTCTCCCCGGCCTCCTCCCGGTCCATCTCCACCTCGTCGGCCGGCAGCGAGGAGGCGGACGACCTGCTCTTCGACCTCAGCCTCAACTTCTCCCAGCACGGCCACGCCGCCGCCGAGCTGGGGGCGGGAGCCGCCGGCGGCAACCTCTCCCTCTCGCTGGTGGACAAGGACCTGGACTCCTTCAGCGAGGGCAGCCTCGGCTCCCACTTCGAATTCCCCGACTACTGTACCCCGGAGCTGAGCGAGATGATCGCGGGCGACTGGCTGGAAGCGAACTTCTCCGACCTGGTGTTCACGTACTGAGCGGGGACGGCGGCCAGGGCGGGCGGCGACAGCGGCGGAGCAGCAGCGATGCGACGCCGGCGGTGATGATGATGATCATGATTAAAAAATAAGTCTTGTTTTCTTTAAAAAAAAAAAATCTCGAAGTTAGTTCCGAGCCCGGGAGTTGTGATTTTAATTTTTTTTAATTTTTCTTTTTCTGTTTTTTTAATTTTTATTATGTTTGGTGATCACAACAACAACAGCAAAGGCAAATGGGACTGGGGGAAAAATGATACAGAAGGCGCTGTTTGAAGCTTGTCGGTCTCTGATTGAAGTCTGGAAGATGGTCTGCGAAGAAGTCTTTTTGGCAGCACAACTGTTACTCAAGGGGGTTTGTGGATTTTTATTTTTTTTTCCCGTGAGAGATCTTAACGAACTGTTATGATTTTATTTTTTGTTTTTCCGAAAGGGACCATTGCAACTTTTTTTGGAGGGAGAAAACTGATGTCTTCTATGCATCCGATTCTTAACAAAGCTGCAGGGAGCTTGAAAAAATGCAGACTGTACAAACGCTTACAAATAACTGAACTGACTTAAGATCAGAGTTTACTTTTCAGATCAAATTGTTTATGGTTTTACAAATGTGATTTCTACTTGCCAACTTTTTTTTTTGTAACTTGTTCCCTTATACCTCCTTGATTGAATACCAGACAGCCTAGACCTCAGTACAAAAAGGTATTGAAACATTTTTGATACATAACAGACCTCAGTCTTTTTTAAAAATTAATATATTTTCAGGCGTATTTTTGTACAGTGAAAAGGGAACATTCTTGCTGTGTTTTTTCAGTAAGACTTTTCAGGCACTTCTTCCCTTTTATTTTCTTTGTTTTTCTCTGTTTTTAGCATGCAAGTTTGTTGGTACGTTACGTCCTGGTTTTAAAAGGATTAAAATTTTAAAAAATAATCCTTGCATCTAAAGGCCTTGTGGTTTAAAGAAAAAAAAAAAAAAGAAACAAACACTTTTTTTGTACAGCTATAGTTCAGATTTGTTCAATATTTGTAGGTAAAGATTTATTGAAAATGGTGATATAGACCTCAGAGCTGTTATCTTAGTTTAAAAGATTGTATATGTACTGTACTATAGTAGGATTTTATGTATCTCATACGCTGTGATATGTGGATGGGGCCCCAGATGGAAGGTATGAAACTGGATTCTCGATTTTAGCAAAAAAAAAAAAAAAAAGAAGAAAAAAGGCACATAGTTTTAAAAGTTTCTCATATTGTGCAATATAATCTAAAGTACAGACCATCTGCATATTTTGTAGCAAATGATGGCAAAAGCAGACTCGTGCACTGTCAACATCATAGCCTGTTTTTTTTTTTTTTTTTTTTTAATGCTGAAAGTCTGTATCTTTACAATTTTAATAAATCAGCTGGAACTGATAGAAACTCGTATCGCCATTAGTGTCTGTAGCAGTAACGCTGGAGATGCCGTGTTGTCACCCTCGCCCGCGTTGCAGCGGTAGCAGTAGGCTGTTTGTTGTGCATGATCAGAGCTAGGGGGGGGAGGAGAGTCAGGTCTGCTTTGCCTTTTTTTTTTTTTTTTTTTTTTTCCCCTCCTCGCCGCTTTGCTCCGCGGGGCCGGGGTTTGCGGGCTGCTCCCGGCAGTGGCAGGCAGCCTGGCCCCGGTGTTTTCGGGGGTGCCCGGGGTGTCCCCGGGGCGGGGCCGCTGCCGCTCTCGGCCGTGCGGGGAGGCGGCTCGCCCCCTGGCACGCTCGCGGGCTTTTTCCTCCCCTCTCCCGTTTCTGATGGGTGAGCTGGGCCAGACTGGAGGGGGAGATGCTGAGGGCAGCGGTGCCGCGTCCCGCCGGGGTGGCCCCTGTCTCTCCGGAGAGCCGCCCGCCGCTCCGGGCGGGCAGGGCTGGGCAGCGGGTGCGAGCTTCGGCGCTAGGTGAGCAGACTTTGTCAGTGTGCATTTTTTTATTTTTTTATTTTTTTCTAGCTTTTGACTTTAGGAGCCATCGGATTTCAGTTGCGTGCTCTGAAATAGCTGCTGATGGCAATAAACAGACTGACGAGGTGGAAGTTTGTTTCTCAAGAAGTTTACTTTTTTTTTATCTGATAGGCATTGGTAAATTATTAGTACTTTTTTTTTTTGTTTGTTTGTTTTCTCCGCTAATTAATGATCCAGCTGTTTACAGGGACAATTCACTGTGCTGGTGTTTTGGTGGCAACCACTGCTACAGGCTTTCAGACTTGCTGAAATGAAAATCCTGCATACGCATTTGTAAGGCATAATAAAACATAACATTAAAACCTGCATGCATGTTATGTTTAATCAAAGACAACTCTTAGGCATTTAAGTGGTGAGATATCTTACTTTAGGTTAGTTAAACTGGTAGTAAAATGATTAATATAATCTGATCTCTTTCTAATAATAATAAAACACTCATGATTCTAAATAAAAGTTGTTTGGCCTAAATCTTTGCTATCAGAAAAGAGATATAGCATATCTGGGAACTCAAATTTATGTCTTGCATTGTGATAATTCTTTATGAGAAACTGTGTTTTAAAACAAACTTAATTACAATATACAAGATATCCTTGGCAATGGATAGTCCTCAATAAAACAGAGTTTCTTGAATTTTCAGTTTTTGGTCTCAAATGATTAGTGTGTTCTCCATGTAATAACTTAGAAATCAGATTGAAAACAAATGACATTTATCTCTTCTAAGGCAAAAGACTGAAAGAAAATAGATACACTGAAGTGCTCTAGCCTAGCCATTCACTATCCTGCTATTGAAAATCCCGTTTTGGGCTAGGGTGATGGAGTAAGTTGATCAGGTTCTAAGTCTTAAAACTGAGCCAAAATTCTCTTAGTAATTCTTCAAGCTATCATGAGGGTAGGGTGACTTGTTCTTTCAATCCCTTTCTTCTGATATGCATCCTTGTTTATTAAAGTGATAATAGGCAGTGTCATTAAACATTTGTACTTTACAGATGTTCAATGAGTTATGAATGATTATGGTCAAATACAGGCTGCATTTAGTTTGCATTGTAATAATGTCTGTCTCTCAGCCTATGAAAGTTTTGACTTACATATATTTTTGGAAGCTGTTTTTAAAATTACCATTTAAAATATTACTCAAGGATAGCTGATTTAAATGATCCAGTTAAAGAGCAGTCAGGCATATTTTAAAAGAGCAACAGGTCTACTTTAGTCAAAGAATATAATACCCACTCAGAAGTATATCTTTTCTATCTTCTAAATGGGAATTATACTGTACTATATCAGAGGAATATATTGAGTGAAGGTATATGGTGCAGGGAAACAATTTTTTGGCCAAACACTTGAGTTGCTTTTATTTTAGAGTTTATTATTGCATATTGTTTAAGGAAAAAATAGGTAGTGTTCTGTTTAAGCCACTGCTTATTTAGGGCTGAAGTTTGATGCTGTTGAATGCCTAAGCTCCTACTGATCTCAGTGAGAGTAAAAAACAATCTTCTACTCTAGAAAAATAGCATCTGCTAAGCTACTCTTTTTTTATTTTGACATTAATAATATTCACACCTTCTGTTTATTTCTTTTTTTTTTGTGTACATAGGAATCTTTGTTGACATGCTAGAGCAGTCCTGTTGCAGGCTTGGTATCTCCCGTGGCCTTTTTCCCTGCATTCCTTGCATTTGTCTCTGTACAATATTCCTCTACATGTAATAGGACTCAGTGATTAGAGGGAGAAAAGTGAGCTTCTCTGTGTTGAAAGACAACTTCCTTACTAACACTGAGGATGTCAACTCAGTGTAAAACCTAATCAAACATGCTGATTCTTTCTACCTTTAAAGTGAACATTTTTTTGCAAACTTTTTTTCTACTTTTGATGTTTTTACTCTGTTTTTACCCTTCCTTTTAAAATAACCACAATTAAGAAATATTTTCTTTCTTTAAGTGCAGTATTTTACAAACGTGGTAGAAAGGCTCATTCCAAGCATCTTTTAAGTGCTACATGCTCTTTAGGCATTCACTGACATTCAGATGGAATTTCAAGTCTATTGAATGTGATTTGCATGCGTGCAGTATGGTCCTTCATTCCTGCCTTTTTGAGGAAAGTGCAACTCTCTTGTTACACCAGGGGGAAACTGGTGTGGGGTCAAAGTCAGGGCCATATGAATTTTAGGTGTTTGATAATCAAAATAGTTCATGAATTCCGTTTTACATCTTCACAATTGTTGCCTAGTAAGGCCTTAAACCTGCTCTGGTTAAAAAGAAAAAAAATTCTCATTGAGCATAATGGGAGTTTTTGCCTCAAGGGCTGCTGGCAGGATAGGTGTCTTAGCTCCTCCTAACCTCCATTTGTAAGAATGGCCAGGAAAAAATAAACAACAAAAACTTAATTCAATGAGTTGCCTTACATTTCCCCAACTATACAGTTGTATTTCTTTGATCAATTTCCTTTCCCTCACTCACATCCAAGGCTGTGATTGTTTTTGTTTTTAATTTTTTTGCACACTACCTATACCAATTAACTGCCTAATTAGTTTTATCTTCTCTACATGGATGCAGTGAATTTGTAAGAGAATTTCACAAGCAAGTAGTTTTTTAGTGAGTTTAAAGTAAATAGAGTTTTAAAGACCTATTTTTATATTCAATATAAAGCACAAATGTGCAGAAAATGTAGAATGACTTACAAAAAGGGAAGCAAAAGTTCGTAATATTTCATGTATAAAAGTAATACCTTCTTTGGGGTGAGATTCTCTTAGAAAACCCAATACTTATGCCAGTGCAAAGATAGGAATATTTTAAAAACTCTTAGAAAAATTGTGATTGACAGCAATTTAAAAGGAATGACTTCTGTAGATACAAGGAAACCCCTAAAGCAATATGGATAAGAAGGGGTGAATGGTTTTCAATGATGAACAACAACCTGGAAGTGTGAGAATGGAGGTTTCAATCCTTATTAATTAATCAAATTTCTTCTTTTGTGGTTAGTTACATCTGGATTTTCTGTGAAGTGCAATCTTGCAGGATGATAAAGTGCAAGGGTGCCAAAATTCTAAGACCTGTGAAAGTTCAGAAGCAGGTCAGATTTATAATTATTGAATAAGGATTTAGATTTTGGTAATTCACACTTCCAGTAAAATCAAGACATTGATTTACTGCTTGAAGAAATTTGATCAAGTAATAATGATTAATCCGGGAACTCCCATTGTCACAATTTGTTTTCGTTTCCATCGTCCTGCTTATCTCCAAAACCAACTTGCCTCAACTCCTGGCAAAGCCAGGGAGAAGAGTTATATGCCATTGTTAGTTCATTTACAATTTGTATCTGGTTTTTTGCTCTTGTACATATGTTGGCGTTTTGGAGTCTTTACATAAATGCTGTGATAATTTTTTTTCTTATTTCCTTTTATTTTTTGGTGGGCTGTTTTAAAATGGAGGCCTGTTTTCCAGTGTGGGACTTTTGATGGTTACAACATTTCAATGATGTTGCATGATGGCCACAGGTGGGGGAAATTGAATGTTTTAGAGCAGTTTTTCAAGCATGACACTTTTAAAATATGTAATTTCAAAGACTTTTCAAGGCCACATGAAATTAGTTTTCATAGCCACTCCAGGTCTTGGGGGGAAAAGCTGAAAAGTACTTTTGTTTAGAAGTCTGAGTGATGGTGGGGGGGAAACCTTTTCTTGAGGTTTTTGCATGCCAGTGCACGGCCTATTGCTGTGAGAGAAGGAAGATGGTAAGGCTGCTTGAGGCAATGCACTGGAGGACAAAGTGTTTTCTAGCACTAGAAAAAGAAAATGCATGGCAAAGTTTTGTCTTCTAGTAGACTATATAGCATGCAGAGTTTAGTATGTGTCAAAACAGTGTATGACATTGCTGTATCAAAGTTGTAAAATTAAGCATTATTTATTGAAAACTATGTATTTTTTTTGTAAAAACCTGATCACCTAGAGGATTAATATCAGTGACTTGTGCTAGTGCTACAAACTTAACCAGCTTCTTTACTACAGTACTTGATATGCAGTGTTAATGCTCAGGGTTGAAACCAGTCCACTCCAATGTCTTTTTTTGCAAGAGTTTTTAAATAAAGGAACAACATAATGCAATTGTTCAAAAGACTCTAATAAAAATGTGTGATCAATCTTCCTATGTGGTTTTATGTGGATTTTTCTTTTTCTGGTGTTGCATTTGGTAAATGCAATTCAGCTATGACAGTGAATCCACTCCTCATTCTGTGGGCACCTAAAGCTGAAAGTTGATGGGAATGTTATATCTTTCAAAAAAACCCTTGACAGGTAGCTATAGTTCAGGTGGTGTGTACTAAGTGCTGTTCTGGGCATGCCTGAGAGACACTGAAACACAGAATAAGTCAATTAGCTTCCTTCTTTTCTGGTTAAGACTCTGGATAAAACAATGAAATATTTTATGACAAACATTTTTATCTTTGCTTTAAAGTTGACCATGAAAGAATGAAATAAAATGGATTACATGCCAGCAAACCCCATTTCTCTCTGTATCTTTTTCTACAAACAATTTACCATCTAAATGTATTTTGGCATAGAAAAAATCATTCTGTATTAAGATTCTAGTTCTGAAAATGTTTTTATGAGAAACCTGTAATCAATTATTGAAACTATAAAAAGGTGTTTTTAATGTGTTTATGTGGTGAAAGTTTGTTGTATATTAAATATCGTTTTATAGAACTGATGGAGTTATATTGTTACAAATTCAAAATTTGTAATTAATGCAAGCCATCTATTGCAGAAATTAACCTTCTAGAACTCCTGCCAGTAGACATATTCCCATATCCCAGGAAATATACAGGACACATCTCTCAATTGTGTTTAATATCTGTACTTCTGCAAACTTACACAGGGTTGAAAATATCAACTGATAATAGCATCCTTTCTGTGGGGAAGGGTTGTTGGTTACCCTTAATACCCAGAAAATAATAGAAAAATTCTATTCAACTTCAGCTGTAGCTGATAGAAACATTTTGACCTAGGGAGAGTCAACTCAGTAAGTGAAAAAGTTGCTGATAATTTTGACTTTTGAGCACAGTTCTTCCCATTTTTCCAGTTCTTTCCTTATCCAAACAACTAACTGAATAGCTCATTTCTTCAAAAACAATCCTTGGATGACAAGTGATTTCTGTTCTTCTTATCAGATCTATTGAGAACACTGAAAGTAATCTATATCATTTCAGGGGTCTGTTGTAGTGGAATATTTTTGTGTGAATGGAGATGTGTAACTGATGTGAAATAAGAGTTTGAATGTGACATGTCATAGTAAACATAGGAAGTTTAAGCTGATCATTGTAAATCAATGAAATAAAATCTTTATATGCAGACACTATACCACTATCCTTTCTGCACATATCAAAGAAGTTTCAAAAAGCATTTTTAAGGTATTTTAGAAGGTATTGCAACAATGCTCTGAGAGTATTCCAGGGTGCTTTGGGTTGTTTTTTTTTTTTTTGTTCAGGGTTTGGGGAGGTGGAGGTTGTTTGTTTAATTCCTATAGGGTTGGGTTTTTTATTATTCAAGTCCTATCACAGTTAACCAAAACCAAACTAGAAATCTAGAACAGACTAAGGTCACCTCCATGCTCTCTGAAATGTGTCTAGCTGAAGTCTTCTCTTTGGTTCCTGCTAAGTGAGAACAGTTATTACTGCTTTGGGAAGTCAAGCTTCAGTTCTATGTCAGGTCTTAATGCCAGAGGGAATTTCTGCATGACACTTTGGGAATTTTCCATATCTAGTGTTTGAAAACGTTGCTCAAGTAAACCTCAAGTTATCACATCTTAAAACTATCCCTGTGGAGGTAGTATTGTGCAGCCTGGGTGTTGGCTCAGTTTTCTGTGGAATAAAGGATAGAAGCACAAGTTTGGGGAAAAAATATTTGGAATTTCAGTTTGAATACTATATTCTCAAATTTGAATGTTAGCCCTAACCCTAGAAGAAATGTGTGGAAACATGGACTGTAGGTAACACAGACCTCCACAAATACCTACACACATTTGCATCATTACAGACTTAACACAGACACATACATATGTATTTGGATTTTCATTGAAATTGCTTGCTGGCTTGACCACAATAAATGGTTAAAATGTAGTGTCCATTAAAATCTATAAGTCCTGAGAATTCCATGACATTTTCATCTCTTGGACTTAAAGTGTTGTCCCTGGAGTTTTATAAGTTTTAAGACAATTTTTTTATAGCCTATTAATATTTTGATAGAGTAGTAAAAAATCCCCCAAAACCCCTCACCCAAATGTATAGCAAGACCAAACCACAATGAAATCACACAAAGCTAAACCAGCAAACCACCCTCAACAAATATCTCCATCTCTAGAAATAATTCCCACACCAGTCAAAGGATCTTGGCCCTTTCCCTTGAAATCCCACATTACATTTATTGGCATTACTCTTATTTTTGCATATCTGTAGTAGATCAGGTTTTTTTATGATTCCGCAAATTAAATGTAAAGATGATGATCATCTTCAAGTAAAATCAACTCACACATATGCTTTAAAATACAAGCCATATTTTCTCAAAATAATGTTAACAAATACTGCAATGTACACAGGGAATGAAGCAGGATTCATCTGCACACAAGATCAAGATAGTCCAAGAAAGGCATAGGGAAAAATAAACTCTAGATCTCAGTTATAATTTTCCTGCTAAGTCTGATACCAGCGTGACATTTTGGCACTTCACATGTACAACTAGGTGGTTTTTTTTCTTTCTTCAAGGCACCAAATATGCACAAATAGTTGTGCAACAAATTCATCTTGAGATTGCTTTCTCAAATCAGTACTATAAGAACTTTGATTTTGCCTGTAAAGTAGCTTACACTTGAGCCTAGCCTTTACTTGGTGAGACTTCCTTTGTCTGCATAATCTTATTGTGATAATATTCCCTAAATCTCTTTAAAGCTTGCCTTTCATTCACCTAATTTCATTCACCTTGTTCTTTGAGTTTTAGTGCTCGTACTCTTCAGGAATCAGAAGCAAACTGCTCCTCTGACAGGAGCACTTTTTTCAAGAGTAGAAAAAGAGTAGCAAATCAGTGACAACTGCCCACCTTGTTTTTGCCCTTGGAGACTTTGACTACCATCTCTCTTCTGGGCTATGGGTAGCCATAACTGTTTTTTGCTTTCCTCAGCTGTTTTTACTATTTGTGGTCATTCATCAATTGTGGGTTATCAAGGCCAATAGTGTTGCAAAAGATTCATTGAATTCAACTAGATTTCTGAAAATCACCTACTTAAATTGCTAAAACTATCCATCCTCATTTTGCCTGAAGTAGATGAGAACTGTTCCACAAACAGAATGGTGGAGTATTAATGTCTGTAAAAGGGAAAATAAGAGCAAAAATACCATCATCGCCTCCCCCAGATTATTGCCTGCTTGAAATGCAAATCCTGATGTAGCTGTGATGATCTGAGACTTTTCCAGCCCCAAAGAAAAGCATTTTGTGAGTAGACAATTTTGTATATTTCCACTATATTAGTCAGTCAGATGTAAAATATCACATTTCCACATTTCCATGTATTTTGCATTTGGAAGACAAGCAAAAATATATACAAAGTCACATACAAATGGAAAATATTTACAACAACGCTAAAGACATTTGAGCAACTATGGCAGTAATTTTTCAAAAATATTTATCTTTGCTTTCCCTGTATCAATCTCCTGCACACATGTTCTCCCATTAGCCTTTTCCTGAGCATGTATATTTTTTTACACAAACGAACAGATATAAATATTGATAGGTATCACAGTCTTTCATGCACAAATGCAATTAAGCAAACATTAGTAAAGCTGCTGTATCGTTCATGCAAAGTTAGGAAACAATGTAGGAAAAACTGCAACTTTACTCAAATCCTTTTAAGTACATATGCTGCCATGAGAGCAAGTGTCCCAAGTAGTACAGTACATGGAAGTTAGACATCTGGCATCAGCTGGCCATGCATGGCAGATTTCTGACCTCACTCTTCGTGCTGGGTGAGGAGCTGCCTGCAGCATCACTGAAAAATGGGATATTTGGTGTCCCCAGCATCTAACTCAGGATTTTACAAGATATCTTTGTCCACGCAAGGGCTCAAGGAGTTAATAGTTTTATTCTGATGACAGATCACAAAGACTTTCCATTGATAGGTCATCCTGTAGGTAGAGCATGTGCTCGGGAAATAGAAAGCACCGGGAATAGATAGAAAGCACATCTAGACTGAAAAATTAAAGCAGAGTCAGCACATAGTCCAGGCACTGGAACTCAGCTGTCTGTATTGTTAAATTGCTAGAAGACAAAATCCCTGACATGGTTTTGGCTGGTGAATGCATGCACTCTTCCAAAAAATCACTGGAACAATTTGGAAATTAACATGGGCCAAAGATCATTCCCAATAGGCAGTTTGGATTCAGACACTCTGTTTTGGAGAGTTTAACAGCATAGATGTGGGCAGATCATGCCAGCTGGCTTCTGAGCCAGGGAACAGACCTTGGTTTAATTTACTACAGCTACAGGTTACAAACCCTATTTCTGCAGGGTTTGACCATAAATTCTCTATAATTTTGGAGAATACCTAAACCTCAATCTATGGAATAGTCCCAGAGAGAAGCTGTCACCACTGTATATGATTGGAATGTAAAAATCCTGAGGTTAAAGGCAAGGCAAGAAGGAATTTGCCCTGAAACCTCTTCTGCTCTATTACTGACATGTACTATTTCTTATTATATACAGTGTCAGTTCTACAGCCATGGCATTCCTGTTTATATGGGTGCTCATTCTTAAGGGGGAGCAAAGAATGGGTGCAAATTCTTCAAAACTCACTAATTTCTTTGAGAATTTCGGATAGGATGAGAACTCCAGCTCATGAAAATTATAACAATTTACACTGCAGTGCCTTCACTCCCAAGAATCCAAAATCACTTTACAGATATTGTTGGCCAATTTTGTTCTTCCCTTGTAGTCAAAACACCTACTGAAATCAATTGTAAAATCACTTCTACTGAATCTCCTCCAACTGCAGAGCTGAGTGAGAATTTTATATGTTGAACAGCTATAGAACTGGAGCCTTGAAATTGCTTTTAAATTATACATAAGAAACGTACAGTTTATGTTCTTCTAGCACTCTCACAGTTAGTTTAGACAATATTTTCATAAGCTGCACTCTTAGGAAAGGAAATCAATCCATCTGGACTAGATAAGAGAGAATTATTTAGTATTTTCCTGCTCAAATATTAACATAAATTAGTAAAATTTATTTAATGTCCTGAGAAAGGAGTGCTTCCTTGTTCATCAGTGTTATGGTCTAACCTCAGTGATTAATGAATCATAAAAAGCCCTGTCTTCAAACATGAAAGCTTTTGTATTTTTTCCTCTTTTTAAAATACTAAGGATAAGGGGTGAAACTAAAGCTAGAAAAGCATAAAGGATGATAGAAATCTCAAACTCATTTGTGTTGTTTTAATGGTATTGAATCAAAATGGTGCATCTGCACTGCAACAGATCTCAGTCTGATGTTTAGTGGTTTCCTAATCTAAAAATGTTCCACTGGTGCTAATGGTGGTTTTGACAGAATAAATACCATCTGATTATGAACTTAGACACAGGCAGGAAAAAGAGTGTAGAGTAGGCTTGCCTTGGAAACAACAGGAAGAAAACTAAGAAAATTAAAAGAGAAAGGCAAGAGACACAGTTGTCATGAGCTGCCCACTGAGCTGTGTATTTTCTGGGTTTTAGCACCAGTATGAGAGGGATGCCTCAAGAGGATAATTTCCAGTGTGCTCTGAACACTGATCAGCTGCCTCTGCTGCTTGATCCATCAGGGTCTGTCCTGGTTAAATTGTGCCTGCCTGGTAACCCCCAGATTTATTTGGGGCACTTGGCAACTCCCATCTCCACTAGTTTCTCATGGAGAGAGACTTGACCTCAAGGGAAAGACAAAAAGTAAATGGGGAAACTTGGATTTACAAATGATGAGGGTAGGGACGCGCAATCCCACATCCATGCTAATCCCACATCCATGCTGGCATTCCCAAACAGCTCCTCTCCTGGACTGACTGGAGGTGCTCGGAGGGCTGGATGTCCACACTGTACTTGTGGAAAATGAGATCCTGTGTTAAGGGACATTCCTTCTGCCTGATACCAGCCTTTTCATGACACAGTTTCAAGAGAAAATTCAGTTATGAAAATTTATTGCAAATAAAAGTGACCTTTTTTTAATATATCTTCATACAACTCTGATTCCCCCAATTATTTAACCAGCAAAAAAGTTAGAACAGCAGCAGATTTCATCCATTGCATCCTAGAGTATTCAATTAATGTGAAAATACCTTTCTCCAGTCGGCTCAGAAAGTCACTTTGTAGGAAACTGGAGACAATATGTATTGAGTAATGACCTGATATTGAATAAAGATTCCCACTATCATAGGATTAGTAGCCTTAACCATTAGCAAGTTTCACGAAATGCTAATAAAATATTTATTTGGCTATTACTTTTCTTGACCTATTAGTTCAGCTCACTAATGGATTCAGTCTTTCCAGACAGAACCTTATACATTTATCTGAAGCTTAGCTAGCTATTCTCCTCAATGACAATACATGAATTTTTTGGCCAGATATATTTTTACTTTATAAAATTTGAAGTGTATCTGTACATATCTATACATACATATATATATATATACACAAAATATAACATTATGAATATATAAGAAATAAAACACTAACCAATTTTAACTCAAGTATTTTCAGGTGCAGATGATTTGAAAGAGATATTCACTACTTGGTCCAACAATCACTGATTCAGAATATTACATTAAAAGTCAGAAACTACTTACTGTATACTTTATATTAGGATAACTAGTCAAATGCATACTCACTGAATAATTCCATTATTTTTTCCTCTATCTAAAATGCTCCTCTAAGAACCTTTTAATGTATCTTGATTCTGAGAGTCTCCTTGCCATACAAATCACTCTCATTCATATTAATGTCCTTTTTTCATGTAAAAGAACTGGGATGTTGGAGGCAATATGTATCAAAAAGGCTTTTTGAGAAAAGATTCCCAGAATTCAGAATTTTTGTCTTTTGTGTGAAACATAAAGCAAGTACTCAAAATATCAGGTATAAATACATTCTTATAAAAGTTACTTTCAATTTAATTTATATGGATTTTGATTGAAAGCAGGCACTTAGTTCTATCTATGTAAGATGCCTTGAATATTATAGTTGCAGAAAAAAAGAAGTTTGATTCCATCATGAGTTTTGAAAAGCCTTTTAACAGAAGGAGTATCTGCTAAGGACTGGCAGTGTAGCAATAGAACAGAAATGTTTTCTTCAAGGGAAGCCACAGCTTTTTACTAAAGGGCAGCCACCAAATCCCAGCTCATAAAAGTTATCAGGGACTGGAAATTTTCATTGCCTCCCAAGAGCTGCTTATATTGTGCTCAGCTGGGAGGTTGATGTGTGGGATGGATTTCCCAGAGCAATGTAGAGAAATAGGTTGCCTCCAAAATACAGAAAGTTATTCTAATCACTTTTTGTCATCCTCCATCCCAGTAACTTCTTGATGTGATTCAAAGATTTACGTATTTCATATACATAATAAATGCTAACAAATGTAAATAGCATAACCTTTAAAATGACCTCTTACTGAGAAAATATCAATATTTAAGAACCTTTTTTCTTTTTTTTTTATTTAGGAAAACAGCAGCAGGTTGTGGTTATTTTTTTGTTAGGTTGTTTTTTGGTTTGTTTGTTGAGGTTGGGTTCTGTACTTGTTTCTCTTTCCCAGCCTTTTTGCTCCTATTTCACTCTATCACCATTTCACCTTGGCTTCATTTATCTCTCCAAAGCTAAGTGTTAGCCATCAGACATTTAAAGTATTATGGGAATTCTTTACAAAGAAGGCTTAAGTGAATGACACAACAGAATAGTTTGCCTGCTATCTGTAATGTCAGTAACAGAGAAAATTAACTTGAACAGGCATCCATAATTTTTTCCTCTCTTTCTATAAATGTGTATTTTTAAATAGATGCTTCAGTAACATTTGCAAAATTATGTATATAAAGTATATGTGCTAAGAGGAAGGAGAAATAGTAAAATGTTGAATCATGTTGCTGCCTTTTCCCCTGGGGTGCAGCATGTGTAACACATGAGAAAGATGACATCACCCACAGAAGGGACTGGATTCACAGACATGCATAAATAAATCATTCAACAAAATGAAGAACCGGCAAAAGGAACAGTCAGGGTCATATTCTTAAACATGCATTATTTACCCAATAATCTGAATCATGTCCTGTAGTCTTTCCAGTTTCACAGGTAAATGCAATAAGCATGACCATCTGAAAAATAAACACACATCCTGTGCCCCCATTTGGGTTTGTTTCTTTATGTTTATAATAAATGAATTTGAATAAATCCAACTATACACAGTCACTTTCTTGACATTTTTATAGAACCATATGTGGCTACGGTTTTGAGTTTGTTTTTGAGAGCAAGGTGGAAACACTCCTCCAGTCACAGCAGGCATGGGATACCCTGGGCTGTAAGGACTTGGTGCACAGAGGCTGAGTGTGGCTGGGCTCCAGAACCTAAGAGGGAGACAAGGCCACCAATCCCAAACCCCCAGGCCACAGAGTGAGCCCCAGGGAACCTTCCTGCTCCATGAAAACTCCCCTGGTGCAAGTTTCAAAGATTATTTTGGGATTTAGATGCCTGCACTGCTTGGACTTTCTAGATTTCAGGTGTTATTCAGAGCACCTACATACAACACCTAGATCCCTGTTGATGTCAGAAAGCTAATCCCTGCCTAACTGCAGGTGATTAAAATCCTGTGCAGGGACAGGAGTTTCCCCTCAGCACTGGTGGGCATGGCTGTACAACTTGCCCAGCTGTGCTTAAGTGAGCACCATGGAGAACTGATGTCTTGGTTTTCTGGTAATTCAGAAACATTACAGGAGAGGGGCCCTACATCAATTGGATCACTGTGTTTAACATAAAGTTATACCATTTATATAGTTTCTTCTTAGAAAAATTGCTTTTCTGTGAGAGATCTGTCTCTGGCACCTTTCTGAGAGTGCAGCTCTTGGGCGTTTGGAGACCTGCCTGGGGCTTGGGCAGATCCATCTCTCTGCTGCTGCTGGAATTGGACCGTGAGCACTCAGCTCAAGATTCATGGAGGAAGACAAAGCAAAAATAGGCACAGTGATATTTACTGTCCTACAGTTATTTGTACAAATCATGGCAGCATCAAAGAAACGTGTCTTCTTCTTGGAGGACAGGGTGATGGGATTCCTGTTTAAATTTAGTGCCTGGGGAAGTGTGTTTGTAGCAGAGACCTCTGAGAATGCTCTGTCTCCTTCACAAGTGAGCTTCACTGCTATTTACAGCCTCCAACCAAGTGCCAGACACTGCAACCTGGCAAATGTACAGATAAATATGGATAGGCATTGTTCTGAACTGGGACCTTGTAGAATGCTTTCGAGTTGGTCCATGAATCCCAGTCATAGGGAGAATGCATTTATAAAGAAAATACATGAATAATAAATGGAAATTATATTTTATTTTATTTTATATTGTACCAAATGATAAAATTTTCATTGCATAGCTTCAGATCTTACTTTTATTTCTTCTTTGTCCTATGTATTTGTCGCAAACTTGCCCCATTCTATAAATCATGTATTAAAAACTGTGACTTCTATTTCCCCAATTCCTTTTTTTTTTTTTTTACAATTTCCTTTTTGCACCTCTGTAAACTTAAAAACCTTTTTAGCTCTGGAAAAGTGTAAAGCAACAGAAAACTGAAACTCTGTAATTCTCTCTTTCTGTTACATTTTAAATGCCTTTTCCACTTTTTGAACAGTTATAAAGTGATGAAGTTATAATGTTTTCATTTTACTTTTGATCTTCACCACTTCAAAGTTGAGAAAGTTTTGAAAAGTTACAAAGTGTCAGAAACAAAATTCAAAAAGTGAGAAAACATCCCGGACCACTTTCATTAGCTCATTTTCCAGACGACGGGGGTGGGAAGGGCATCGGGAAGAGAGGCAAAAAAAGGTTATTAAAGTATCTTGGGCATAGAAGCAGTGCAAAAGCTTTATTTTGAAAACAAATCCTTCTTTTCACTGTGAAACGTTAAAATTAAAATATTTGTCGAGCTTTAACTGATCTCTGTTGCACTAGGCAATGTTCATAGGAAACACAGATCTCTCTGGCATAAAAATGGTATCCTTTGGATTTTAAATATATCTTTATCAATCCTCTGGACAAGGGGATCGAGCTCATCCTCAGCGAGTCCCAGATGACACCACATTGGGTAGAGGTATTGATTTGCCAGAGGCCAGGAAGGGTTTGCAGAGGGATCTGGACAGGCTGGATTGATGGGCTGAGGCCAGTGGTTGAAGTTCAGCATGTTCAGGTGCTGGGTCCTGCCCTTGGATCACAACAACCCCTTTCAATGACAGGCTGGGGCAGAATGAAAGGACCTGGAGATGCTGGCTGACAGCAGCTGAACATGAGCCAGCAGTGCCCAGGTGGCCAAGAAGCCAATGGCCCCTGGCCTGAGTCAGCAATGGTGTGGCCAGCAGGAGCAGGACAGGGATTGTCCCCTGTACTCAGCACTGGTGAGGCCACATTTCGAGTGCTGTGTCCAGTTCTGGCCTCTCACTGCAAGGAAGGCATTGAGATGCTGGAATGAGTCCAGAGAAGGGCAGCAGAGCTGGTGAAGGAGCTAGAGCACAAGTCCTGTGAGGTGACTGAGAAAGCTGGAGTTGTTTAGAGTTGAGAAAAGGAGGCTCAGGAGACACCCAAAGAAAGAGGTTGTAGCCAGTTAGAGATCAGCCTCTGCAGGTAACAAGTGATGGGACAAGAGGAAATGGCCTCAAGTTGTGCCATGGGAGATTTAGGTTGGGTATTGGGAAAAAAATCTTCATCAAGAGAGTTGTCAGGCACTGGAACAGGCTGCCCAAGGAAGTGGTGGAGTCGCCATCCCTGGAAGTATTAAAAAGATTATGGGTGTGGCACTTAGGGTCATGATTTGGGGGTGGACTTGACAGTGCTGGGTAATGACTGGACTCAATGATTTTAGAGGTCTTTTCTTACTTAAACAATTCTATGGTTCTATTATTTGGTTATATTATTTAATTTCTCTCATCCATCCTTTCCCAGGTGCTCTTAATTTCACTTAAAATGTGCCAGTTTTTCTGGCCTTTTAAGCATAGCTAGAACTAAGCAGAAGGATGTATATGAAGCAGACTCGCATGGACCTGGCATATAAGATGACTGGGAAATAAACTATTATATTATAAAAGAAAAAAATCCATAGAATAGTGTCATTTATTTCAAGACAAGATGAAATGCATGTAAAACAGCAAAGCAAGGCTGCAAGAGTCAGCATGAGAAGAACAAAGACATGGGCCAGGATTGTAGCAATGCCATGGACCAAGACTGAAGGAAGAGAAAAGAGATTCTTAGAGCTTTTGATTCTTCTCCAGCCTTTTCCAAGTTCTCCTGATTCCACTTAAAATATACTAGTTTTATTTAAAGCGTGGTTAGAACAACTAAACAGAAGGTCTAGTGGTTCTAAAACAACATTCCTGAAAAGTCAGGAATCAGGATACTTGGAGAAAGAGTCTGGTAGCAGAAGGATGAAGATAAGAAGTTTGTGTGCCTGCCCTATATGTGGTCTCTCTAGAGAAATCATGGTTATACGATCTTGTGTAAGGCTGTGTAAGATAGTGCTCTGCAGGGACAGGAGTTCAATTTCTCCACAGTCAAAGGATCCTTCCTATAGTTGATCCCTATTAATTTTCAAAGAAAATTAAAACAACAGAATTAAAAACCCTGAAACTGTATTTCAGGGCTCATGTGAATCATAAGGATGGAAAAATAAAAGAGAATGCATGTTACCACTTGCTCAGGCAGGACTTGAAAAACCATTATACAGGCAAAAAATGAATATAGTTAACAGAGCCTGTTCCCAAAGACATATCATGGAAAGTGATATAAGTGCCCTGCAGATGTTTTTCTGTGTGCTTAAAACAACCAGGATGAGGCACACTGAGACTTAATGTCCTTCCAATGTGTCACACACATATTTATCCTGTTGTCCGTACTCTGAATTGGATAGAATAGACATTGAGTAGGTTGCTCCTAAATAATCAGTAGGCTGTCCTTCAGTGGAAAGGAAATGTCTGAGGAAAAGGGTTAGAAAGGAATGGATGAAGGCATGTGAGAAGTGGAAGAAGATTGATGTGATCCTCATGCTCTTTCTGTTCTCCAAGTAATACAGGTACCAGGAATGACCTGGACTGGACTCAGCTGTCTGAACTCAGCCTTGGGTTTGATGCGGAGCACAGAACCATCAGAAGCACTCCCTGTTCATGGCTTCTTTGAGTTCTGGAAGGCATGGTAGACATAGGTTACATCAGTGATTCCTAAAACCGTTCTTTTTTTCCTTGACCCACCACCCTCCCTACTGCCTGCCACATATCTGTGGGGCTCCTGAACCCACTACCCTTAATTGCTCACAGCTGTGACCTAGAGTTTGGGAATTGCTGACTTGGGCAGACATAAACATTTTTCTTGTATCACACTCAAGAAAAAGGGCTTATCTGTGTATTCTGGGATAAATTATTTAGCTAGGATAAAACTTAGTTCTTTTCTGTGATGGTTTATACTGTACACATCTTCCTCATATAAACAAGTTCAGTGCATTAATAACAGCTATGTAAAACCTGTGGTAAAATGAATATTGGAATAATGCTGATTAATTGTAAATAATTAAAAAAAATATAATGCAGAAGGAAAAGGCACTGGAAAAGTTGCTTTACAAGGAAAGTGGGCAAGAATTCTGCATGTTTTGAGATTGACCAAGTGAGACTTAAGATGGGTATGGTAACATCATAATTATTTGCAAACCGGAAATACCATGAATGAAAGGAGTAGTTTATTTTGGCATAAGGGTTATAAGTAAGCATGACAGGATGAAACTTAACACCAGACCTGTCAGCCTACTAGATGAAGGGAGCTCTACAACCACTTCTATTTAAAAGCTGGATTTGACAAAGAACTATTCTAGGAGAGCATTCTCTACTGGCATAAAACATGTCCAAATACACTTCTTTTTGCTTTAATTTCAACAGTTCAAGTTGAAAAACTACTAGCATATTTCTGCAATGGTGTGTGTGTGTTAACACAGTACTATCAAGTAGTATGAATGAAATTGAATGTTTGCTTAAGAATTTTATATGACTACTTTTATTCTGAGCTTTAGCAAACAGAAGAGCAGTAATGATGAACCCTTATCAGAAAGACAGAGAAACATGGACTGCCAATTTTTTTTAGAGCAGAGGAAGAGGTGATGGAGGTCAGCAGGACTGCTAGTAGAATTCCCTGTGGTTTCCAGTGATCTCACAGTAATATATAAGTAGTATTTAAAACCTAAATGGAGTACTGGTGGATGTGAGTGGGAATGGGAAGTTCATTCTGCACTCCAGCTCCCTTAATTCTTCGCAGTGTGAGCTGATGAAACCACACTATTGCTGTCAAAGGCCAGGTTAACATTTAATAGCCCTGTAAAAGTTTAAACTTACTTTCAGAAAGTCTTAAAACATTCTTATAGCTTTGATTAAAATTCAGTGGAACTATTAGGCTTAACCACTGCCTTTCATTTAAGATAACTTTGAACAGTCATTAGCCTCTGCTAAAGGAGAAGGAAGCTGAAGAAATAGAAATCTCAAACAACTAAACATAAACACAAAGCACTGTCCAATCTGGACACAAATGTAAGGTGGCTCAGGGATCATCCTTACCTGAATAAATGTTCTTGGATTTTTAAAAGCAAAGCAAAGTGTCCAGACAGAGGAAGGGAAGAGAGTTGGCACAGCTGGAGGGTTAGCTGCTCTGTGGCTCTGGGGCCATGCTTGATAGGATGTAGGAAAAGGTTTTTTTAAGTAGAAAGCTGTCCAAAAACCATGATGACTGTGAATGGTGAAATTTGTGTTCAGATTTGTCATGCTTGAGGAAACAGATTATGTGCAGCTTTTTTAATGTTATTTTCTCCATAATTTATTTCTCTTTCTGCACGAAACAAACTGTAAGATGCCAAATTTTGTCTAGTGAATAAACCCACTAACAGTGATGACAATAGGATAATACTTCCTTCTTTTTGATCATTCTGTCCTTCTGTCTTAGCTGAGAATTAATCTATTCAGAATTTGATTTACTGTACCTGAATAAAAATTCATTAAAATAATTTAAATAATTATCAATAAACCACGTGTAAGACAATAATTATGCTTCAGACCTCAAGCTAACTAACTTGGTGATGATATCTGTCCTTACATTTTTTCCTAGGCTACAGGACTTCTGATTCAAAACTCTCAACACAAATGAATGAGAGAGACAAACTCTAAATACTGATTTTCAGATTTTCACATTCATTTTCATAAAATGAATCTGATGTACAATTTTCTTCATAAAGGAATGATTTCTCTAGACATAAGAGCTTGATAGCTTTTTCTAGGTGCTGAGCATTCCACACTGCCAAATATTCCACAGAGCCAAATTTAGAGGGTTCTGTTCCTATGACTTTTAAATCTTCCACTCAAGGCTCCTCAGGAAAACAAGTACTGAACGTGCAATATTTCCAGGGCTTGAGAATCATACAAAAATGCTTTTGGAGCTATCAAAAGAAAACAAAAAATATAATTCCAATACACAAGACATATTTATTTGCAAATCTCAATTATGAGTACAGTAATTTCATGATTATAAGCCGCACCTGAATATAAGCCGCACTTCCGGGTAGCTGGGAAGACCACGGGATTTGTCCATATATAAGCCGCACCCAAATATAAGCCGCACCTTTTTTTTTTT
>VRYO01001589.1:13759401-13773377 GCA_009812075.1 Sialia sialis
CATTTCACTGGGATTTGTCCATAGATAAGCCGCACCTGAATATAAGCCGCACTACTGGGGTAGGCTGGATTCTTCAATGAAAAATGTGCGGCTTATATTCGTGAGATTACTGTATATGAGGTGTCATTTTCACTCTTCACCATGTCACCACCCCTCACAATTGAAGGCTAAATCAAGTCCAGCATGAAACTTTATGTCATCTACTAACTCCCATTGTAAGAGCTTTTGTTTTTCTCTCATTGTCTTCCAGTAATACAGCATTCAGCATACTTTCTGGGTAATTGTAAATATCAGTAATGTATTTTTGTCTGTAGATGCACTGCACATGAAAGCAATTAGGCTGACGGAGGTCTCAGTCCTTACTGCTGCTAATTCCACCGGACAGTCCAACTTCCATATTCATTGTCATTTGTTGTTGCAAAAAGGGATCAAAATTTTGATTCCATGATAATATAATGGACGCAATAGTCACACTTCACACCTGATCTTGCTTACAGGAAAGATGGCAGTGTGTGATGGTCCTTCATACTCAGGGTGACCTCCTGGCTCCAGTGAGGATGGCGCTGAAACTCTCAGTGGTTTGGAAGGCCACCAGTATTTATTTTATCTTTATTCTACAAACCTGAGTTTAAATGAGTTCTTTTTCTAGAGGTCATCTCATCTTCACCTTCAAAGGATGAAAGAGTTGTCCCTATGGGTAGCATTCATCTCAATGTAGCCATTTAAAAGTTAGAGGTCTATCAAAGTGCATCATTCAGGTTGCTTCCCCTGAAAAAAATGGTACCTAAAGCAGAGAGTCTGAATTGTCCTCCAGAGAGTGGTAATGAACTCTGAGGTGACACGAGTGGATATCTAGATATTACATCATTAAAAAAGGTGAAATGAATCCCATCTTATACATATCACGATTAGCTCATAATTCATATTAAAACCAAGAAAAATATAAGGAGCAATGAGACCTGTATTGTGAAATATCAAAGGCTGATAAATAACTAACCCTGTATTAATGAAAGAAAGAGAAGCTATTAGAACTTACCTTCTCAATTCAAACTCACTGATTAATCTAATCAATATAATTTTAATAAAACTGTACCATTTATTCTGGGGAAATCTTATCATTACTCTGTGCAAATGTTTGTTGAAGACTGCTTCTGACATACACCTTGCCGTTCATTGCATGACAAGGCAGCTGACAATTATGCTTAAGTTTGTGCAATTATGCAACAGTCTTATTGCTGTTGGCATGTGTCTAAATAATACAATGCATTTCTAAAACAATCTAATGGCTCAGCTGAACTAAAACAAGCCTGCAATGCAACACTTGTAAAGCTGACATGATGTCTTAAGTGTGTTGGACATGATATGTTCCAGTAACAAGATTTTAAGTTTGTATATTTTCTAAATACAATATCACATGGTGGTTGAAAATCTGACAGCACCCATGTGTGGTAGGTACAGCAAATAAATGTCATCAATAAACTTTTGGTAGCTTCCATTTAAAAAGGAAGTGTGCATTTGGCATTTCTACCTTCCGCTTGTGAATGATTAGCACAAGATCTAAGTTAGATAGCCTTCATCTCTACATAATATCTCTGGTTGTCACTAAAAAGCATTTCAGATACTTCAAAGTCAGACAACATCACCTTAGAATATATTATATGACCAATCTTTTAATAAGCCAATTAAGTTTCACATATCTATCTTCTTTATATTGGGTAGGGGCTTTTTTCAAATTTCTCTGAATTTGTCTTCCAAGGACAGCAGGAGTTTGAGATGTTATGTCAGCTCTGATCTGCATGAGCTTTTCAACCAAAAAGCCACAGAATTGGAATATAGATACGAGTGACATATAGGTAGATACACACGTGCAGATGGATGATGGATAGATAGATAGATAGATAGATAGATGCATACTAATGTCATATCCATAAAATGACATTATTTTCTGAATTTTCATTAAATTGTAGTCTGACTTTACCACCTCTTCTATGGTAATTAATTTTCTTTATTGCCCTATGACATCTACTTGATTTCATGAGCCATACAGCTTTAAATGTCTCATAATATCCAGACTTTTTTCTTCCTGTTTCAGCAAAGGAAAATATACAATATAACTAATGGTATTGGAAAACTCATCTCACAATAGGAACCTAGAGGTAAACAACTGCATTTGCAGTATATAATCTCCTCTACAAGATTTCTAATTATTGTTATGCTTGTGTAGTCAGGAAATCATGGTCTATAAAGCAAGCCTAATTTCCTGTGGCTTGCACCTGAACACGATAAAAGCTCTTGATCTCCTTTCCTTCTCCAGAGGCAAATCACAAAACTGTGACATTGCTGTTTAATCCTACAATGAGTACCTATTTCCACCCATGTAATCCTGAAAGTGTTACCTTGATGAATGCTGGACCAAGGTCTCTCTGGGCTTTCTGTGACTGCCGTAACATTTCCCTGTAATAAAATGAAGATATGCAACATCGAATTTTTTTTTTTTTTGTACTCTCAATAATTGTATGACTTTGGCAAAAGACGCTGATTAGCTCAGGCAAAGCGGTTTTTCTTCAGAATTCTGTGCCAGCTTGGGAGGGTTCTTGTGTTAGACAGAAAGTTAATTACTACTTCTTCCTACAACAAAGAGAAGACTATATTGATTAGATGTAGCTGTGAAAACACTTAAGAAAAAACAAAGCCCCGGGTTTGTCCTATGTAATGTGAGCTTTAGTGCTTGTGACAGGTGCCAGATTTACAACACTGGAGACTAAAATCCTCTCTGCTCAAGGCAGGTATGGCTTTCCCCTGCCTGTCACTCAGCCATGCTCCAGTGGGAAAAGCACCAGATGTGCAAAAGCACTTCATTGCTGTTTAATCCTTTGGTGCTGACTTAGTGGGATTGAGCAAGGGACATCAACTTATTTCACATGGGCCAACAAATAACATTGACTTTGCAGCCTCTGTCCAACAAAGCTGTTAAGCACATGCAGAACTTTAACATCATCCATAGACCCAACTCCCTCAATTCCAGTGCTTTAGGTCCTTATTCACTTCTGCCTTGGAGAGGATTTGAACTTGTGACTTACAGCTAAAATGTTTCACATCCTTTTACTAATCCTCCCCAGTCACATCCTAACAAGCTGCCTTTGGAGACATATAAACCAAACCTCACACGGAACCCTTGCCAGTACACTCATGCTTCACAATGTCTAACACCTAACATTCCCCTGTACCAGAGGAATCACTTTTGTTTTGCTGGTATTTGTCAGTCTTCATGTCATGAGTTTATGTCTCCTACTCCGAACAGTACTTCCTATACGTTTAATCCCATGAAAACTCATTTCTTATTCAAGTGTATTAGGTCTGCATACTCATACCCAGTGAATACTTATTACATTGCCAAAAAATAATATCTTCAGCAGCATATCCAATCTTATACACAAACGGCTGCTTCAAATGAGCTGCTTGTGGTAAAAGCAAAAAGGGGAGAAAAATATAGTGGTAAATAGAAGGAAGGAATAGAAACTGAAGGCAGAACTAAAATGTTGCTTTGAAAATAATTTGATCAGGGACCAAAATCCTATTAACGCTACAAATTACTTGAAAACTATTTATATGTGTGAAGTAGACAGCAGAGATGTGTGATTCGCACCTTTGCAAGCAGTTTGCAAAAGAGAGTATTTTTTTCCAGGTGTGGAGGAAGTCTCCAACTGCATCCCATGTGCAGAGGATTACTCCTGCATGAGGAGCCTTTCCTCCCTGTCACCCTGGGAGTCTGTGCCTCGGAGGCACTGAGCCTCCTGGCTGCAGCTACTGGAGACAACTCGTGGGTTTGTCCTGGGAGAGCACTGGGCACAGAGCCATGGAGCTCTGCATCATGTTACACCAGCACTGCTTCTCAGCAAGCCCTTCTGGGCAGCACAGCAAAGGAAGCTACTGCAGCTCTCATGAGGGCAGAAAAAAAATCCTTCTGAGCTGAAGGCTGGAACAAGCTTGCTGGGATAGCAGGTCTAGTTCCTCATATTACAAATGACCTTATATATACGCATATTACCTAAGTTTTTTATTCTTTGCTCAATTTCCATCTCAGCAGATCTTGCTACTGACAGAAATTGTTTGGCCTCTGTTTGGCTGTACTGATATCAAGTATATTTGAATTTTAACCTAAAGTTATGTGTGCTACTGTTTTTTTATATTGCCATCCTCTTTGAGCTGGAGCCAGTTTCCTACTGCGTGAACCTGCTTCATTATCCACACTAGAAATACTGCTCCTGTCAACATTGGTTTTTTGCAAGTACATTACTTGGATAGTTAATAGTTATCCTGTGACTTGTTAATATGCCCAGTTTTTTCTCTTCCTCGGTCATTTCTAACAAATGAGCTCTTAGCCTGTAGCAGAGGCTTTTGTTATTAGTCCGTAAGTGCATGACCTTGCATTTTGCAGTATTGAATTTCAATTACTCCAGCCTACAACGTCATGCAGCTCTTCCTGTGTGTTCCATCCCAGCCATCCTTTAGAGTCATATTCCCTCCCAACCCTGTATCACTAGGACATATCAGCACCACACCAACTATTTTTTACCAAGGGCTTTAAAAAATGCACACTAAATCAGCACCAAGAATCCATGTCTGGGAAGAGGAGTAGGAACCTCCCTGATGTGAAATACTTTACACCCAAAGCTTAGTTCTTATGTCAGCACTAAAAGCTGGCTAGTCCTCTTTTATGCCCTTGTCCGTTGTGATCCCTGTTTTCTCGTGTTTAACTAAAAATGTCCCATAGTATCACACAGTCGATTACAGTGTCACAGGCTTAACTGAGATCAAGAAGTAGTTGTGGCACATACAGTTTTCTAATAAGAAAGCTGTCATTTCAAAGGCAGAATACATAACCAAAATTAACAGATATTTAAATCTAAATGCATACATCTATTTACCTAGCAATTAGCTATCACCTATCTCTACATATTCATAGATAATTAAATTTTCTTTCTTTCTTTCTCAATGCTTGTTTTCTTACACTCTGCCTATCAGTTGGGTGGCTAACAAGTCCTGTAGTCACATTACTTTTTTGTCTTCCTTAATACAACATTCATATGGCACCACTTCTCTACCACATCTCTACCTAGATAATTTACCAAAAAGATTGGAATTGTTTTGTGATTGTGCTCTCAGTGAATCCAGTAGTCTTCCAGAATTACCCATTTCCTTCAATTGGGCAGCTCTATTTCCTGCAAGGACATGTTCTTAAAAAACACCCATTTCACTTAACAGCTTCTTACATGTTTATCACTCCACTGAGTCCGCTACAAAGAATCCTCAAAATAAATTCGCCTAGACAACCATCAGACAGGGGGATGCTCCCACTGGAACAGCCTCAATAGAGCATAGTGAGAGTTTTGTTTCCAGAATAGACTCTTGTCTGGTGCCTGTACTTTGCTCACATGTTTGAAGGTGGGATTGTATGAGGACTTCTGAGGGTCTGCACTTCTAATGGCAGATAAAGGAATAAGTAGATATCTAAGTCTCTTTGGAAATCTAAAAACCCTGTAATTCTAAATTTTTAGAACCTAAAATTTAGCACCTAAAATTGTTCCAGCTATGGGTTATTAATCTCTCCAGTCTTTTTTTCTGTGTATGTATGTGTGTGAATGTATCCAGCCCTTGCGAGATGGTATTCATCAAGGGAAGAAATCCAGTTCACCTTTCTCTACCCAGCCTTGCCTCCATGGACTGTGCCCTGTGCAATTTGCTTTAAGCCACAAATGAAGAAATACTTATTTTCCTTACTAGTTGAAGGTAGACTTGTGTCATAGGACCACTTCCTGGGGCCCCTATTCATGTCCATGCATACATTGCACACTGCTCAGACACCTACCCAGGAAAGTAGAATGCAAAGAGTAACCTAAAAAAGCTAAGTTTTGAGCAGGTGCACAGAGGTTATCTACACTGCCAGATGGATATACTCAAGAGAAATGAACAGATGAAGTAATCTCCATACTTCAAGAAGTGTTTGGGACACAGTTCAATAGTTCAACAGAAGCTTTATCTATTTTTAAAAATAATATCTAGAATATTAGTACATCATTTATGATTTTTAAAAAATTTATTTTATTCACAGTAAACTGACATTTCAAGAAAGATGTTATCTTACTCTTTACTCAAATCCTTCAAGTCCTTTTAAGGCTTTAATAGTTCAGAGTTAGCCTTTATAAAGACTGAGGAGATGACACATAGTCTATGGTGTATGTTGTCATAGATCTGTGGTACTGGCTTTACATTTCCATTGTCTCTGCCTAATTAGATCAACTGGCAGTTCTATGACAAGGGAAAGGTTCTAATTGACTTGTACAAAATGCTTATTTTGCCTGCTTACACTGATGCTCACCAGCACAAAACTCTGTGATCTCCTGGCAGCAATTGTCTTCTAAATATCAGTGTGCAGTGATTGGGAGAAACCTTTGATCCAAGCCTAACTTTAAATAAAGTTAGACTCTCTCGACAGCTCCTCCTCTCAGCCATGAGTGCGCAGGCACCTGAGCACAGATCACTTTGCTGTTTATTTACACAGTTTTATTTCCAAAATACTGCTGCATTCCTGTGGTGGCTGGTGGAAATGAATGTGTGGGAGCTGAGCTTTGGGATGTAACCAGTGCTGGTGCTGCAGAGCAGCAGCCGTGAGTCTTTTTTGGGCCATCCCTGCTGCATGTGAACTTTGCTGGGCAGCGCAGCACAGGTAATGGTCCAGGCAGGACGATGGCAGCTGGGTGGAATTTGCAAGACAAAAGTCATGGAAAGAACCATGCTGGCAGCATTTAGCTGAGGAAATACGAGAGCTCATACTCAACAAAGCTCTAAAAAAAACCACTTAAGGAAAAAAAATAATCTATCAGATTTAATATATATTCTTCTTATATTTGCACTCTATGTCCCTTGCTTCCTGATTTAATGGGACTCCAAAGGACTCTGTTTTTTTATAGGTTTTTGAGAGGAGTTTTAGTTTTTTTGTGTTTTTTTCCCCTTATTTTTTATTGAAATGAAAATTGAAAAAATATGAAAAAATATATTTAACATAAAATTAAAATGTTTTACAGGACTTTAAGAAGATTGCTAAAATATAGTGACTTGTTTATAATAAAGTAATTTCTACTAATGAATTTTACAGAGGGACTCCTGCAGAAATAAAGTATATTTATTCAAGCATGTCCCAAGAGATGAGTGAGACAGTCATGGCAAGCATATTCCTTTCAAACAACACATCATAAACTACAAGGTAAAATATCAGGTGTGAAAACTATACACAGCTTCCTTTAGACTGAGTTCTGTTATAAAAGAATCACAAAATCCTGGTAAACATTTTTTAATGTTCCAAATCTAAATGCAGGATGGTAAGATCAAATAATTAAACATTTCCATCTTCAATAAGAAAATAGTAATTCAATTATGTCAGAAGAGATAAGAGAAAACATCTGAGTTCTATACCTGATGGGAGTCTTTTTGATTCTCTATATTCATCCAAGTTATTTCACCTTGTTCAGGATTAATGGCTACGAAAATGTGGATGTGACAATCCATGTTCTTTATAAGAATATTTTAGGAATTTAATTCATATTTAGTAAATATTTTCAAAACTGTTTGAAGGATGAGAATTGCTGAGTGTTATGGTGCCCTATGGCAGGGGTGGGTTACAGTGAGTGACATGCACTCCAGCTCTGAGAATGAAACAGTGACCAAATTATTATCTGGAGAGGGAATACTATTGATGGATTCTCAAAACTTTGGATCACTTTTTTCTTATTCAAAGAAAGATAATGGCTAAGGCAATAATTTTGTGTGAAATTCAGTATGAGAAATGATGTGGTTTTTGCTTCCTGAGGACATGAAATGCAACACAAATAATGGCAGACAAGGCCAAGCATCCATGTAAAGCATCTCAGACATGTGTGTACCTCTGCCTAGCACTAAATTTCTAACTTTCGAGGCATTTTGTTTTTGAGTTTGATCTGGATGTTTCATAATTATTCTATTTACTTTGGCTTGCCCAAACCCTTGTATTGTGTTCTTCACAGAGGTAGGATTATCCATACTCTCTGCTCCTGAAAGCTGGCACACTCCCTTTGAAGCCCTTGAATCTGTGCCATTTTACACCACTGCAGACTTACTTGATATTGTGTTATAACCTCAGATGGGTCCCAGCTGCAAAGCTTGGTCTGAATCCAAGATCACCCCAAACTAGGGAGTGTTTGGATTCATGATTGTGCCTTAGAAAGAGAAATAGCTTTCTGAATAGGGTAGAGGGCCAGCACCTGTCAGGGAGGCTCCTTCATTGTGGTTAATCTGCATGAAACTGGAGACCAGGTTTTGTGGAATCCTTCTGCACAGCAGAGCTAAGAAGTGTAGAGCCACTCAAAATGAAGAAAATAAAAAAGCTAAAAATCATCATCTGATCTAATGCAATTGTAGGATAACTCTTAATCACAATGAATCATTGGCTTACTTAATGAGGCTATTTGCTGCATATCACTGTCCAGTACAAGAGGCAAGGAAAGAAAATCCCTATTAAAGTCTAGCAGAGCAATGAAAAATGCATAAAAGCTCAGAGAAATTAGCATATATTTCATTCTCTCAAATGAACACTGTTAATCCCATAT
Source organism: Sialia sialis (assembly GCA_009812075.1). Classification (NCBI taxonomy): domain Eukaryota; kingdom Metazoa; phylum Chordata; class Aves; order Passeriformes; family Turdidae; genus Sialia; species Sialia sialis. The sequence goes on from VRYO01001589.1 coordinate 13,768,044, forward strand.
TGTCTTAGTTTTTCTCCTACTGCTAAAACAGAAATGAGAGGGTTTTTTCTATTTCATTTAGCAGGTCTATATAAAATTGAAATAAATTAATAATATTTAATTAATGCTTGTTGAAGCTTTGTTCTACTGCAGTTTTAACCTTGCAAGTTGATTAAAGGCATGTGGGATGTCCCTGCTAGTAAAGCAGAGTTCCTGGAAAATAGCTTTGATTCTATGGGTGACCAGGCTAAAATAGAATTGCTTAAAATGCTGAAACAGTTTTGGGGGGGAAGGGGGGGGGTTCAAATAAAAGTTTTCTTTTGACAGTTAAAGCTCCTCCTGCCCACACCCCACCCCCATTTTGATTAATATTGCGTGTGACCACTATTTTCAGAAATCTGATTAAATCATCATCAAAGATCAAATTCCCTATCAGACCTTCAGAAGGGTTGCCCAGCTGACATGAATGATATGCCAATGTTCTCTACAGACCAGGAAGAGAAGCAGAGTAGACTTTGCCACCTTATCTTCCCAACAGGTTTCTGTCCTGGTGAAAGATGACCAGAAGGAGTGCCTGAGTATTTAATGTCCACTTAATTTGCTGCTGCTCTGCCAAAGGTAATAGTTCCAGTTGTGAGGGAACACCAATTTCCTAGCACAGAGGATGTGGACTCAGAGCTCAGACTGCTAAATAAGTTGCTGATATCTAACACTTTTTTTTTTTTTTTTTTTTTTTTTTAAATAGTAAATCTTCACTCCCAAGATTCCCAGTCTGTTAACCATCCATTTGAGCAGGCAGCAGAGATACAGATGTAGGGAAGAAGGAGGCTTAGCTGAGCTTCAAAGTGGCTCAAACATTTACTGGATGCCTGTGACACAGCATTTGCCAGGCAGTCCTGACTTCCTCCCATTCACATGAGAGTTGCATTTACCTCTGGGAAAAGGAAATGTCACCACTTCATGTCTGGTTGGTGTCTGAAGCAATAACTTCTACACACTGCACTCTATAAACACACAGATGCACTTATAATACATATGTATCTTTGTACCTTTGCAACAGAACCTTGAAGCTAGAGAATAATTTGCTGTTCTGAAAAAGAAATGTACTGTATTTAGTCCTCTTTTTGATCCTGTGTATATATATGTACATAAATATGTATATAAATATAAATATGGCATTTCTTACATTGCTGTAATTGAAACTAAACTTTTGTTAATAAATAAAAAATTAGACTATTGTGAGATATTATTTTTCTAGTTTCAGAACCTTCCAATGCTTTTGCTTCCTTGATGCTGTTCTATTGTAAAGAATAGGCATTATGCATTAGCACTATTAACTTTTCATGAGCAAGTGGAACAAACAGGGAATCCTATCAGTCCAAAGCATACTGAGGAGACTTGGCTTGGAAAAAATGCTTACAAATTTGTAGGCAAAATAACTTCATATATATATATACACTTCATGACTTATAAAAAGATTACAGTCAATATTTACATAAACTAATCTTCCTAAACTGTAAGATGTGTCACCACCTTAGTTATATTGACCTTTTCTAAAATAAATGCTATTTCCTTAAGTTATTGCCATGCCATTCCTTCTCTTAATTAATGTATTATTAGTCAAGCATCTCTCCTCCAACTGAAAGAAAGCAGTTTAAATATTTTACAATGTTCCATTTTGACTAGAAGTTGAGCATACTAAGAGGAGGATATTTGGTATGATGGTAATATTCTTTTTCTTCAGTAATCATTCAAACCCCAAAGGCATTTCTTCTGCCTTTTTCATGTCACATGGGCCTTCCCTCCAAGAGAGCATGATATTCATGCCTCAGGTGGAGCCTGAGTTGAGCTCTTCTTCCACCAACAGAATGAATGGCTTGTTCTACCCACTACAGCACCAAAGGCAATCTCCCCACCTTTGTCCATATAAAACAGCCCTGAGTTTGCAAATTGCATTAGAGGAATATACACATGAAAGAATATTTGCCTAGAAGCTCAAAGACCCTGTTCCTCAGGGTCCAGATCTGAAACCTTAGATTTAATTGTCCCATTATTTATGCATTATTTACACAGCATTGCCAGTGGATGCAATTCCCAAAATATATAGAGCCAGTGGCTGTGTATACCTGACATGGCTAAATGTTTGAGCAAGGCACTAAATCAGTCTGCTGTGTCCTGGGTGTCTGTGGAGCACACGTAGATCAATTCTGTGGTGCACCAGGTTTGTGGTGACTACATACCACATGCCCAAGGAGTTCAGTGCAGTCTCACTGCACGTACAGTGCAGAAGTGGTCTGGGCTGGCTTGATCAGCAAATCCACAAGGCTGCCAGACCCTTAAAAACTGCAGTAATTTCATGTGTATAAGGCGCACCTTTTTGACTGAAGTTTTGATCCGAACCCAGAAGCGCGCCTTATATGCCGGTGCGTCATATATCTGGGCAAAGTTCGGGAAATTGCCAACCTGAAAGTGCGAGCCGGGCCGGCCCAAGGCGGGGCGGAGCTGCTGGGAGCTGGATCCTTGCTGAAAAAAAAAAAAAAAAAAAAAAAAAAAAGCCCTATAAGCCGGTGCACCTTATATTATATATGGACAAAATAGGGGAATTTCTGGCTACCCGGAAGTGCACCTTATACTCCAGTGCACCTTATAGGCGTGGAATTACTGTATTTAGAAAATACAAGGTAATACCTGTAAGGTTATGGATAATTGATAAATTTTTATTTGCTGCTAAAATGGGCACAGTAGGATAGTCTAAGGAAAAGATTTAATCAGATATTAGCCTAAAAAATTGTCTTACCCAGACAATTTTTAAATTATTCATTTAAGTACTTTTTGCACACTTTTTCTTCGTTTTTATATCTCTATGCCTTGCTTCTTCCTCTAAGTACTCAAATACCTCGTCTTTTGTGTCTATGAGATATTTAGTTGTAACACAGAGGTTTATATTTACTTGAGGACAGATTCTCCAGTCTCACTGACCTCTGAATTCTGGAATACCTGCAGGTCCAGTCTCAAATGCTGCACACAGCAGGAAGTCAAATGTTCTGATCTCAGGAGAGCTCCTACTCACCTGTGCCGAGTTACAGAGCTGTCAGTGGGCTGAAAGATGCAAGTCTGGTCCTGAAAACACCGTTCAAGTGAGAAAAATGTATTCACAAGGGGCCTGACATGGCAAGGACCCAAGCAGCTCTGGCATCCATCCAAAAAACCACTTAATGCATATGCTTGGAGCTACAATTCAGCTGCAAGTATGTGAGCAGTAGCTTTGCCTTTGATTGACACTGAATCAACGAGATGTGAGAGGTGATTAACAAATTTATCAAGCAAGGGCAATATTTGGCCCAGGACTGGACTTCTGTTGTTCAGTTCCTGAATAAGGAAATCAAAACTGTTTGTAGGGGCTGCAGAGAACTTCCTTGACACAGAGATTTTTTTAGGCAGACATGGTGACATTAGACACAAAAGTATCAGAGCTTTCCTAATGTCTGAATAAACTAGAAATGTGAATAGATATGTTAATACTAATAAATTAATCTTGGAACTCTGTTCATCGACTACCATAGAAGGAGTCTTAATGAAGAAAACTGAATACATTCTGCTTACTTGCACAATACTATTCCCTTATGTGGATAAATTTAGCAGAATCTAGTCTTTTCTTAAACAACACCCACTTTATAATGTGCAGTGTTGTATTCCTGATGGATTGAAAGACCAAGGCAGAAGACTTTTTTAAGAGTTAAAAAAACCACAACCTCCCAAGTTTATTCAGATTCATAAGCAAGAAAGGTGTCTACTAGTTTAAGGTTGAAAGATGCTGAAATTGATAGAAAATGTGCCCATTTATTCAAAGTTATGTTTTCTCATGTGTTGGATGTGAGTATTGCATAACTTTGCTCACAGTTCTGGAAGAACGAAAGTGTGAGGGTAAAAATAACCAGGAAGGGAAATGGCAAAAAGGGAATTTATTTTGCAGAGGAGGCATAGGGCAAAGTTGTTTGGGACACATTAGCCCACAAGAAAGGTTTACAAAGGCAAGAAAAGAAGTCAGCGTAGGCTGAGGACTTGTATCAATCTCTTCCAGTTTGAGGGCTTTCTGAGCCTTCCTGTCAATGGCAGATATTTCTGCTCTTACCTGCAAACTGGAGTTCACATGTCACTAAAAGTTTTCAGTTGTTTTATTTTGTAAACCTTTTCTTAGATTAGGATTTAGCAATTTTATTTTAGGTTCCTAATTTGTGGGGGAGGGGGTATGATGATGACACACAGGAAATTGTCAGGATGGAAACATACTTAAAAACACTTCTTCTGCTTCAAATAGAAATGTATAATCCCCAAACTTCCAGAATCCATGGATTTTCAATAGTTTATACTAGCATCAGTCTTTTTTTGTTTTTTACCCAGTCTGGTGTTTTTAGCTTTTGAACAGATTATATTGAGCATGCACTTGAGGTTTCAAAGGAAATTTTTAGTCTATTGGGTAATCAGTTCCTTAGGTTTACATCCAAGCCACAAAATATGTATTTCTGTCAATTTTTGCCTTGCTACATGAAGTTGTTGAAAAATCTGCTCAAAATGCAGTTGGTCAGGTTTGTAGCTAAATTATGTACATTAAACCTCATATTTTCATGAATAGTTTGGGTTCAGCATTTTCATTGTCTTGAGCATTAGCTTTAACTTTATAGACAGCTATTTGCAAGAGAAAGTACATTTAATTCCACAACTGTTGACATTGAGAGCTTATTGTTGATATAGGCTTCAGTGATAACCTTGTGTTTAAAATTGTTTCTGTCCTAGTTTAACAGCACAGTTTATTTTTAAACAGTTTCCTTTTTATCCCTTCTGGCTGCAGATTTATTAGCAGAAACACATTGTACAAATGATGATTTATAATAGAATCATGTTGCCTGAGAAAATGTATTGATTTAGAATGAAATTGCAGTCTTTACTGCAAAGGCAGAATGAGAGTGATCTGCCTTGAGTTAAATGAAATTCCTCTGACTGCCCTATACCTGTGTTTTCTTTCTTTTGTAATATTTTACATGAAAGAAAATGTTGCATTAGGCATTTGTTTTTTTATTCAGTTCTTGCAATCTACATTCCTCAGCATGCCACAATTAGGAGGATTGTCTTTGTTCAATTCTTTCATCAGTTCAAAGCAGCACAGCATTTACCTTGGTAGCATTTAAAGTGAACCGATCAATAGCTAGATGTTTGCTATTAAGAATGATGAAGAAAGGTTGAGTGGGAGGCAAACAAGGTTATCTACTTTTAATATATTACCTAATTATTTTCTGTGTTGGAAGGAAGGCATGCCTTCATTTAATTGATTTTAATACACATACATGCAATTACAGT
>VRYO01001589.1:13784461-13923717 GCA_009812075.1 Sialia sialis
GAGGGAGAGCTGGAAGGATGGAGCAGAAGGGGAAAGGTGTTTTTAAGGTCTTATTTTACCTCTCATTATCCTGCTTTGAATTTGTAAGCAATAAACTCAATTCATTTCTTGAAGTTGAGCCTGTTTTCCTGTGGTTGTATTTGATGAGCAATCTCTCCCAGTCCTTATCTCTCTCAACCCACAAACCCTTGACTAAATTTTCTCTCCTCTCTCCAGCTATAGAGAGGAGTGAGCGAGTGGCTTTCATTGGTGCCTGGCATCTCACAGTGTAACCCACACCAGGGGACTGGCATTTCAGCCCGGGGCCTGTCAGTATGAGAGCATGTCAGCTCCTCCAGGCTCTGCATGTGCTCACAGAATGCTGCTGCCCTGATGGGCAGAGGAGGCAGCTCATCTCCTGGAGTCTGCAGGCCCACCTGGAGCAAGGAAATTTCTCACCTCTCCAACTCTATCTCATCTGCTGTGAAGCCCTGAGACTACCATTATGTCACTTCAACCTCAACTGTTTAAAAATGCACTCTCAAGTCCGAAGCTTTCTCAAATCCCCTTGTTATTATTATGCTGCTCATCTCTCAGCACAGCCACAAGATCTCTGACTCCTGTCACATTCCACCTTCAGCCTGGAGCAGCTGCAGTGACAGCTCTCAGGCTGACCATGATGTCTGGAAAGAGAGAGTGAGGTTATACCCTAAACAAGATGGTTAAATACAAACTGCCATTGAAGCAGCTTGCTGCTTTGGCTTAATTGTATTAGTTGTGTCTTTAATTGTTATTTATGTGTCTCTGACTGGCCCAGCAGGATTAGGAAGGATGAAGAGAAGGCAGACACAAGCACAGAACCAATAATGCACTGTTGTTTTGTGCTAATGGTGCTCTATTTATGATCATGTGAAGCCTAAATTGCATTCCATTAAAATAAATAGAGATTTTCTTTTTTATTTTGTTATGTCAGAAACCGAGTGTAAGATTTACCTTTAATACAAAAATAACCTAATTGAGCTCAAGGAGCTGAGCCAAATCCTGTTGGTATTCACCCCCACACTCAAGCCCCTCTTTCTCCCCCACCCCCTGGGTCCTGTGGCTCCACTAAAGACTTTGCTGATTTGCAACAAGATGAGAGAAGAGTTTACATCCTACATATTTTTTCAAGCCATGCACAGGAACTGTAATGCAGCAGTGCAGAGGCACTCCAACTAATATACTAATTGGATGCAGATGTGTTCTGCCTCTTGGAAAAATAAGACCAACTGGATGATCAACAAGAGCCAAATGGGTAATTTCTCTTTAAACAAATTGGTTTTATTAACTTTAAAATGCCCATAATCCAACTAGTCTGGCAGACTTTGGATGCTATGAAACCACAAGCAGTATGTGATACCTGTTATTATCTCATACTACTTTTGGCTGCGTTATTGCCATTCTGAATAAAAGACTAACATGTAAGGCTGAAGTCTCTCTTAAATAAAGAGTAGCATGTGTGAGCACTGCCCCAGGAGATGGCCAGGAAATGAACTGTTTCAGGCTAAATCTTTTCCTTGCTCCTTGCTTTCTTCAGTAGGAGTGCATTTGCATACTCTGCCCACAGAAAGCCCAGCTCCCAGCCACCTTCTAAACAAAGAAGGATGCTGTTGGTGGGAAGAAAACCATGTCAGTCTTGCTCTTAGAGGAGAGGAAGGCTTTTAGTGATAGCTTTCAATGCTACTCACAATCCTATCAGCCAAAACGCAGAGGGAGTAGCAAGGCTGGCATTTAAAAGTTAACATGGGGCTCTTTCATCGGAGAGATGCTTGTGTCAGAAAACAGATTCTTATTTAGCTCACACCTTTGATACTGATGGGAGGAGTGTGATGTCAGTGCAAGTGGAGATCCTGCAAAGTTAAAAGGATCCACTGAGTACGAGCCCTGTGCTGCTGCTTGACGGGTTTGACTTTCTGTGTGACAGAGGACCAAATGAAGGACCAAAAGTTGCACACTTTATTGAGTAATTTTTTTCCTTTGTAAATCAGCATATCTTTACTCCCCTCTGCCAGTTTTATTTCTGTGGAAAATAATCAGTCTTTAAAGTTACCATTATGACTTTATAGAAACATGAGCAAAAACAATGGGTATTGTCAATACTCCTTGGAAATTAAACGTTTAGAAGAAACTATACTGTCAGTATATGCAGAGCTTGGGCATCCATCTTCTTGAGCCCTCTGGCATCACTTGACTTTTGAGTCCTGCTATTTGGGTGGTGACTAGCAGTCTGAGAGGGCAGCCAGAGATTTTAATTTCAGCATTAGGATTACCGGCTACTGAATGACATCTAGGAATTACTGTGGGAGCTCTCTATTTTCCTGGTCAGTTTAAAGCAGGTCTTTTTTCAAAAGACAGGCATAATTCAGCAAATGAATACAGTGCCATTGAAGCCCAGCTACAGTATCAATATCAATATCAATAAAACCTAGATGTGCACTTTAGCCTTGGAGAGCAATGTAAAATAATTAACAATGGCCTGTGAAAACAATAAAATTGTAGGAAAAGGAAAAAAGGAGCTAAGCTATCACAGAATAGAGAAACCATAGGGATCAGCTGAAAGCAGCAGAAAAAAGCCTCAAAACTTTGGTGTTTCCTGTTACTGATTTGAGTAAATTTAGAAGTGCCTGTTTTACAAGAACAGCCTTGCACCAGAACAGTGGGGTATGAATAGCAGATTTGAATAATTACCTTTGAGGTGATTGCTAGTTCAGATTATCTGAGATTGCAATCACTTCAGATGTAGCTTCTTCTATTTTTAATTTCAGAAATGTGATAAATTAGAACTATGAGAAGAGTAAATAGGTATCTAGTGAGACTCAGCTGAAAGATCTTTGCCCACTTTAGTTCTAAAGACAGAATGAGTGGCAGTCAGAGCAGGATGGGGTGCTCAGGTGACATGAGATTCAGGAGCAGAGGCTGCCCTCCTTTAAGAGGAATTACACATTATAGGCTCCAGCCACGCCATGAGTCTGCATGCTCTGTGCCAGGAGGTAGTGCCAGGGACCCAGACTTACCCTTCTGGTAAATCCACTTGTGTTAAAAAATGCAATTTTCACTAGAAACTGAGCAGTTCCTTAAAGCCACATAATTTACCTAATGATTGATTGCAGCATCCAAATACAAATGTTTTGAGGTCATGCTGGACAATACGAACTACAAACAAAGATAACTCCAATGCAGCTCTGTAAATTTGAGAATGACCATGAAGAAAAGCAAAAAATGCTCAATTTAATAAAATTTGAGAAATATATTTAAATCAGTCCTTTTCAAGCTCCTCTATTAATGAAAAGAAAATATGTATACAATTAACCCATTGGTAATTCAGAGGTCATACCAGGTTTCCCAAAAAACTTTTGTCTGCCTAGTGTGCAGATGCTTTTTCTCTGTGGGTCAGAGCAGGGTGCCTTGGCAGTGATCAGGAAAGAGCAGGAATGCTGTGGGTGCATACACATGGCTAGGAAACTTTTATGGCTTTATTTTTTTTTAATGGCACACATACCTTGGAAACAGCTGCAAGATTCCTATTTTAGGTTTCATTTTCCAAAGCTGTGCAGCAGTTATTTTGGCATCTAGCACATCTGGCCTTTAATCGTGTTCTCACTGCTCCACAGTGTTTGACAGACTGTGTGGTAGAGCTCCTGCATTCACAGGATCACTGACAGGATCAAACCCCAGAAACATTTCTTTTGGAAGGGACTTCTGGAGGTCACCTCAACCATCTTTGTTCTCTAAGCCATCCTAACTTCAGGATTAAAAATCCTGTTAAACCTTTACCTTTTGGAAAAGCTGATTTTTAATTTTCTTTTTTAGTTTGGCAGCTTTACACTCCAAATGGTGATTCCCTGATTTTCAGTTCTCAGTAATGCTGTCTACCTTCATCATCATCAAATACAGTTGTCTGTGTGAGAGAATCACTGTGGGAAACAGCTATAGTTCACTTATCATGATTTTGCAGACAGTCAGTGTTAAACTTTTTTTTGGTTTGTTTTAAAATGTATAGAATTGTCCATAGTTGCATATATGGCTTTAGCCTAAATAAAGTTCCACTCTCATTTGCCATAACAATAGTTATGTTATAGAGTCCTTTTAAGATTGTTATGGTAGATTCAAATTAGACCTAGATACAGCTACAGAATCCATATCAAATGAGATACTGGTACACTAAGATCCTCAGGAGAAGCATTTCAAACTTCTAAGGCAGGATTTGTTTTTCTAGCTTTTGTGCACACCCTTGTAATCTAAAGACTGACATGATTAAATTCCAGTCTTGTTGGAGGACTTCACTTCTCAGATGGTAATACCTTATGTATTACTTGATTTTCAGTTCTGTTTTTAAAGGTCAATTATTTCTGCTCTTTTTATTCACTACTCTATGCAATTTTTGTTTATCTTTCAGAAGTCTACTCTGGCAGTATTTCATGAACTTTTATACAATTCTGGCACTCTGGGCTCTGGCTAGTCAATGGCTTTGTTTCTGTCCTGGTTATAATTGTCTGTGGCTCAAAGGTATAATCACTAAAAATGCAGTGAAATGATTTGCAATCACGTAGTTTCTGTCCCAGATTTGGATCAAATTTCAGAAAAACCTGCTCTGTAAAGGATCACAGCGAGATATGTGAATAGCCTGCATCTTAATTTCATAGAAGGTATCCGGATAGCTTTCTATAACAGGGAGAGTTGCATGGCAAAGCAGGCAACTGGTGTATATAACCACATAAGCTGCTGTCCTGCTGGGCTCTGAAAAGCCAGATGGTTTTATTACTCTTGACACTTGCTGGAGAAGCCACGGGTTCTGCCAGTATTTGGGTAATAGCTCTGTCAGAGCTATTGCACATCCATCTGGCAGAAGGTTTATTGGTGCACGAGCCTCCTGCACAGGGAGAGAGCGGCGTGCTCTGGTGCCAAACTCACCCAGAACCCACCAAAAACTGCCTGTCCAGCCATCCTCTCTGCAGGCTGCTCGTCCTGAGAGCTGCTGAGGCACAGTCTGAAATGTGCATGGAAACACTAAACCCTTGAATGTAGAGACAGCACCTACCAACTCGTTTTGTTTGGTGTGTTCATCTACAGTGTTCCTGTGTAATGTGCATTACAGTAATCTTAAAATACTGACAAATAAAATACAAGGCTAGCTGAAGAGTTCTTGGGAAAGAACAAATCACTGTCAGCTCTGAAAAGTTTATAATATTCATTAATTTATGAGAGCTATGGAATAGAATGTGTAGTGGGAAGTTAAAGTTATCTGCAAAACATTGGGGGCTGATAAAACTAACAGAATGATGAAATGAACACACTTTTATAGATCAATATAATAGCTAAACACGTCTCTATAAATAATAATGGCATTTAAAATCTGTTACTATGCTGTACTACAATGAAGCTATAGCAGCTGTTATAAAGCTTTTCATTTTCTGGAACATCAGAAGTTAGAAATTAAAACAGGAGAAGTTACCCAGAGTTTAATTGCTGGTGGAAGCACAAACAAAATACAGTTTGAACAATGATCAGTCTCTGAGGGGTACTCTCATCAGTGCCACTGTGACCTTTCTAAGCTTTCTTAAAAACTTCAAAAGCATCTGTGCAGGGACCCAGTCTGAGGGACATCACCTCTAACAAATCTTTGAGTATATGGGTCAAAGAGTCATGGAGTCAGTAAGCTGGACACCGTGTGATCTTTTTATTTAATCTAGCCTGTGCCATTTGACTGGTAACTGAATATGAGTAGTTTTTATCAACAGGTAATTTCATTAATTGTGTCATAAGGCCATCTTTTCAAAATCTCTCAAGAACTGTAGAGATACAGATCAAGCTGCCTTATGACAAATACTGAGCCACAACTCCCTATAACTGTGTCAAAGCACTTTATTTTAAAAAAAACCAAAAACACTGAGGTGATGCAGCAAGTGAAACTAAATTAAAATAAGTGGCCTAGAATCACCATGGTTTTACTTGAAAATGAGAAATGGAAATATAGTCAGCTAGTACTCTTTTTTTAAGTATTTCTCAGGCATTGAGAAAGTATCAGCAAAGGCACCCTTTGTGGAGCTAAATAATCTACACTCTCTTCAATTTCCAGCTTCATTTAAAAAAAAAGTGAGAAAAAAGAGCAGTCAAAGCATGTATTTTCATATTGTACAATTATGCCTTATTAAAGGACAGGTTATGTTGAAGCTGTCACTCTGGTATATTTTGGTGCAGACATACACAGCATTGAGACTGACACAACCCGAGGCAGTCATTTAATGACTGACAGTCACTGCCTCCTCAGTGCACATACTTTCTGCTTTACTGATACTTTTCTTTAAAGAAGTGAGAAAAGAGCATGCCAATGGCTGGCATTTTTCACAAATGTAAACTTTCCTCCTTTATATTCTTTTCAGAGGATGATGCACTTGGCTGCTCCTAGAAAATCCATGAATCATGGTTTCCAAGGTCTTTGTCATGGTTCCTATTGTACCAACAGTTAGATGGACAATTGGCAATAATTTATGCAAAGGATTTAGCCACTTTTTCTGTTTTAGAAGTTAACTTCTAGACAACTGTGAGAATTACAAATTTGCTCGCTCTCCACTGCTGCTTAACTCTTGAGGTGAGTAAACAGTACTCTGAAGGTGGTTTAATATTCCTTGTTGCAGGAAAAATATTAGACCTTGGTGCAATAATAAACTTTGGTGCAAATATTCCCTGTTATAGGCTTTGTCCTCTGGCTGCTCTACCCAGGCAGCTGCTGCCAACCTGAGCGTGCACCACTGCATGTGTGTGAGCACACTGTCCCAGCTGGTCACTTCACAGTGTTCATGAACAAATAAACGGTGGTTCTGTGGGTGTTAATTCAAACTTTAGAGATTACAAAAGTTCCTGGATGACCCTTCACTGTTCCAGGGAAAGAGTGAGCAAGTACAATGGAAAAAGAAAACTGCTGAAAATAAAGAGAACATGTTGAAAAATTTAAGTATTCCCTTTTCTTCCTCTGCTCAAGCAATATCCTTAAACTGTCCATATGCATATCCAGGCTTCAAAATAGCTGAAGTTTTTCCTGACTGAGAGGGAGAAGGGTATAAACCATATGTATTGGCTGTCCAATAGGCTTACAGCTCCTTGTGAATGTACTTGTGTGGTCCTGGCTGTGACTGACATCATCGTGTGTCTGTACAGATGCTTGCCAGGTACTCTGGAAACAAATCCATTCCCTGCTGCACTAACAGCACTATCCTTCCTGCACAGACCCTAGCCAGCTTTGAAGAGCTTGGAAGGGTTTTTAAGGGAAGTCTATTGATGATTTCAATGAATAAGTGATGTGCACACTGCAAGGCTATTTATTTATGAATAATGTACATAATGTCCTTTTCACCCTCATAATAGGAATAGCATTTGAGAGCTCACTTTTCTTCTGAGACTTCTTTTCAGCTACTTCACTACCCAAAATCTTCCTCCCTTGATTTTCTCTCAGGAGCATGTCCCAAGTGTTTTCTAGCTGGCTTTTTGGATTATTCCACACAGATGGTCTTTGGATGCTGTCCTACCTCCACCACCATTATTCTGCCCTGTGCTTCTGGAGACAATCTAGGAAAGTTAATTTATTCACAGAGCAGTGGGTGGTTTGACCAGTCTCCTCCATGTTCCATGGCCATATTTAGGGTATGGACTCCTTTATTTCATCCATTTCATTTACAAAATTATGCTTAATTAAACCTTTTTCTTCCCTGAATTAAATTTTGTTCTCTTCAAATTCAAAATTTCATCCAGTTTGTGCCTTAACGAGAAAGAAAAGGAAATAATAAAAGCTGAAATACTTCCCTAAGCATGAATTTTCTTTCTGTGAGGATGAAAGTGACAGTTTTCTTGGGGATACCATTAACACATATAAGCTGTACCAACATTGGCATAGTGATCTATGTACAATTACATCAAACTACATCAAACTGCTAAACAGAAACACATATGGGATTGTTAGACAAGACAAAAAAGAAAACTAAGATAGCAGTGACTGAGAAAAGATAATCAAACACAGAGGATTTTGCAGTTCCAGAGAACTGAAGAGAACTGCCTACCTGTGGGTGGAGAGCTTCAGGTTTGTTTCAATCCATTGATTTTTGTCTGTTTTTAGCGAATGATGAGATGCTGCTGCCCAAATGGTACTTTTTCTTTTAGTCTGTTTCAGATTAAATAAGAGGGGATTTGGGGTTTTTTAGTAGTGAAGGTAGAAATTAGTGGAAGTTTTACATATAAGTTGAGCTGCAGTGCTACTGCTGAGCATATCTGTATTGGAATATTTTTCCAGACTAAGATTTTCCTCCAAAAAGGTTTTGTCAGTTTCTTTTACTCATTTCAGAGGACAACTTTTTTACCCAAATTCATCCATCCATCCATCTATCTGTCTGTCTGTCTATGTATCTATCTATCTATCTATCTATCCATCCATCTAGCTAAATAATGGACTTTCCATCCCAGAGAAAATAGTAGCGTTGAATTATTCATTAAAACTGGTGTTTGGTTCTAGCTGTGGACAAAAATTGATACTTTAAAAAAAGTTTTCCCATTTCCCAAATCAAAAGGATGCATGCATCTACTGCCCATATATAATATTTCCCAAACATATTTAATTTGTTTTCTTCCATGCTCTTTTTGCATGTATTTTTAGTAAGTTTTGCCTGCACAATTTTATGTTGTATACTTGCTATCCTCATCTTATCATAAGGTTTCCAACACATATCAATATTTTGAACTCCACCCATTAAAGCAGATGAACCAATTGCAGAGAAAAGCAAAAAAAAATAAATAAAAGCAAAAAAACCAACCAACCAACCAAAAAAACAAAAACAAAAACAAACAAACAAAAAAAACAAACCAAAAAAACAACCAGCTTTGGAAATGAATCAAAATATGCCTCTCAAACTGAAGAGCCTGAGGCAAGCAGAGTGTAAAGAGATTTAATTTGGTCCCTCATGAAATGGACCATTCCTCTGTGTGAAACAAGAACAGACCAGAAATGAGCACAAATATATGAAGTCCCAAAATTCCAGAAAATATTTGATTCCTACCACTATCCAGAAGCCCTCTCTGATAGTGTTTCTCTGTCCTTTTATTGTGCTGGACTAGTTGCAATCCCCAGTAAAGGAACTCAGTCAGGATTGACAATGGTTTTTTTCTGTACTTTGCTAATACTTACTGTAATGTGATAGATGTATTTTGTCTTACAGTCCAAATCAGGAAATATAATGTTTCTATTTAGAAGTTGCATCTTTTTTTTTTCTAGAAAACATTGAGCAGGGAAAGGTTTGACAGGTTAGGTGATAGGGTGCATCTTGGCTTGGTGCACTTCTGCCTTTGTTAAAACAAAGACTTCATAGACAGGGGGATTGAATGCACGTCCATCAAATTTGCAGATGACTCCAAGCTGAGTGACCTTCCTGAAGGACAGGATGCCATCCAGAGAGACCTGGACAAGATGGAGAAGTGGCCCATGGGAATCTCATGAGGTTTAACACGTGGGTCTGGACAATCCCTGGTACCAGCACAGGCTGGGGATGCACAGAGCCAGAGCAGCCCTGCTGAGAAGGATTTGGGGATGCAGGGGGGTGAGGGGCTGGACATGAGCCAGCCATGTGCCCTTGCAGCCCAGAGAGCCAAACGTGTCCTGGGCTGACCAAAGGCAGCGTGGGGAGGGGATTCTGCCCCTCTGCTCTGGTGAGAGCACCTGCAGTGCTGCATCCAGCTCTGGAGTCCCTAGCACAGGAAGGACATGGAGCTGTTGGGGTGAGTCCAGAGGAGGCCACCAAGGTGATCAGAGGGATGAAGAACCCCTATTTGAGGAAAGGCATGTTAGGAAAAAACATTCTTCATTGTGAGAGTGGTGAGGCACTGGAAAATGTTGCCCAGAGAAATTGTGGATCTCTCATCCCTGGGAGATGTTCAATGCCATGTTGGATGGACTCCGAGCAGCCTGGTCTAGTGAAAGATGTTTGGAATGAGATGATCTTTAAGGTCCTTCCCAATCCAAAGCATTCTATGATTCCATGATTCTGTCTGTGATTCTGTGATGACTTTGGGCTAGTGTGGTCAGCCTTAGAAAACTGGTATGATGTTTATTAGACCTTTGGCTCATATTTTAAAATAAACCAACCAAACAACAACAAGAGGGAAAAAAAAACCCAACACAATAACAACATTGAAAAAGAGACAAAAAATGAAGACATAAAAAAAGGAAAATCTGCTTGGACAGGCAGAAAAGAAGAGTGAAAGCATACATGGTAATAAGTAATTTAAACTTTCTTTAGTTGGGCTTTACCCAGAACATTTCCTTGGATGGCCAGGATAGCTGTAATACTTAGTATTTAGGGATGCAATAAATCCATATGGCTCATCTAGATTAATTCATCTGTCTAGCTTTGATACCTTGTAATATTTTTATCCTCTAAGTACTCACATGTCTATTTTCTTCCCCCAGTATGTTCCTGAATAAAGCATGTACTGTTCCTTTTGGTACTAAGAGATTAGCCAGTGCAGAAAAAGTGAACTCCCTTGGCATATGCTTGTTTGCTTTGTCTAAGTTTGTGCATTCTATAAATTATTCAGAGAAAAGATATTAGTGGATCAACAACAGCTCTGGTTCATCAGGTCATATTAACAATCTTGGACCATTACTTTGGTGGGGTGCCAAAGTGCAATGCAGAGAGTGAATTTACAATGCATATTTCAGAATAATCCCTCTACACACAGTGTCAAGGTCCATTTGTGAGATATTCCTATAAAATATAATTGTCAGTACAGGCCCATCCTGAGAGTCAGCGATGAAATCTGGGGTCTTTTTTTAAATGCACGATTTTCCTGTCATGCCTCTCCTCACAGCTCTGAAGATGATTGCAATCAGGAGCTACACATAGGCAGACATTTTCTGTATTATCTGTTCACTTCCCCCATGCTTTCAAAGTGCTCCAGGATGATTTTTGCTGAAGATTTTCCAATCACCTTTTTCTTCCTTTTACTGGTCTGTGTAGAAAGTATCTATAATGGGGTGCAATTGAGAGATTCTGATTGTCCCTCCATTCAGTTGCCTAGGAAACAGACTTGTGGATATCCAGCTTTTCCCTTCATTACTGAAGATGCCATTTACACTTGATTTCCTCCTATGTCTCCTTTGCTGTGCATACTGGTGAAAAGGAAGGCACACAATAATCCTTGTTCTATCATTTGGTTTGCTGTTTTAAGGTGTTATTTGTTTGCAGAATATTCAGGTTATAAAGTCTGAATGCATTGTTCATGATGGATAGCCATGCCATGGGCAATACAGATAGCTGAAGATACCACAAAATAAATTCCTTTTTTTTTTTTTTTTCACCTTCTGCTTATTGTGAGTCAAATGCAAATCCTATTAGATTCTCTCAAATACTCAAATCTAGTTATACCTGTGAAACATTATCATTGTAACAATTATTTTATAGATGTATAACTGACAGCAGATTTGCTTCCTTTCACTCACTTAAACATTGTCTTATGTACACTGAAGTGGAGGAAAATATTAATTTTGCAGCTGGGACAGGGCATACCTCATTGAGAATAGTTCTTAAGCAGTTTGAGCACTTTAATCTTAAAAAGTTCAAATTTAACATCTTGCTTTGGAAAGGTGTAAATGGTGACTTAGTCTACTATTTCAGTGCAGCATAAATTTATTCTCAATAAAAAAAAAAATTAATCATTAAGAATTCCAGGTATTCATTTGGACCTGTTTTTCTCCTCTCTGCTTCCTTTTCTTTATTCTTTTCCTTTGTTCTCATTATTTTGGCTCCTTCTATTTCCTCTCTTCCTCTCATCCATCACTTTTATCTTTTTCATCTTCTTCCCATTATCTGTTCCCTCTTAATATTTATTCTTTGTCTGTTGAAACTGTTTTTCTTTTACAGAGTCTTCCTAGCCCCACCTCCCTTTTCTTCACCTCCCAGGAAGCATCCCTCCTTCGAGAAATATGCCATATTTAGTTTCAAAGTCATCTCCTCCCCATTTTGGTTTCAAAATTGTTTATACCAGTAATAAGGAGTACTGAAGGGTTGGGTAGCAGAACAGAAGGTTGTTTATGGGCTGGAGAGGAACAGAAAAGCATTTCCTTACTCTGCCAGTTTCTCTTCATGTGGATCCCTCACTTCACCTCCCCAAATTTTGGATAGACCATCCCAGGACCACCAAGGTGTGCCTGCCCCCACAGCAGCCTTCCTCAGTTGCTTATCTCCTTCCTTGCCTAATTTTCTTTTCTGCCTACTCCTCCTCCCTGTCACAGCCCTCTCAGTGCACTTTTCTCTGCCGCTTTCTGCCTTGCCTCCATCTTCCTAAGATTGTTCTTTACTCTGATAACATCTCTGTCCTTCTGACCCCAGGATGACCGAGGAGTCACCCTGGCTCTGTTTTGTTTTGTTTTATGGTATTTATCTTAGTAGTGTTTTCCCCTTTCCTTTCCTGTCCTCACTGTCTCCTTTTCCCCTATTCCTCATCTTTGAGCAACTTGACGTGCCTCATTTTAGCACTATCAGCTACCCCAAGCTGGAGCAAAGCAGGTAGAGTTGGACAGAAGTCAAACACTAGGGGAAAAAAAACAAACAGCAAAGACAAAACCTGTCATTTACATCAACACGACTGGCCCACAGCTCAGAGAGAGAAAAGAAATGGAGTGCAGTGCTTTTCCCGTGAGTCAGTGCTTGCAGAGGAAGGACAACAGTGACAAAGATCTCCCCTTTATTCTCTGGCCTCCACTCTGCACTTCCTGCTATAGTCCTGTCTTCCACAAAGAAAATGTACCTCAGGTGTTACTGCATCTTTATCACTGCCTGTGGGAGCTAGGATAACAGACTTGGAGAAGGTCAGTGAAATGATGATCAGAAAATAGGGCAAATTTCTTTCTGGACTCGCCAATGGAAGTGGGAGAGGACATACTGCTGGGTGTATTTTGTGTTCTTACACTTAATCTGCAAGCAGTGTTTTGCTCTGTAGACACTGAGGTGATAGAGGGATGGTAGAGAAGGATGAACATTAATTTGTTGATATTAATTATCAGCTGAGACTGGCAGGATTTTTTTTTTATTAAATGTTTTCCTGTTTTCATCAGAAAATGCTAATGGAAAAGAAAACCTAGAGGTTTCCATAGGCATATATCCATTTCTAACACATTTTTATTGGGAATGCTTTTCCAGTCTAGATGGGGAGTTCTGTCCAAAACCCTCAGAATGGACATCCTGCCCCAATATAACCATTATTTTGGTAAGATACTTCAGATGAAATTGTTTCAACTCCCTTTTTTTTTCTATTGAGACATTTATTTAAACCAGTATATGAAATAACTCTGTCACAACAAACCTGACATTGAGGTAACAGTACCATTTTCATAGTGGGCCTTGATTTTACATCAGTCTGGATTTAAGATTTACTTTTTATCTTGAAAAGTTTCAGGGAATAAGGAAAACTTCATTATTATACAGATATGTACTGAAAGGCATAATTCAGAAACCTGATGGAAATCTGTCCTCCCTTCCTCCTCCACCCACAGCATCCCAAGACATCTTTGGCTCTGAGTCTCTTGGGCTCCCCAGGACCTCCACAGATCTCCTAAGGGGGACAAAACAGAGACACCAAATACATAACGTGAGAGGCAGCCTGAATAATCAGTTTTAAAGAAACACAGCTGAAATATGGAGGGACCAAGTAAAAAATGTCTTTTTAGTAATAACATTAAACATCTTGTTATATTTGTGAGATGATGAAAATCATTAGAGAAGCTCCCTGCTATCCAGTGGTACTTTTTGTCTTGAGTTGGGATGAATTAAAGAGCCAAACTGGAAGTGGGGTGTCTGATGCAACTTATAGCATCCTTTTGCTAGTTGGAGTGGTCGTGAACAAAATACACATAATAAACCTCTGGTCTCTTGAATAATCCAGTGGGACTGACACTTGAAAAGATGTCTGTTTTCTTCAACAAAGGCTTGGAAACAAGTTGTTATTATTATCTGAACAGAACTCAACTTGAAAGGGAACATAACAGCATGTAAATATGCTAACAATAACCAAACCTTCTGCGTTGGAACATGTGAAAGTCATGACCAAAAACATTTGTGAATGAGAAAAAAGAAGAATCCCCTGTCCCTTCTGCCCTGTTCCCCTCGATCAGGGAAATTTCTGGCGGATGGCAGGTTTGGCT
Source organism: Sialia sialis (assembly GCA_009812075.1). Lineage (NCBI taxonomy): Eukaryota > Metazoa > Chordata > Aves > Passeriformes > Turdidae > Sialia > Sialia sialis. The sequence goes on from VRYO01001589.1 coordinate 13,798,659, forward strand.
GCAATGTTTGGTGGGTAGAGCATGAGCCAGTCCTGACTGGCACAGCAGCATCCGTGTGCATGGCTCAGGCTGCTCCTGAGGAAGCCGTGCTGACCACCAGCAGCGCAGCTGGAAGGAGCTGGAAGGAAATGCTCCTTCCACTTCCTCAGAAGCTCCTCACATGCATCTGCTCAAGGCTGGTCACAGCCTTTTTTGCTGAATTAGGTTGTGGGGTTATTATTAACAAAATAGAAATAAACTGAGAACAGAACGGAAAACAGCTTGCAGTAGGGAGATTTATGACTTACATGTCTTGTGTGTACCCTGACTGCAGTCATGACCTAATTTCTCACCAAACATAAAAAAAGGTAAGAAGAAAAAAACTCCAGTAAAGGAGATAAAGTGAAAGGCTAATACAAAACATACTAGGTAACATTTCTGTTCCCTTTGATGAATGCATTAGGGACTAATTTATCTTCTTTGAAAATTCTAGAGATCTGTGTCTGCTTATTGAATGAGCCTATGACATTAATATTTTGGTTCTGTTGTTTTTGCACTTCATAGGTTTTATGTTAAACCTTGACAGAATTCAATAAATCCAAATATATCCTTCCTTGATAGAATTCGATAAAGTAGGTATTTCCAAAAAGATTTGTACTGTTTCTCTGTCTTTCTGTGAAGAGTGAGAATGTTTTAGGTTTCCTCAAATATGCCATACGTTGCCCTATAAAGCCTTCAATCGGGAAAGCCTCCATTCAGGAAAACATTTAACCATATGCTTGACTTTAACTTTAGGCATATGCTTAAAATCTAGCATGTGCTGGAATTCTTTCCTGAAAAGGAATGAATTTAAGCACTTGCTTATGCTTTTTCCTGGATCAGAGCCCTATAAGTTATACACCAGATCCTGCTGCCCTCACCTACAAAGTTGAACACAACTACTTGTATTTGGTATTTTTAAAACAATTTCAGTTGTTAAGATGTTACTTCATCATGAAAAAAGTAAGAATAAGAGACCAGAATTTTCCAGTTATTACTGAAACTCTTAGTCAGAGACCAGCTCTTGTTACATATGAGGATTCTGCAGTGCTCCAGCATTATTTTGAGTAACATCGTTAATAACTTACACAGTGAAACACAATATTTGGCTTAATTTACCTTTGGATATTGTGGTCAATATGCAGGTATTTTAGTAATCAATGGCCTGATTAAGATCCCTAAAATTAATTTAAGTTAGTTTGACAAATTTTTAATAATTGGATTGAATTCCTTTATTTTGGATAGAAGGAATCGTAGAATCATTAAGGATTGAAAAAACCTCCAAGATCATCTAGTGCAACCTTTGACTGATCACCACCTTGTAAGCTATACCACAGCAGTGAGTACCACATAATTTCTTGAACAGTTCCAGGTATAGTGACTCCACCAGTACCCTGGGCAGTGCTTTCCAGTGTTTGACCAGCCTTTCAGTGCAGAAATTCTTCCTGATGTCCACCCTGAACCTCCCGTGGCACAGAGACCATTTTCTCTTGTCCTAACAGTGGTTGCCCCAGAGATGAGACCAACATCCACCTTGCTGCAACCTCCAAAAGTGTGGATTGTGAGAGCTCTTCCACAAAGGCAGATGCATTTACCTCTATTCCTATTTCTTTTTTCATTTTAGAAAGTGAGAAAAACTTATAATAACTAAGGGAAACCCAAATCCACTTTTTTTTTCCTAGTCCATTCTCATGGTTGTCATTATTCTCAAGGTTGTCGTTATTAATGCTGAGTGAAACCCTGTTCGAAACAATACATCACTTTTATTCTTCAGTTATTACCAGAGTTTAACAATTTCTTTTCATGTTTGCTAAAGTTAAAAGAATACACTTTAAAAAAGAGGTCTGCAGGAGAGCGGGGAGGGAATCAGGATGGGATTTATTTATGAATGGGATTTGTCCATGCAGTGCCTGCAACAACCCGAGCAAGCACAAGAATCAGAAACTACTAGCCAAAACTCTTTCTTGGGAAGTCAAACCCCTGCTGTTTCCTAGAGGTCTGACAAACCAGCATTGAACATTATGATTAGATCTTCTTGCACTCCATTAACAAAATATTTTGCAATTTGTGTTTGTCTTTATACAATCATGGTTATTTCACAGATCCTCTTTTCCTGGTTTCCTAGAGATCATTAAAACAGATTTGAGCACTAATAATAATAATGTAGGTATTCCAGACACTGAGACATGCCAGAACTACCAAGCAAAATAAATCACATTTTAGTATTCAATCTCCAGCAAGCTATGGCTCTGTCACTGCAGGCATATCTGCAGACACCACTGCACTCTGCTTAGAACCCTCTTGGCAGAGAAACTCCAGCTGACAAGCTCTGAAATTCAGCTGACACTCTGCATGTGCTGTATCCATGAGTGGGGAGATGAGGGTGCTGTGCTCTGCGCAGGAGCAGTTATGGGGTGCTGGTGGCAGCTCACCCCAGGGGCTTGCTAACCAGCCCTGAACCTGCCACCCCCTCACACAAATTCATAGCAGCTCTGCAGGGTTTTCATGAGAGCCCCTTGGCTGCTGATTATCGCCAGGAAGCATTTCAGGCCACATGTTTTAATGTGGATCTCATATAAGAAATATTTGTAAGGATAATGTTGTGTTTTTTCCAGGCACATTTCAGGGCAGTGATGCGGACACTGTTCAGCTTCTTTGAAAGAAAGTGCAATTACCTTCATGGACAAGATGAACTGTGTTTCTACTAGATTCATCTGGTCTCTGGCTTGGACTGATGACCTCCCTGCTTAGGAGCTCCACACTGGAGCCTCCAAATAAAGGGAAAAGGGAATTTGCACTTGGAAACTCCTCTGAACTTTCTGTGAACTAACCCTGAACCCCATCTTGAACTAACTGGGGATTATTTCAACTCTCCATATCTGATTTCCTTCAGATTTTTGGTACATTTGAGTTTTCAAATGAATCCAGCTTTAAAAGTAGAGGACTGGATCCATTTCCTCTTTATTTATTATCTAAGCTCTCTAATCTTCTTTGTCTCCTCGCAGTTTGCATACACTGTATATGACATGACCTGTGCAGGGCACTTGCTATTTTCAGTCCTGACTCTGTACTCCAGTCATTGGCTATTATTAATCTGTCTTTATCTTCTATTAGACATAACAATATAACATTGGAGAAAGTCAATGAGAGGCCAGTGAGAGACCCTTAAAACAGCAGACCCTTTGAGAAAGCATAAGTTTAAAGTAATCTCATTTTGGTCTGTCTGAAAATTTTACTTAAGTTTTTAATTTCCTGTAGAAAAAAAATAAGTATAATAAAAATAACTCACGTGAAGGCAAAATTATTAATTAAACATTCATATTAATTACTCAGGTAAGTAACGTAATTCCCTTGAATCTAAGGAATTTGATGAATATTTAGTTTTAGTCTGAAGTGCATTTCTAATCACTCCAGCCTGAATCTGTGGGGGGGCACAGAACATCTCAGACAAGTGACCAAAACTCCACAAAATGGACAGGGAAGGTAATTCCATGATTGCTGCCCATTTGCAGTTAAAGATGTTGAGTGAAATGTAGCAAATAAGATTTACAGCACAAGTTAACAAAATAAAATATTTCACTTCATTTTATAAGACAATATAGAAATCACCAGCGATCTAGGATCTTATAAAAGATGTATTCAAAGCTAATGCATGCTCGTCAGTATAAAACAGAAATGTGTTTGTTCACACTTGGCTAAGCTATACACCTGTGTAAATTAAGTGCTGGCCTCTTCATCATATCTCAGCATGATGCAGTGATCTAGCAGCATAAAAATCAGTTAAAGATGACTACTTCTAAGACTTCAACTTCTTGACAAAAGTGCTAAAGCATTTTACTAGAAAGAATCTTAATAAAGACTGAAAGTAAATGCGGAATTGCCAGACAGATGGAGGAATCATGCAGAGGAACAGGCAGCCAGCAATGGATAAGAATCTATATAGGAGAGTGTAAAGCTAATTTTAATCAACTTTATTCTCTTGCCTTGTGAGTACTGGGTTTTTTTCTTATGCTTTTTCAAAACAGTTTTGTGCTATCAAATGGGCAACTGGCAATTACACTCCCCATTCCTACTAGAAATAGTTGAAATGGTTATTGTTGTTGATATTATTCACAAAACAGTAGGGCTTGGAGTCAGCCAGGGACTCCCACTGTGCAAGGGACTATAGAGATGCGGAATAAAAAGATAGTTCTGTCTTAAAGCATCATCCTATTTCATTGTGTGGAGAGTGAATCTGTGTTCATACAATATCCCTCCCACCCTGGAATGCTGGGATAGGAGATCTAAATCTGTGCTGATTTTTCCATAACAAGTAAGGATAACACAGTGAAGGCTTTGCTGCAACAGTAAGAGCCTTTGGCCCTGCCCTGCTCGCCTGGCTTTTGAAGCCTCTGAGGGTCACATTTTGGAATCTCCCAAATTAGTACTTGTTAAAACTAGACATGCATGAGTAACTAGTGGGCAGAGAGTTATGCAGGGCCAACATTGAGAGGCAGTTGCCCCTCATCCCTGGATTGCACCCAGCATGGAGGGAAATTCCTGCAAGCTCAAATTGCCTCCTCTGATAGGCACTAAAAAATACACTCTCTTTACCTAATGATGGGCAGGTATTGTTTACTGCATTTCACAGGACAGAAAAACATTCAGTGACAATGAGGTCTTCCAGAAGATCATGTTAATTTCGATAATTTGGGAGAAGGAATGAGAAAGGGATGAGCAGAAGGAGCCCCCAGGAGAGAGTACCTCAGTAGGGTTTCAACTATACGTTTTTCCAGAAAACCATTTCAGTTGACTCAGCTTAACTACAGTTTAAAATAATGACAACATTACTATGCCAAAGAATCTATTGTTTGATCATCTGAGATTTCTATGTGTTGTTGATAACAAAACTCACCTAGAATAAAAATTAATTGTGTCTAAATACTAGGCATCTTCCTCAAACTGATCTTTCCAGCTTTAAAGTTACTATATTGTTTTTCATCCCCAAGATCTTCTCTGAGAGGAAAATCAAAGGGGAAAATGGTTTCAGCTGATAGGAAAGACTCTGAACACAAATCTTCGAACAATGTTCAGGCTTCCTAGCTTTGGACAAGAGAACAGAATAAACCAAAATGTGCCATTTTCTGTACAGTTTGCCTTTTGCTTATTTATAGAAACCCAGAAAAATGTGGCAAATCATATCTTTGAAATAATACATTTTTTATCAGCTAAGTGTCCTGAGGGCTTATCCTCAGTAACAATGAATTATGAATAACTCATACTTCCTAATATACCCCGGGTCTCCATATTCAGCTCCTGCAAAGAAGCTGAGCTGTGCTCTTTCATCATCTGTTCTCCTTTTATTTCCTAACCCTGCAGTGCCATACTCAGTGCACTGACAAGGCCTTATCCATGCACTCAGCCACCTCTGTGGATTGCCAGGGTACCCTGCCTTCCCCAAAGCCTTTCTTGGGCATCCATAGCTGTGCCTGGGAACAATCAGACAATGCTCAAATGCTAAATAAAGTGACAGAGCTAGGACACAGCTGACAGAGCATGTCCTAACACTTGGAAGAAGGGTGCAGCTGCATTCCCAGACTATACTCAGGAACTAGGAATGGCTGCCACCCCTTGACCCAGTGGACTCTTGAGGAAAACAGGTAGTTTAACATTGCTTGGCTCTCTAATGCCTTATTAGAAATTTTAAATAATTCAGCAAGCCTTAATTTCAGGAGGTGAGTGCGACTGTGGCACTTCAGCTGATGCAGCTGATGGGCAAGTGGGGCCAGCAGTATGTGGTGGGCTTGCCTGCTGCTCAAACCACACTGAGCTGTGCTTTGGTAGCCCTGCCCCAGAGTGTGTACAGGGCCTGTGCTCAGCCTGCTAAGCTAAGGGAGAGAGATTGGAGATCAAGGAGGAGACAGTTTACCCACAGGCTTCTTGAATCTTTTTTTTCTCCATGTTCTCAGGAAGCAGAGGAACCCAAAGCCCCTGAATGCAACTAGAAGTGCCAAACCTCCAGCTGTGCTTGCTTTTCATATTGTTGTTTAAAAGTAAATAATTACCATGTGAGAAAACCACAACGGCATTTGATTTTTATCCCCCTCTCCTGCCATACTCCTGTCCCTCCTCCCTCCCTTTCTTCTCCTGCTCAGCCTCCAGTCCCACTGCACCCCCCAGTCCCCACATGTGGTCCAATTTGTTTTGTGCAGCAAAAGTGCAGCTCGAAACCCAGCAAACATAACCCCTCTAGGTCACAAAGTTTTTGATTTGTGCTTTGCAGGTTTCTATTTTGCAAGTGCCCAGAGCAGCACTCACGCAGACACCAAGGGATCCCCATCCCTCAGCCAGGCAGCTCCAGCAGCCACTGCCCTTCCCAGGCAGCAGCCAGTGCTGCTTCTTGGATCTATCTCCAGAGTGAACTTCACAGCTCCAGTGTTCTTCAGACTGAAGAATGAAGAATACCCTACACCACAGTACAAGTTTTGGTGTTTTCTCATTGTCTGGTTTTCAGCTGGTGAGCCATAAGTCATTCAGCTGCACCAACAAGAGCAAAAGATGAGCTGATTTAACCCACTTCTTAGTGCTGGTGTTATTTAGTACAGGCATTCCTTAAAAATGTCATCCAACCATGTTAAATGAAAAAAAAAAATAGACTTGGCCGTTCAGACGTACTTCCAGCATTGAAACGTATTTGGGAACTTCAACTCCCACTGAGGCAAAGAGCTGCAACTGCAGTTTTTCCTTACAAGCAACAAAAACAATAAACTATTTGACGAGTGACTAAGATGCTTCTTTGTATTATTCTTATTCTGCTACTGCAAGTATCTTCTGGGAAGTACAGACCGTTCAATCCCTTGAGGTCAGCATCTCCCAGGATGTACTCAGCAACCTATCATAATCACCTATATTGCTTATTGTATTTGTTAATGGGATTTCACACCTTTGCTTTCTGGCTTCAACTACAGCCTAACACTCTGAAAACACTGATTAAATTACCCACGTAGTAATTTTCAGGATCAGGACAACATTTTCAAAAACACACATTGCAATTTGATCTTGTTGTATTATACAAACCCATTTGAAAGCCTGTTTCAGCAAGTCATTTAAGCTCTTGCTGAAGTACCATTGAGTGACTTCACAAATAAATATTTTTTGCATATAATATTTGCTCTATGGCATTATCATGTAACTTTCTGAAAGAAAAGTGGATTAGCTTCAATTGTTGTTACGATTTATTATTTGTTGAGTGCTGACAGTACACTTCAATGGAACTTGAGGAAGTGCTTAAAGTTAAGCACATTTTCAAGTACACTGCTGATCTAGGGCCAAAAAGTGAATCTGAAACCTTCTTTGTTGGAAAGCAAAGACATGACACCAAGGAAAAGCATTCTTTAATTTCCCCTTAAGCAGGAAACACTGGTTAACCATGTGGGTCTGTTTTTCAGATGAAAGAGTTGACTGCAAATCATTTATCATTTTGATACTTCAGTGCCAAAGAAAAAGTGTATCAACTGTTCATATGATAAGTTAAATGCAAATTTAGGAACATGGCCAACAGGACACACATATCTTCCCAGAGAGAGATGAAAGCATAGAATGTAAATACACCACCTGGGGCTTGCAACCCCCATCCAAGCCTGATGTCATGTCCTCTTGAAGGGCTCTGCATACTCTCAGAATATTTGCCCTATACAAATACACAAGAGTATGGTCATCTACCTGTAAATAAAACACCAAAGAACAGCTTCAAAAAGTAACAGAGTCTCCTCTCCGCTAAAATGATTGTCAGTAGTGTGAGCTCACACCGGATACCATTAGCACAGGAGAGCACTGGGCAGCTCCAAACTGCTGTAGATGGAATGTCTTTGCTATTGCTGTGTAAACTAGTTCCTAATGCTCCATCTAGCTAGTGTGACTGCTCAGCACCTGCTAGGGTTAGCCCTTAAATTAATTAGTCTGGGATTGTATACTTGTCTTTTTTATTACATGTGATAAGAGTCTAACACAATAGAACCTTGTCCAGTGACTGTAGCCAAGAGGCTCAATAGGAACAATAACAACAACAATTATGCTTATATGTTGCCTGAACACAATTCTGAAACATCTGTGGCTTGTCATTACTATTGTCCAGAAGCTAGAGCCTAGGTTAGACTTTTTTTGGAGGCAATACAAGGAAAATCTCTATGGCTCCTGAAAACTCTCTTGGAATGTAACAATATAAATGAAGAGGAAATATTCTGTGGGGAAAGAAGTGCTTAAGGCAACAGTAATTATATTGCCAAATATAGCATATAGAATCTGCAGAGTGAGAATTTCACATAACAAGGGAAATGTAAAGTCATACTTGGGGTGAAACTAAATTGTAATAGAATGGCTGGGGGGAGCATTTTTTGAGGGAGTTAATATTTAATCTCTGAGTAGCCAGGGAAGCACGAGAGATGCTATTTTCTAAATTTTATTTTCTTTATTTGTGCACAAAACTATTGGTATGTTTTTGGGTGTTGAAAAATCATAAATGAGACTCTATTATAAACTCCACAGAATGCACCTGAAATAACCCAGTCCTTATCTCTCTTTTCCAGTTTCTCTAATATTCCTAAACTGGTAATATATAATCAAAAGCTCTGGTTTTGGAGAGGTTTTCTGGGCGAAACCAAGCAGGGATTTCTATTTGTTGAAAGGTCAGTCCTGTCTCCACTACAGTGTGCTGCTGCAGGAAGGGATTTGTAAGAGTCCTCTCTTCCACCAGCCAGCTGAACAGGGCTCCTCTCTCCCTGTTGATCTCATTCAGCCTGAGTGTTGAACCACTGCACCAAGCAGAAACCTCCTCCACTCCAGCAAGAAATTTGCATCTTTTTCATCTTCCTGACTGCTGCCACTGCCCTTGGTTCTTCCCTTCCCCCCTTTTCTCATTAAAAATGCATTTATTCTAGCTCTAGCTGTGATAGTCTTTCTTCTCAGGTATTTCAACTCTAAGAATCATCTGTTTGTGAACATGGTTCAGACACCCCACACTTCAGCTGCAATGCCCATGGTGTCTATGGCATCCCACAAATTGTCTCTTTCCTATTCGAGGTCAAAGTGGGGACAAGTAGCATGAACTTTGTGCTTACACAAGCAAGCCATGGTGCTGAGCCAAGGCCTGCAGAAGTTATGAAGGCTTCTCCTATGCCTCTAACATTTTTGCATCATAAAACATGCATAAATATTTTTAAACACAGATAAACATAAGAAATGTTTACTATTTCTCTATATTTGGTAGGGATTTTTGTGTGTGCATTTCACAAAAGAAGAACTTATGGAAGAAAAAGAAGATTATGACTTTATAAACTAGGGAAAGGAAGCTTTTCTATGCATCAAGAAAATCCCAAAACCTTTTCTGGCACAATCAGATGCTGACAAAACATCATAGAGACAACTGAAAAATCCGAGAGGAGGAACTTTTCAGTAGTTGCAGCAATTCTAAATTCCAGTTTCCTTCATCACTTTGAGAATTGTTGTGAAATTTGAACATATCAAATGAAAGTTTTCAAGATTTGGAGGGCATATAGAGACAGAAAACATTTGTTTCCTCCCTTAGAGAAAATATAGGTCTTTCCCAGCAGAGGAGCAGATGTCCAAGAGCAAGCAAACATTTCTCTTCTGTTTTGATAATTATTTTTGATCTTTTATTCCTAGGCTGTTTTGACAGGCAATACAGAACAGGTTAGAAGTTTCCGTCTGCTGAAGGACCTGGGCAAACTGGCACTTCACCAGGCAAGTGGTTGAGTCACCATCCCTGGAAATATTTAAAGAGATGTAGATGTGGCACTTGGGGACATGGTGTGGCCTTGGTAGGCCTGGCAGAGTTAGGTTAATGGTGGGACTCAATGATCCTAGAGCTATTTTAGAAGCGATTCTGTGATTCAGAGCTCAATCAGTACCTCGATGTGAGGCTGACCTTGCAGCCACCAAGGGCAGCAGCACACACAGGTCTCTCAGCTACATGAGAGTGGCAGAGGTTGTCCCACCAAGGTGGTGACCACTGACAAAAGGGAGGTGCTTTGACACAAGTGATCTGTGCTATAAGAGTGTGGATGGAGGTACAGTAATTTCACCACTATAAGGCTCACTTTAAAGCCTAAAATTTTGATCGAAACATGAAAGTGCCCCTTATAATCCGGTGCGCCTTATAGATGGAGAAGTTTTCGTAGTGAAGGGATCTCAAAACAATTTCTGTGATTTTTCTCTGTTGTTTTATTTTATTTTATTTTTTTTTTAGGGTTTTTTTTTTTTAGTGTTTTGATTCTTTTTAGGCTGTGGTTAAAGGTTTCACCGATCCGTGAAAAATGTTTGCAAATTGAGAACCTGCCAGACAACCCACGATTGCACGACTCAGTTACTAATTCGTTACTTTGTTGCGCCCGGATCCTCGCTGCAAAAAAAAAAGTGCACCTTATAATCCAGTGCGCCTTATAGTCATGGAATTACTGTAATTCAAACACTTATCAGACAATGCATCAAAATGGTCCTTCTATGTAATTTTGCCTTTTAAAAGGCAACTTTTTAAATGGAAAAAATTTAAAAGAAGATAATTCCATGTATTTACAACATATAATGTGAGTAGGAGTGTCTACAAACTAAAACTAACTTTAAATTCTAAAGAGAAGTTCCTGGTTAAAAAAAAATTCAAAATTTCGAATTAAAAATCAGATTTTAAATCAAGAAAATAACAATAACAAAGAAACAAAGATCCTGTTCACCCAGAAGTACTTGTTGAGTGGAAATTACTTGACTGCAAATGCAACTATTCAAGAGAAGCAAAAACTAAACCAGATCTGAAACAGAAACAATTATTACAGGTTATTTGATTGGCTAAGGAATACTAATTCTTCTGAAGCCATGGAAGAGAAATGAATTGTGGGAATAAATCTGTCAATCCATCAAATTTCAGTTTGTGACTTTAGTACTGAATTGGCAGAAAAAGTCAATTACATTTCAGACAGATTCAAATTTATGGGTTTTTTTAGGACTTTGTAATGTTTTGTAGTCTTTCAAACTCAGTGAAACCAAATACATTTTTAGGCAGTCAGTTCATTACTAATGAGAGTGAAGGCTCTGACAGCAGAGCTAAATATCCCCTGTGGCCCCTGCAGCCAGTGTTTCTGTAGCTGGCTACAACAGAGACTCTGAACTGGATCTAAACTCTCATCTGCCTCAGGTGCTGCTATGAAAACACAGTGTGCAGACACAGCACATGTGTGAACATCATCTTCTTTCATTTGCAGAACAGCTCTCTAGCATTTTGCCTAAAGAAAGCAAAACTCAAGCTATTTTTTTATTGATAGCTGTGGGATTTTTATGAACACTTTTAAACTCGAGTCCAAGGTAATCCATTTGGTTCAACTGGTTCTCAGCAGAGAGGTTTTTAAAATGACTTATTGCCATTTCTCTGTGTTGTTCCAGGGTCAACATATTTTCTTAACAAAGCAGTAGTCATTGAAAGCAGTAGACTGTACAGCATAAATCCTTTGAGACATATCATCCCACCTTGTATATGGTGGAACTTAAAGAGACCAAGGAGAGGGAAATGAATTATTTTAATCCTCCAAAATTTTCATCTGTTTTCCTTCATGTTCCAGTATTTCTTCTCTGAAATCTCCCCCAGGTTTATTTCTGGCCCTCATTTTTTCACCTTCACCTGTCTGTTGCCTCTCCTACATTAGCCATTTTTGTCTGTCTCTAACGTTTGAAACTGTGTAGGCTTCACAATCTCTCTTCTCTGTCTCTGAGGCTTTCCCCACAAAAGTAAATGAGAAGGGGCAGGGATCACTGTTCAGACAAGATGCTGGGGATGATCATCAGCTCTTGGGTAGCTTGGGTAGCTCAGGCCAAAACTAACAAATCAGCAGGAATGACCTTGGTGATTAGCAGAATGCTTTGGGTTTATTTCTCCTTTTGGACAACCTTCTCAGGCCCATAGAGTGATTCTTGGGGCTGTCCTGTGCAGGACCAGGAGTTGGGCTTTAATGATCCTTTTGGGTTCCTTCTCAGAATACTCTGTAATTCTCTTGCGAGAGCTTCTCACCATCAGCTGACTGCATCATCCTTGCCAGATTTTTACATTCAGAAGGCAAGAAAGAAATGATTTGTTTCTTTTTCTTAGGAAATACAAAATATTTATTTTCTAACATTGTTTGCACCTTTAGAATAAACTGTGGTGCTGCAGTCCAACATAACAACGAGTTTTGAGGTACATATGGGATCCAGTTTCTTCTCAGCTCACAGCTGAGAAGCTATTCTGCAAAAGAGTTGTCTCAGTTAATCTATGATACCATTACTACTTTTCCTCTGTATTCTAAAAATGTCTTTCAGAAATGTGATGGTTTAATTCATATTTTACTATCCAAATGTTTGTGGAAAGTATACTTTTCCTAAATTAACTCATGCTAAATAATTTATGTGGTTTCTCATCTCAGCAGAGATTTTCAAATTAGTCATCTTTTTATTATTCACAACATCCAAATTAACTTCACAGTTTTATTGAATCCAGTGATAGGCTCTAGGGGTTATGAAGCTTTTAACGTTATAAACATTTTTTCAAAAAGTTTTTACTGTTCTGAATAGCATGTTCAACAACTAAGCAAGCTGAAGAAGAAAATTAATATGCTTAAATTGCACAGTAAGTAGGAGTTTATATGTCACTAATCATTAGAAGAAGTTGTTTGCCTTATACACTTATTTATTGCTGCCACAAACACATTTGCTAACTAAATCATTCTTCTTGAACCGAGATGTACTTATTTGCCTATAAAAAATCTCCCCTAAAATTATCAGACCTGCATTTTATCTTTTAAGTTAGAAAGATCAAAGGATAATCTGAGTCAGAAATGAAAACTAAGTTGGTAACTACTAGTATGTCAAATTCTTGATGCTAATGATAATTATTGAATTCCAGGTTTCACAGATCTGTCAGACTACAGACAGATTAATTATATTCACTATTTTTAGAGGATAAATAAATGGCTGTAGCTTCAACTGGGAATCTATTAAACAATTTCCACTTCTGTGCAGAGACAGATGATTCTGTGTAAGCCTTGTGCATTCTGCACACAAACCTAAATCCATACCAATTCATAATACTTTAACATTTCTTATACTTGTATATGTCCTTGATAGAAGAAAAAGTCTTAACAGGTTTGCAACTGAGATGCAACTCCTAAGGGTTCTCAGTGAAATAATTTAACAATACATTAATTTTAGTTTATACATCAGGAAAGTGGACAGTGGTGTTTGCTTTTTTCATATTTTACTACTTTCCTAGTTTACCACACTTTTGGAATGAGGTGTGCCTGTGTGTCCAGTACCTAGCACAATGGGACATTGTTCTGGCTAACAGTAACAATTGCGGTAGCAGCCTTTTGTCAGGAATTGTTGCTGTGCATGGAAATTGCATAACGATCGCATAATGAAGAGGTTTCTGTATTAATACAGCATTCAATGGAACAAAGCAAAATAATTAATTTTACATTCTCATTTCATTACAATGATACCAGAATGCGAAAATTTAATAATGTGCAGTGATTTGAAAATTTTGATTAGTTGGTTGCGAGCTTCAAAGTATGCTACTTATTGTGAATGTTTCAGGATGCCACTTATAGACTGCAAAATGCATGATATTTGAATATTCAAAACAAACAGTATCAAAACATTATCTTAACGAAATGAACTGTTTCTACACGGAACCAGCATTTTCAACAGTTGGGTTTTGTGTTCCTCTTTTTTAATGTATCTGGAATGAAAAGGAACTTTTTTTTCCAATATCTTTGAAGAGTGTAAATTTCAGACTGCTTTTGAAGTACACGTTGCTATTTTGTGTATAGTAATTTCACAACTATACGGCGCACTGGATTATAAGGTGCACTTATGAGTTGTCGGCAAATTTCCGAACTTTGTCCATATATAAGGTGCACTGGACTATAAGGCGCACATTTTTTTTGCGGCAAGGATCCGTGCACAACAAAGTACTGAATTAGTAACGAAATCGCGCATTTGCCGGGTTGTCTGGCAGGTGCTCAATTTGCAAACATTTTTCACAGATCGGCGTAGCCTTTAAACGCAGCCACAGGCACCCTCCCCATGCCATGGGCCCTGGCACTATCTCCTGCCCCGCCGCCAGCTGGTGCAGCTCTCACAGCGTGCAGCTCACACTTCCGGGTTGGCAAATTTCCAAACATTGTCCATATATAAGGTGCACCGGATTATAAGGCGCACGTCCAGGTTTCAATCAAAATTTAAGTCAAAAGGATGCGCTTTATAGTCGTGAAATTACTGCATATTTACAAATCTTACATGTATCAGATAAAACATTCTGGTTTTGAATTCCTTGTTCTCTGTTTCCATCTCTAGTCTCAAGTTTTAAAAGTGCCATTGGGTTAATTTCTCTCTAGTTTATGTTTTGACAAATATAATCATATGTGGTACACTCCCAGAGCCACACAAACATCAGATAATGAGTCATTGCATTTTGTTTGCATAGTGGGTGAATAAAATTTTAGAGCTCTAATTTGGAAAATTAGACCACAGATAGAAAGAAATATCCAGCTCACTTAAGCATCAAGTCTCAAGTGTGTCACATGAGTAGTGCCTTCTGTTTCCATCTCCATACCAATAGGCCCTTTTGGCTTTATTTTCTCTAGTTTGTTCATTTCTTTTTCTTTAGTAATAACCAGGTCAGAGTTAGTTAACAAAGTACCAGGCAACCAATTAAAAATGTTGCCACATTTTTGGAGCTGTTTGGAATTTGGGACTACCCTTAAAGACATAATTTTTTGCTTGGATTGATGCAAAATCCAAGACTGATTGTTCAATATCTCATTTTAACACTTCACAGTCATTAATCAATGTCACATCGACAGCCACTTTGTGTTCCCCAACATGCTGAAGCACTCATATTTTACAATAGCATCATTTGGCACTTCTCTCACACTGTACTGAAACAAAAGCACTGACAAGCTGCTGCACTGTTGTAAAATGTTTCAGAATGGTTCATATTCTTTGGAGGTGCTCCAGAAGGTACTGGAAAATAGATTTGAAGCTCTACCAGTTATACTGACAAACACACTAGGATCTCGCCTGGTAACAGAGGTTCAGCTGCAAGAGGCAATAGTTTAGCTGAGTAATCATCCTGTTCACTTAGTCCATTTGATGCAAAAAGGAATACTTTAGTTGTCTCATGATGTTATCTTATATGTTGTTTCCGAGGCCTTTGCTGTTGACACACCTGCTTATTTTCTATGGTAAATACATGCTAGTCTAGTATGCTTTACTTGTAAAGACATGATGCAGTTTCTTATTACCCCTTTCACTATGTCCATTAATGGTAGGTGCATTTCCATCCTGAGGTCACACAGAAGGGCAGCAGGGCAAATTCTCCTCATACATATGGAGGAAACACTGTGAGGAACAGGAGCTGCAATCTGTGCTCAGCCTCTGCTTCACCCAGCTGAGGCTTCTGTAAGCTATGGCAAAGAATTGTCATGTTTCAGGCAGATTTCGCCCCCTGTTAAATGGGACTGATCTAGATTTCTATACAGGTATGTATATACAGAACTCAGAAAGATTTCTGGCTCTGCATCTGTGCAGTGACAGCCGGTCCCCTTGCAATGGTAGACAATGGACTGATGACATAAAGCTAGAATAAAGTTAAAGGAGTTGACTTCTCTGTTGTGGTGGCATTCATATAGTTTACTGCATTTGGCTTTTATTTCAGAGATGAAATAGCACCTTAGGAATGGTGTGGTAGTACACATATACTGAATTTTATGCAATCTGTCACCTCCTTTTTTCCAATAATTTAATTCAATCATTTGATTCTAAACCATCTTCAGAAAGATCTGAAGTTTGTCCAAGTTAGTAAAAATTGTAAGACTAATCTCTTGCTCTCTGTCTCTCAAACTCTTACAAGTCACAAACTTCCATATTTGTTTTCCCTTTAGTTTTTAGAGGCACCTGGAAAATGAGTTTTCGATTTAATAAGGTATGCCAAGGTCAACATCTTGATAAAATGCCCTAACCTTATCCCTGAACACCTAACATTGATATAGATTATCATAAAATTCATGAAATTATTTTAATTTTCATAGACTAGTAGTCACAACATCCTTGTCTAATTCAATTTCAAAGGTAGCCTTTGCCACCTCCCTTTATCAGAATGCAAGAAAATATTAATCTCCCACTTTTATAACCCTGGGCCCAGAACACACGATCCTTTTAGCTGTTCAATTCCCTGTGTGGAAGCTCAGGCAGAGCTAATGTTGAACCTATTTCCCTGAGATATCACAGAGCAGTAAGTGTTTGGGAGACAGTCAGCTGTTCCTGTGGGGAAAATGGCATAAGAAAAAAAAAATGTTTAAAGACCATCTCACCACCAATGACAAACGATGTCCAACCATAAGGAGAGGGAGGGAGGGAGGGAAGGAAGGAAGGAAGGAAGGAAGGAAGGAAGGAAGGAAGGAAGGAAGGAAGGAAGGAAGGAAGGAAGGAAGGAAGGAAGGAAGGAAGGAAGGAAGGAAGGAAGGAAGGAAGGAAGGAAGGAAGGAAGGAAGGAAGGAAAAGAAATGCAGTCATTGAATCAATGACATATTTTAAGAATATAATATGCAGTTGTGTCAATTTTATATTTACCTCAAATATGGATGCTGATGACTAGCTCACATGGAAGAGAATTCAGGATTTTGTTTTCCTTGAATTGTGTGCAAACATCCTGTGGATCCTGTTTCTATATGGCCTTACTTTAAATGTCACAAGGTTTATGGGAAAAAAGGGGTGGGGTGATGTTAAATTGTATTACATAATTATAAATGTGAAATTCTGCATGTTTACAATATATGGCTTAGAATTTCATAATAGGTTAAGGGCATAAATTTACTTGACTTAAAAATGCATTTGTTCATTGGGGGTTTTTTGTAATCGTTGATTCTAACTATTGGTATGATTTTTCCTTGAAGAACCTAATGCTGGCTACCTTTGAGGAAGAACAGTAGACCAGATGGATCATTGACTTATGTACTGCAAGAAATTTTGTGTTCCTACTTCAAGTCTAAAACCCACTTGAATTTCCTTTTTTGTCATTACGGAGAGGTTAAAAACCCAGCGCATTCTTACACAGAAATGCATATGATATAATTTCAAATTCCATATGTGTTTAAGTAGATTCCAAACTTTAAATGCAGAAGAATAACAATCAGAGAGGAATAGGGCTTTTTTTTTTTGAAGGATTTCATTTCCAGAGAGGTCTGTTTGTAAGACCCTAATCCAGAAGAGCCTGGAAAGCAGTTTTGCATAGTTAATGTATTGCACGTGAAAACATCTGCTAAGTCTAAGCACTTATATAAATCCTCCAAAGTAAGACTCTGAAATTACCTAGGTGACAGAATAAATCCATCCTGTACCAAAAAAAAATTAACATTTAACCTCCAGCTGCTTAACCTTAGTTACTGCATCATGGTTACTGTGTGCATTCCTTGATTTATAATTCTTTTTTTTTTCCTAGATAGGAAGACATCTTGAGTTTACTTTTATTGGCCACTAATTCTCTCACAGGATCAAAATATCACAAGTTGATTAGGTATTAATGAGAGTTCATTAATAGTATTTTCTGGCTCCAGAACCCTGAACATCTGTGATTTTGTAACTCAGTGAATTTTGAGCACCGATAAAATCTTTCTTTCCAATGAGGCTTATTAATAAATGATTGAGCAATGCAATCTATCACTGACTGTACTCTTTCTTAGACCTAAAGTTGCATTATAAATTGACTCTTCAGAAAAAGGTAAACTGATTCACTTACTTCAGGTCTTGCCTTTCAAACATATGGTTCTGCTTAAACGTGCCCATGTTTGCAACTTTCAGTTGACATTTTTGGCACTCAGAATAGTGCCTTGTAATTATGCTAAGTCTAGAAAGGAGGATTAGCTTTTATAGCAGAATTCATAAAATTAAAAAAAAAAAGTTTTAGTCAAATTTATTGGCTGCAATGAGCCCTCCAGAATGCAGACGTCTGGTCTGGTGGAACTCAATAGATTTCTGTTTGCGGCATGTGCACGCGCGTGCGCACTCACAGACACACAAACGACTGCTTTATGGAAGCATTTGTGCGCAATAAAACGTCAAATATTTTCACACTTAAAGTCAACTTCCCCACCTGCAGCGATTATTGTCAAACAAGCTTCATTTGATATGTTTTGAAAGCCTTTTTCTTCCTCTTTTCTCCTCCACACTTTCCTTTCTCTCTTAAAGTACGCTATATCTGCTGCTTTGCAAAGCCAGTTTTTTGAACGCTGTCCAGGTTTTTCCATGATTCTCACCCTGATGCAGTTTTGTGGAACAATTTGCGAGTGCTTCATTATTGATTCAAAGCCACAGGAGATATAAGAGTGTGAACTGAACTATTCTGCAGTATGTTGTGTGTAGAAACCATCGCTTATCAGTCCTGAAAGGCACATTCCTGATAGCTGAGTGTTGGAATGCAACTCTGACTTTTATCTCTGCACCGAAAGGGAAAGGTTTCATTTGGGTTAGCAAAGACCAGACACCTATTTCCTTTGCAACAGCCTACTTTAAAGTGTGCTTTAATTCCTGATGATTCCACTGGAAGATCAAGCTCAGTCACATCTATCAAACAAATCTCCTCACCCTTGAGGATCCTCATCCCTTTTTGAACTCTCTTAGGAATGAAAAAGCCAATAGCAACCTAGCTGCCATGCCTTGTGCATTTTCAATACAAGCATCTGCAAAAAGTTGTGCTCTGTGCTGCAATTGATTTTTTCCTCTTTCGTCACTTTACATTTTCAAATGTCCCTATTAGACACCGTAGGGCAAAATCAGGATGATTACCTTGAGTCATCATAGTCAAGCATAAAAAACTGTTTCTCCCTTTGGGAAATAATTAATCCACTATTTATGACAGTTTAGATGGAAAGACTAGTTATTTCAGGGATTAAAAGCCTTCCTTCACTGCTTCCTTCCATTAGAGCAGACCTTTAAAGGATGATGAATTCAAGTTGTTATGAGCAGCTGTCACAACACAGTATTTTCCTATTTAGCATCCTCCAGTTGCATGCAGCACTCAGGCTGGGATCCCTGCAGGGCTGTAAAGCCAGGCTGGCACCTTGCAGCTGCCCTCTGCTCAGGAACCTCTGCTTTTCCCATGGCCTCTTCCTCTTGATTGCCTACACAGGATGCAAGGACAACCAGGCTCCTCATTTAGATAACTCAGTGAACTAGCTGTAAGGAGGTGGGATTAATCCAGGCCATGGTTTCTAGCTGGAAATGAATGTAAAACATTGAAAAATCAGAACTATACCTCAAGACAAGGAACACAAGAAACAAGGACCAGCTGTGTCTCACTCCTGACAAGGGAATACTTCTGTTCTCTGCTACAGTTGTGCAGTATCTGGCAATCATCCTGGGCAGTGTTACAAAGTGAGATGGGATTGCTTGGGTTACATACAAATTTAGGCAAATTTAGGTAGGTGTCCAAGCCAATTTAGAGGTTTAGTTTCTGTCAGTAATTGAAGAAGAGAAGCAGACACCACCCCAGGGTGATATTTCCCGTTTGAAGGTAGGTGTTTCAGAGGGGGCAGGCAAATAAACTCCCTAGAGATATCTCTGTCATCACTGGAGAAAGAAAGTTATCTCATGCAACTACTTCAGGCTACTCAGCTAAATTTTAGATTGCTGAAGTTAAGCAAGTCAATTTTTTCCAAGTCCTATATCTCTAGAGGCACAGGAAACTAAGCACAGGTCTGTTCAGGCTTAAAATGTATCCTGTCACTATAACTATTTTTAACATTAGCTTTGCATTAGAAGCTAATAAATGTTGCCAGTACCTTTTAAACTCTTAACTGTATACTACATGTGTTGGGTTTTTTGTTGTTTTTTTTCCTCCCCCTGTAAAACTGCTAAACATATGCTTAACCATCTGGCAAGGAACAATCAAAACCAAACAAACACAGTGTTTGAAAGTTCAAACAGACAATCAGTCATACTTCTTCACAGATTTTATATACAAGCCTGAATAATAGCACAGTAATATAGAATGAAACAACAATGTAAAAAATAATTAACATGCCACAGTAGGTAGTTTATTGCTCTCATTCAAAATAAAGATACCATAAGGTAGAGAGTTTCTCTTCTCTTCCTGTCCTGCTCTGTATATATTCTGGATGTACTGTATTTCTTCAGGGTATTAGTGTTCAGTCATATATTGCCTTTTTCTTCCCTGCCCTTCCTTTCTCCACTATCTCCTGATTTTCCACCACACTGCAGTAACTATCCTAATTTTCAAGGTTCTGTGCTTCCTAGCACCTCTTTACCTTTCATCAATCACTATTGTGCCAGCTTCCCTGGTATTCTGTCCCAGGCCTCCTGATATTACTTGCTTATTTGGGAAGCTCTCAATCAAAAACCTAGAAGTCCTTCTCACTCTTTCTTGGACACAGAAGAATTACTATACAAGTATCTGTGCAGGCATGAACCTGTGCTTTGAGTCACTGTTTTGTATTCCAAGCCTTTACTACAAAATAACCTCTGGTGGAATCCTGCTGCATGTCCCACTTACTGTGGCCGTAGAAACAGATAACCAAAAAAAAACAAAAACAAGGGGTTATAAAAACAACATTAGCTGGTATCTTCTGTTTCTCTGCGTGGAAGCAAAAGAGATATTAGGGCAGGCAACTCCATTAAACTTTTGCTGTCTGTGTTTCTCCTATGCTAAAATCCTTTGGTAGACTTTGATAGAGTAGCATATTCCTATTCTAGTATTTGCAATAAAATCAAAACAATATTTTTAGCTTTCTCTTGAGGAACTGGGACGTGCAATTTGGAGAGTGGTGAGAATCTGGAAAAACAAGGAAACCAGTACAGGAAGGTGTGTGGTGTGGAACATATGTTCACTGCTGGTTCAAAAGAATGGCAGATTTGCTTTAAAGGGCATGCAGTAAAAAAACATAGACTTTGAATGAAGAGTGCTAAAACTGAAACAGACACAGGCCTCCTAAAGTCATTAGGGTGTAATGTAGCTTTAGGAAGGCTTTTTTCCTGTTGCCAAGAATGAAATATACACCAATAATTTCACACCCTCCTCTGAATATGCAGAGCCCAGATCATTTTTCTCCTTGAGCCATCCAGCTCTGTAGCATTTGGGTCTCCAGATTTATCAGTGTAAAGCAAAGCAGACTTAAGTATGGCCTTTACAGGAAAAAAAAACCAAAACCTGAATTTCTGAAACTAAGAAATCAGAAAAGCAGAAAGAACAAAAGTACATTAGTTTTGGTTTTCTTTGACTTTTAAGATTTTGACCTTAGAGTTGGAAACCAGCCCAATCTTTATGGTTTGAATCCCCATCTTCACCTGGATGTTTGGACTTCATTATCTTTTACTTTTCCATTGGCACGTGCTGCCTGCCCAGGAGCTGACACTTTAGGTCCCTGTCCTCAATCCACTCTCCTTGCAGGCTTATTGCTCATCCTCCCTTTTTCCTTATCCCTTCTGCCAGCAGCATGGGGAGGACACAGCAATAAAACAGTATCTGAGGATACACCTATCAAAATGATGCATGATGTGAGGGAGAAGTATTGATAGTCACAAGCTCCCCTCCTCTGCTGTCAGCCAGCATCAAAGTCTTTCTTGACTAAGCAAGTGTCCATCAGTGTGTCTCTTTTGATGGAGTTACAACTGAGAAAATCTCTGGTGGAGACCTTCAGAAAGGGGTGAAACAGAGCCTGTGCTGTTGTGATTTATCTTCCTGTTTGGCACTGACTACTCATATCAGAGCGAATTTTTCTCATAGAAGTGGTGCACATATATCTGAGTAAGAAACATGCACTACAATCTAGGTGGGAGCTGGTGGGGGATCTTAATCTTCCACAAGCTGTATCTCTGTCTCCACTTACCCAGAGCAGGCTCTTGTTAGATAGAGCCCAGCACAGCAGGCTAGCATGGACAACTAGTTGGGTTTTGGCATCCAGCACAAGTAAGCTGCTAAAAATTCACTCTAATAAGCTGTTTTTGTTCTCTGCTACAACTTTACAGAGTGATGTGGCCATGATAATGTTGGGTGCCATGATTTCTACCAATCATTTCCTGGTATGTACCAGCAACTTTGCTTCACTTTTCATCGATGAAAAGTATGTTAAAAATATATTATTCACTTCTGAAACACAAGCAAAAACCCCAAAGCACAGTAATCCAGCAGCTGGCAAAAGAGTAGCAGCATGATTTAGAGAAGCCTGGTCTTCCAACCAGCATGAGATTAAATGAAGCATTATTTATTTATTGGCTTTTCTGGTTCACTTACCATGATTTGCATATAATCTAATACTGTGGAAACTCTTTGAGACCCCAGTAGAGTTCTTCTTTTTGCTAGATATATCATCCCTCTCCCAAATGCATACCTAAGAAGTTAACACTGAATACCTTGCACACACTAATGGATTTTTCTCCTCACAACCTCCTTGATAGAGAGGTATTGCTTGATATACCTGTGGGAAAATAAGATTAAGTAATTGGCTCTGAGTCAAGAGGAAGCCTGTGGCTGAGCTGTGACTAGCACCCAGATATCCTGAGTTACAGTCCAGTGCATTAAGCAAAAGCCAGTTTTGTTGCTGACAGAGTTTTCTTGGTAGCAAGCCCACATTTCTGGAATGTATTCCCTGCAGAAATGCAATTAACTATGTACTTGGCTACTTTTAAAAGAGCTGCAAACCCCACCCTTCTACCCAAGCCTTCCACTTACTAAATCCCTGCTTCTCAGTTTACTAGTAAAGCTACAGGTGGCCAAGAGGCCAGTCTGGAGCTATTTTTATGGTTGTTATGTCTTGCTGAAAACAAACTAATTTTACAAAGAAATCATTTCAATTTACAGAAATGCATTTTGACATCAGAGAGTCTTGTCACCATTGTGTCAGCGTGTAGTATGTGTTGAGTGCACACAGGATCAGAAGCCCACCTGAACTCACCAAGGACATGACAGTGTCTAATAGGCAGCTTCTATCACTGAACAAAAAATATGTCCTTTTATTTTCATAGGAGTCAAAGTAGGTGTCATGATATCTTAATTTTTATGTGATTTTTTAGGTGGAAGACCATTTTTGCACCATTTTTGATGGTAGGTAAATCCCTCAGAAGATGGGAATATTCACAAGATTGAATTCCTGTGCATCATAATCTGTTTGGTTTTTATGAGAGAAATAAGTAATTTGCTGAATCAAATGTGTAGGTCCCTGTAAAAACCAAAATTTTTACTTCTGTGGGCAAGGAATTAGATATGCTCCTGCAGTTGTTATCCAGTCAAGTCTTCCTATCTGCATGGAAAATAATGGCATCTTGAAGAGAAAATTTCTTGTTACTAAGCCCCTTTGGACACAGAAGGTAATATAATATCTTTTGAGTAACTGTTTTTGCAAACATCTGAATATATTTGCAACACTGATCAGAGTGCCAACCTAACCAACATTTGGTTCTAATTAACCCTGCATTTTATCTTTGGCATACTTAAAAAAAAAAATCTCATGGACATTTCACAAAACTAAATCTAGAGTCTGAACAGATCTACTGTAACTCCATAAACATAAATGATTTTTGGGACCTGACAGATCCTTCAGCCATCCTTACCCCAAAGACTTTTCCTGAGTAACCAATTTTCTAGACACGAGCAAAGATAAAACTTCATTAAAAAAGACAAGTGCATCCATGCTTATTGCAGGCCTCCTGCATGCACTGCTGTATTTTTAAGCAACACGTGCATGTATGGGACTGACTCGCAACACATCTGCCTTCTGGGAGCATCACATAGGAGAAATATATTTAGCAAGTAATGAGTAGCCTTCCTCTGCAGCTAACATAGCAACTTCCATCTGTGGTGAATTAGAGGTTATTCCAAGAAAAGATCCTGCATGAGTTTTGTCAGAAGAAATTAGTTTGGTGTGTTGTAAAATCAAAACCAGAATGAGATGTGATTGTTGCCGAGTGGCTGGGTCACTCCTAATGTTGCCTTGATTCCTATAAACATGAAAAGGAACGTTGAAAAAAGAGACATCACAGCTCTGTGCAACTGTGCTGCTTTCACTGTCATAAAGCAGTATTAATCAGAGTTAGCCCAAGACAGACTAAGCTGGGTCAAGGGATGCCAGCCCCACTCCTGCAGAGAACAGGCCCCTTGTTTTCATGACAGCTCAGGAAAGCCAACAGCCAGGATGCTGTTTAAAGTGGTGCCAAAATACAATGAACTTTGGGGTGCTAAAGTTTTACAAGAGATGCCTATTTTTAAAATCTTCCCTTACACATCATAGCCAATAATATTGGTATATCTTTATATCCTATACAAACTACATGAGGCTACTTAGATCAGATTTCTGTGCATATAACACCAAGTGCCCAATGACCATTTGTTCTGCAGTACAGAAGCAAAGAACTTTTAGATAACATAAAATATGAATATTGATACTGCTGCTCATACCCACAGCTGATGTAATGTATGGTCACAGCATTTATTGTAGATTCCAGATTTAACAAATTTGAAAATATTAACTTTGCTCTTGCCAGGTGGAATGATCTGTCTGGGCTTCCAGACAGCCCAAGAAGAGCTTCCTGAAAGTAGATCCTCTACAGTGCCTCCAGGCAATCTTTAGGCTCTGAGCTTATCTCACAAGCCTAATGGATTTCTTTGTCTAAGAGTTTGCAAAGTCCCTCACTGCCTGAGGAGCTATTTTTTTGATCCCCACAAACCTGTATGAGGCAGCTGAGAGCTGCAATGAGTGTGAGTGTGAACGTGAAAGATTACAGAAAACACTTTTACTTCAATACCAAATTAAACAGCACAACAGAAACAGAGTACATTATTAATTAACATGAAGGGGATTGTTAATTTTCATCTTGAATTCAAATACATTTTCATGAACAGCTGCAAGCTCAGATCGGAAGAGAATATCAGATTCAAATATTTTAAATGGAAGGGATGCATTACATAGCATTAGGGGGGATTTTCACAGTGAAAGGCGTATGGACTTGTGGTTAAAACCGGACTTATTCTTGGAGCTATGATGAACTTTGAGCCCTGACACAAATTTAGTGTGACTTTCTCTGTGTCACTCTGTCTCTGTTCACTATTTTGTTACCAGTGATGGAAGAATCTCCCTGACCATTTCTATTACACCAGCTTTTCAGGGAGAGCCATCGTCCCATAAGTGTTACTGGTCTTTGGTTGTTTGATGTCTTCTTTTTCAAATTGAACAAAAAATAACAGTTAAAATATGGATATTTTAAATGACAAAACAATTTTGAATTTTGTTTTTAAAATACAGTTTTGTCCCTCATCCATCTTTTCTTCTTCTGAATGTAATTACAAGATTGTCTTCATAGCTCTTCTCTAATGGGACTTTGAAAGTCTGCATGTTTTGCCCAATAAAAATTAAGAGGGAAGGGAAGGGGAAGAGAGGAGGGAAATGAAGTTTAAATATTTTTGCTAATGCATTTATTCAACAGTTCCAATGTTAAAATCATGTAGAGTTGCTAATAGCATGTTTACACTTGAGAGGAAAATTTTATGGATTAATTTGGCCAGTGGTTTGAAAATACAAAATACATTAGGGAATAGTTTTTGAATCTAATTTCTTTTTATTATTATTATCATCTAAGCTAGTGTTAATCATTCCAAAGGTGAGGGGAACCATAATACCAGTTTGAATTTGACACAAGGATGAAGGCAAGTGTTGAACTCCTCCATAGCAGCTGGTTCAGCAAGGTCTCTGCAGCAATGCCTTGCCGAGCAGCCAGAAGAACAGCTGAGATGGGGTGAATACACCTTGGAAAGCTTTCACTGACTTGTCTGGCTGCAGACCACAGGGAAGCCAAAATGTGGCTTTCTGAGGCCTGTTTAGGATCCCAAAGGACCTTCAAAATCCCATAGAAAAATCCTGCTGCTACTGCAACATTAGCAGCTGCAATAAATCTTTTTCCAGTGTATTTAAACAGGATGAATTTACACCTTTGTCATGTAAATACTGCAGTCATTTAAAATTTCACCTGATTGGGATATTCTACTCCCAGGTAAAGCTTACCTCACTGTTAGTGAGTTGCCCAATCCTGCCTGTTAAGAGGCAGAAAGACCTAAAAATGTGAAAAAACACAGACTAAGAAATTTCTCAGTTGCCTATTTGAAGATCCACATAAGCATGTGGTGAACTTTAGACATGAGCTTGAGTTTCCAGCATGTGTTTGAAGTTAAGGGCTTTACCCAGCTGTAACAATGTGAGTCAGGAAGGAGACTCCTGGCCTTGAGCAAATGTTCCAGTGTGATGTCAGGAGAGAGAGAGAGTTAAAATGTGCATGTGAAAGCAGCCAGGAACCAAGTACAAGCTATGCCCTAATGGTGTCAGGTCAGCATTTTGGATTTCAAGCTAATATGTGGTTTCCCACACCCAGCACTGCCAAGCACCACTTTTTTTTTTATGGAAAAAATCTACCCAGAGATCTTTCCTAGGTTATTATATAACTTGAAAAATATGTTTGCTAAATACCTATATATAAGTATATAGCTCTCTCTATATAACCATAACCCTAAATATATCATCCATTTGCAAAAATACACATGTATATAGGTATATGTCTCTACCAGAAGTGGTAAAAAACCCTCTGGTACCCTGAGTTAGCATCTAAGTTATCAGCAGGAAATTATTTGTAAGCAGAGAACTACCAGAAATGAACCTGAGCTTTTTGAAATAGATTTATAGATCTGTTATCAGGTGGTGGAAAGCATCTAGAAATTACCTCATCTGGCATTTTGCATTTAACCCTGATTTCAGAAGTTTCTCCTAACAGCGGTCCAAGGAACTGGACCTTGTTATAAGTAACCACTTTTTGTTGCGCAAACAAACACAACAAGTAACTTAAAACATAATAATAGTATTTTAGTCCAAATTCTACTGTTATTTACACTCAACATAACCCTAAGACTGATCCCGTGGTTAAAACAACAAGGTGTGGCTCCACGTAAGCCACGCATTTCTGGTGTGACTTGTAGCAGCCAGGTTTTTCCCCTGGACCCTATGTCTAAACCATGAGGGAGCCAGCAATTGTCTCACACATAATTCACCTGTGTAGGGACTGCCTTCCCCTATTGTAGCATGCAGTGTAGAGGCCTTCATCATAATGAGTGATTCTAAAGCATTCTGTAACATACTAAGATACCCTTTTCTAAAATTGTATCTTCCCACTTGCAGGAAATCATCTGACGCTTTCACAATTGCTTTCTGAATTCTGAGCAGGGATGAGAAGTCAAACGGTGTAGATTTTGCATTGAACACATATTCCTAAGTTTCAGCTTAGAAATGTCAAATAATGGACTTGTAACAAAAATCATCAGACATTCGGAAATAATATTCCAAGCACTCTTCTTTAGAGTCCAGATAGATTTCCTGAAATACAGAAAGGTCATTCTGATTCAAGGTTAGAAAGAAAGATCAAGAAGGTTCCTTATGAAATTTTATGAAATATTGGCAGGGTTTTATTTTCACTCTCCTCATCAGAAAATATGACCTTTTTGCCCATGCATACATTTGTCTCTAGGGGGAAAAAAAATGGAAATGTCCTAATGGCAAAAATGTTCATGAGTTTATTCAGGGCAATGCTACTATAGTGAATCTATAGCTCCATAAACAACAAAGTTATGTAAAACAAAACTCTTAAAGTCTCACTGTAATCTGGCAGTTTTAGAAATCTGAATAGCATTCTAGTATCTCTGTGAAAATGTTTCTCTTTGCTCAGCTTTATCTGACTCTCTGGAGTGAGATTTATTTATAATCATTCAGAATATTTTTATTAGCTGTCTTTTATATTCTTGACTATGAGTACCCAAACTGGCTGAATACCCATAATGTACACACTCTTGGCTGGCACAGAAGGACTCCTAGAAACCTTGATAATAATAAGAAGCTTGCACATGGAGCTGTGCCTTGATCACTGAAGCTAGAGTTCCATCCATCTCACCTAGCTGCACCTTGTAAAAGTGATATGTCTAGTCTAAATTACTCCTGGAGGCTCCCTGGATAATTAATGAGCAGACACAGTACTTACAAAAGGGTATCTGTCCCATCCAAAGACATATGTCAGAGACAGATGGGATAAACTATGCTCTAGTGATGCTGGTCTCCTTTGACCATAAAGCATGAAATTAGATGTCTAATTTCCACACAGTTAAAAGTAGGGGGGCATAAAAATCCTCTTTGGTCCCCAGTCTCTGTAAACAAAATATAAACCTTGAAGCAAAGAAAGTAAGAAGAGGCTATGCACCATGGGCTTCCTGTGGGACATTTTTCCTGTGGTGTATTTCTACCAACAGTGTCTGATTTTTCTGCACTCATTGCATCAGGATGTTTGGGAACTGTTGAATGGGCTGTGTCTTAGGAGCCCTGGAAGTAGGTGTCCATGGCTGCTACTGGTAATGCAAATAATTATTTTCTTTATGTCATACTATGTACTGCATGGCTTAAGCCATTCAAACACTCTGCCCTTCAATATACAGAATTTCATGACTATAAGGTGCACCATTTTAAAGCCTAAAATTTTGATCAGAACCTGGAAGTGAGCCTTATAATCCAGTGCGCCTTATATATGGACAAAGTTCGGAAATTTGCCAACCCGGAAGTGCGAGCCGTGAGCCGAGCCGCGCCAGCAGCGAGCCGAGCCGTGTGATTCCGTTACTAATTCATTACTTTGTTGCGCGTGGATCCTCTCTGCAAGAAAAAGAAGTGCACCTTATAGTCCGGTGCGCCTTATAGGCTTGGAATTACTGTATTTCTCCAACTCTGATAGCAGCTGACAGCATTTTTTGCTCCATACCTAATGGCTTGATGGATTCTTTGCAAATGAACTTGTGGCAATTCACTGACAGTTTTGCAAGATAAACATATTCTGTCTCGTTGTAAACAGCTGGAGTGAAACATTTCCAATAAGCTTGGATTTTGATACAGCAGTGATAAAGAAGTACAGAAAATATGATTTTCTCTTAATGCTGAACAACTGAAGTTCTTCCTACTTAGGAAAATAATTTTTTTATACCTACTAATCAAGGCTTTCCAAACTAACTTGGGAGTCAGACACACAAATTCCATTGCTTTTACTATTTTTAAAAACGAATGTGTCAGGAAAGATCTCATATGTTATTCTCTTATCCTTTCTCCCGATCTCCAGTGTGAGCGACCACTTAGGGGATTCACTTCATCAGATTCCTCTTCAGTCATAAGTGGTGACACAGGTAATTTCGTGCTGCTCATGCTCAGAATGAATCAAATTCTCCAGGCAGATCTTTTATGTGGCTTTTTCTCAATCAGTTTTCAGACTGATATAGAAAATGTCCCAAGGCCTTAGTCTTAAGCGTTTCTTGTCAAAAGGAGAAATTATTCTTTCATCAATTTTGGATATGTCAACTTTTTTTTTAACCCAAGTTTTAGCTGAATGCCCATTTGGACCTGTAACAAGGGAAAGTAAAAATGTTCTTTCTCTGTTTTCTTCTATTATCCTTTTTCATTTTTATAGTGTTGTTCAAAACAGTGTTATCTGAATGTTTTCCATGTCCAGTTTATTAAAAATAATGGAGCACTTAGAGGCTTTCTGTAGCTTTTCTCTTCTCAGGATGAAATTTGTATTTTGAAGAAATGTTCAGAATTTAAATTTACTTTTCTCCTTAAACTGAAGGAGAATTTGAATTTGGGTGAAAAAAACTTCATATTTCTTGATTGCATTATTGAATTAACTTATATGTTAGAGAAAAAATATTATGACTTCTAGGTAAAACTAAGATACAAGCCTTTAAAATCAGAATACTTTGATTACTTTTCTTTGTTTTAGGACAGATGCCTCTCCTTTTCTAGATACAAGTTCCTAAAGCTTTGACTGGATGTTGTCATAACCAAATTTTTTAACCCTGGAAAATATCCAGATTTCTAAATAACTTTACTCTTGTTCCAACTACTTCAATTTAGATTTTTGATAATATTCTACTTATTTGCTGGTGTAAGAGGCACCACAGGGAGTAGAAGAAAAAGAGAAAAAGGGAGGAAGGGGCTTTGCTTTTGCCCATTCCACCCCATCGCTGTGCCTCGCTTTCATCCTCAGTTTTCTGTCTCCTATTCCATCAAGCCATAAAATCCCCCAGGGACTTTCTCCATCCATACTCTTCTGTTGTCCCTAATTTCCATCCTTGGTCTTCCATTAGGGCTTCTTCATTCTCTGCTGATAATTCCTAAAATGGGTCTTGCTGGGCTTCTTTGCAGTCATTGATACCTCTGAGCAATAGAGAAGAAAGGAGTTTAAGCCACTGGACTTTTACCATCTTTCCTCTGTGGCTTAGAAATTCGTGAAAAAGAGCAGACTTTCTTCACCATGGAATTTGGGACAGGTTGAAGAGTAAAAGCGAATTATTTTTGCTGACAGATTCAAAGCAGTAAATTAATGTAAGACACAATAAATAAGATACTGACATTATGAATGAAAGTAGACAAACTAAATAGAATATAATAATAATAAAACAGCATTAAAAGTGACTATGCTGGGTAGCCAATGGGCAAGCAGTAAACCTCAGACTAATGCTTCAGTAAAAGGGACTATACTGTCTAATCAGATATGTCACCTTTTTTTTACCTAAGTTTTGATTGAATGCCCACTTGGTTCAGTAACAAGGGAAAGTAAAAAGGATCTTGGAGCTCTACAGCCACAGCAAATTATGAGTCAGGGATTTGGCTTACATAAGGGAAGGTTACATGGAAGGCAAGGAAAATGATTCAGTGAAGTGACATATTATTCAATGAAGGAACTAAACAAATGGCTACTTAACTGGGGGTAATTCCTGCAAACCACCAAGGACAGAATTTAGCCTTCTGGAATCCATTTCCACCTGAAATTTGTACATTAGTGCATCGGGAGACTTCTCACATGAGTTTCTGATTCTATACTGGCATCTCAGATCACTTGCATGCTAATATGATTGTCTTTCAACAGGCATGAATCTTTGCTTTGAGAGTAATAAAGCAAAGATACAAGGCAAAGAGTTGACATTTTCCAGGACAGCTGGCCAGCTGGCTACATCTATATCATTCTGGTGGTCCCTCCTATCGTTTATGAGTTGTCTTTGTGAAAAATAATATATATGTAGATTGATTTTTCTCAAAAAAACAAGTGTCCATAACAATTTATGATGGCAGTCACTCCAGCTGGCTTTTTTCCTGCAGTACCAGTTTGGCCAGATGCTGTAGCAGAGAAACAGAGGCAGTGAGGGATTTCACTGGAAGCAAAGCTTTTCTCTTTCTGAGCTCCCAGAGAATCATCTGAAATGTTTTAGAGGTGATATGTAGCTTGCCCTTCATGCTGACTATTCTGATGGGATCCTGAACATCTCTTATGCAGCTGCAGGTAACAAACCATTTGTCCAGTGTTTTGCCCAAGCCTATTGCCCTGAACTTCCCCGAGCCCTGCAAGTGCTGCAAGCAGCCCCTGAGAGCACAGAAAGGTGAAATGGGAATGGCTGCTGCTGCCCTTGCCTCCATCTACCAGACCAGACCCATTGCCAGCTTGGACAACACCCTCTCTCCCCTTTAAAAGCTTATTCCACTTGCCAGGAACAGGTATTTCTACCATTTTGCTGTTGTCTGCACTTCTGACTTTTCAGTATGTGAAATATTTGGTTTGTAAGAGGTTTTCTTATTTAACTGTTATTGTTAAAAGAAAGGCAGCTACAGGAAAGGAAAAACAACCCGCAGCAACTTAGAGGTACCTTATTCAACCTATAGAAGCCTGATTGAAAAGCATGTGTGTGCTGGCACTGATCTCTGACACAAATGGCAAGGGAAGATTGGAAAATTGACTTTGACTCCATGCTGACGTGCTGCAGACTGCTGGAAGGTTGTTTGCATAAACAGAAAGTTTGAGCCAGTAGTGATATCCATCTCTTTGCTCTGTTTCTCTTAATTTTTTCCCCAGCACCTGGCCATTAAAATACATCTCATTAAATGGAATATAGTTATATTCCTAAATAATTTGGAGTACCAGAGCCTATTAACAGAGTAGCAAGTAAATTGGCAGGCTCGTTGCTTGCTACATTAGCTGCCACTACTTCCCACTTCTAGTGGGGAGACAAATTTGTTAAATCAGAGGTAAAATTTCGACTCCATATTGCTAAAGGGTTGAAAGGAATATGAGTTAAAATGAGACTGTGAGCGAGTTGCTAGAATTATTAGGTCAGTCATCCAAAAGTCAAAAATTCACAATTAATGCTTTATGGTGAAGCAGTCTGATTAATAGGAAAGGAAAAAAAAAAACACACACAAAAGGAAAAATGTAGGCTTTGTATCAAGTTCACAAAAAACCCTTAAATTTTTGTGCTTGTTTATAGTGCTACACTTCTATGTCCCTTTACACTTATTTTGGTGAGAGTGCCTGTCTAAAAGAGATGATAAATCAAATGTTTGAGTTGTATCAGCAAACATATTCACTAAGTTGGTAAAGGAAATATGTTTGCTTAAGGGTGTTTTCTTTCTGTCTTTTTAAATTTCAGCGATGTTTGTCTGGAAATAGTTGAAGCTAAAAATCCCTTCTAATTTTAAAGTAAGAATTTCCACATGGAATTCATCAGCCTAATTAAAATGGCATCATTTCCAGTTACATGGAAAAGTTGTCAAATGTGCTTATTTCTTCATGTATGCAAGTCTTTAAGATCCAGAACTTGCTGGAAAACTTTCCAGAGGAAATGTTTCTATCTGATAAAATAAATTCCGCATATGTCTTTTTACCAAATAGCCACCAACCTAGCTCCTTGTGCTTGCAAAAATTCAATCTGCAGCTATAATGGGGATTAAATTAATTATGTGGGGTAAAATTAATCTCAACCATTTCAAAGTTAGGTGTCTAGCCTAGCTAGTTGTTGAAGTGCAGTCTGTAGTCAA
This sequence comes from Sialia sialis, assembly GCA_009812075.1. Lineage (NCBI taxonomy): Eukaryota > Metazoa > Chordata > Aves > Passeriformes > Turdidae > Sialia > Sialia sialis. The sequence continues at coordinate 13,831,634 of VRYO01001589.1, forward strand.
TGAAATAAGATGGGCATTATTCCAGATGGTGACTCATCCCGTCATGCCATTCTGGGACACCTGTTTCAGAAACATCCTTTAGATGTGTTTGTCTTCTCCAGCTAAAGACAGAACATCTGTGCAGGGGTTTGAAGAGACTAAAATTTGAAGAGACTAAACATGAGTAGGAAAACTGCTACCTTAGTTCAAAATTTAGATGGCTCAGATTGGTGGATGAAACCTTCTGTGTATCTATTACACATAATGCACACAAAAATATTGCAATAACTAATTCCATAAGTATGTCCCAATGAACAGAGACAGCTGCCTCAAAGTTTGTTGTTTTTCCCAGAAAACAGACTAAAGATACACTTCATAGCCACATTTTTCCATATTTTAGGTATTTAAAAACTTCAAAGAACTGGTTTTTTTCATATTCTGTAGGATTACATTCTTAAAGAACAACGGGGCTTGCTAAAGTGTATCTTTGACTTTTCCATTTTGGAGCTACAACAGAGAAGAAAAACACAGAAGAGACAAATTCTCCTTGAACACTTAATTTACATTTTCAGAAATGACATCTTTGATATAATCTACACCATTCAACGTACTTGTAAATGGTGTGGAAAAGACACTATATAGGGAGCTAATAAAACTGTGAATTCTATAAACTGGCTTGAAAGAGTCAAACATAAACCTGATTGCAAATAGTTGCAGTTAAAAAAGAAAACAAAACAAATAAAACCACACTTGGTTAAATAACAAACTAGCAGATGGATGCACACATACATGCAGAAGAAGAGAATAACCCCACTTGTAGAAGTACAAGAAGTGCTATAAATTAGCCTAGGGCAGGGGTTCATAAACTTCTGAAAGCACTGACTCAGTGTTTGGCTGTAGCCAAGAGGCAAACACAAACCTGACCATGTAAAGAAAGAGAAAACAGAAATCATCACTGCAGTTTTGCCAGTGTCTCACACATTGTGTGTATTTCCAGTCATCTTCTTTCAAAAGGATATTGGAACAATTGGAAAAGCAAAAAAGATGATTAAAAATATGCAGTAATTTTGGTATGGCAAAAAGTTAGAAGGTTTAGAAAAGAGGTGACTGGGATACATCACTGCTAAATAAAATCTTAAAGGTGTGAAGATTATGACTGGAGAGCAGTGGTAAGAGAAACTAAGCCATTCCCAGGTGGCAGGCTGAAAACAAAGGAAAGAAAAGCAAATGCACTGAGTTATGGAACTCACAGTGGCATGATGTCACAAGGTTCAAAAGTACAGAGGGGAAAAAGGCAAGAAAATGTCACAGAAGATAATTCTTGGATAAACTCCTTAAATAAAGCTCTAGATATATTTCTAGTTCAAGCTTCTAGTTTCTGAAGATGCTGGTTCTAAATCTAATGCACTAAGAATTACTCTACAGCTCCTCTTAAAAATGCTGTTTCTTTGGACTTCTGTAGGTAGTATTTTAGGCTACCTGGACCTTTCCCTAATCTGCAGTTCTTCACAGCTCACACATCCTTACAAGTTATATAAACACAAACCTCTCTTTCTGCAGGTTATTAGACATAGCTGCTTTATATGATTACAGACAGACTTGTTGAAACAGCTTGCTTTAGATCATATTGAAAAATACTACACTGCACTTTGAACATTTTTCTGACTTTCAAAACCAAAGGTCTGCCTGCAGTGATATTCTTCCCCTGGTGGCATTCACCCATACAAGGAGGATCTCAGAGAAGATCCAAGGCAAATGAAGTGCCTCTTTTATAGATAAAAAAATTCCATTAAAAATCAGCTCATCTTGCACTATTTCTTTTCCACACTGTAGAAGTAATTACCCTAATTTTTTAGGTTCTTAGCTTAAATGTCATGCACTATATCACATTTGTAAGTTTTAGAAGCTTCATCTGGCATTCTTGGGCAAGATCTCTAGACACCACATGGGGAAAATAACTTTCAGCACTTAAATTTGTTATATCCTGTCAGAAGGGATTCTTCCAAATCCATACGGTGCAATCACAAGTACACACCCTCAGTGGCCCAAAAGCTGATATATTTTTAACTCCCGCCATTATATTATCCTAAAGAGTAGCTATAGACTATTACCACTACTTGTTATATTATGAATTCTGGAGTAGGAACTATTTACAGTCTGGGTCTGATATGGGAGCTAGGTCCAGAATATCATGTCACATTTTCATGGAAATTACCTCATATTTCTTACTGTATTTGTTACAGTTAGTCTTAACACTAGAACCTGTTCAGACTTAGTGGAAAGTCAGACTATCCTTAAAGTAGAAAATATATTTGAATATTATCAAAACCAAACAAATATTTTAGGGAAAGGTGAATTTTTATGGAAGGTTGTAACCTTTTGGGCAATCTTGCATACAAACTTGCATTAAGGATTTTTTGTATGATTTATACTCAGTTTGGAAACTTCAGTATATTCAGCAAAGGTATTGTATAAAAATAGTGTTCTTCTAATGGGTTCAAAATCTTCAGGGCAATATTGAGTTACATCTAGAGAGCTACATTTTACAAGGCCTGCATCATACCAAAAAAGTCAAACAGAATTATATACTGCTATTTCATTTAAATGTTAAGAAATCCTCTAGGCTAATGATATAAACACAAGACTCCATTCACGTGGTTTTCATCTTTATGTACCACTCAAATATAAACATCTCCCTTCAAATATAGGTTCTGTATATGACAGGTATTATGGGTTTATGTCATCAAGCTATTGACTTCTGAAAAAGTCCCACACTGGATATCCATGCATGCATAAGGGGGATTATTATAACACCAACATATATCTATCTGTGAAGACACATGTGTGCATAAAAATGTCCATATCTACCCAGATACAGCAATTCTAGGAATATACATGTCTTCTTAGAGATAAAGAAAGAAAGAAAGAAAGAAAGAAAGAAAGAAAGAAAGAAAGAAAGAAAGAAAGAAAGAAAGAAAGAAAGAAAGAGAAAGAACAAGCAAAGGTATCTGTAATGAGTTTGCCCTCCAAAGATTTCTAAATTCTTCTAGTTCATAATAACCTGGGAATAAAAAATAAGGATAAAAATCAGGATTCAGGTCCAAAGATTAGAAATAGCTGGATAAATCTGAAAGCTGAGATCTATACTATGGAGTCTAGAATGAGAGGGAAAAAACTTCCTCCAGCACTAATTCTCAGAGGCAGATTTTTCTGAAGGGGGAAAAAAGGCACATGATGAGAACATTTCCTCTCCCTGCAGTAGAGGCTGATCAGCTGCTGCATGGTGTGGTGATGGCCAAGAAAATGCACCCAGACTGAGGTCAGGTCTGCACTGAGCTCTCCACAATCACCTGCCCTAACACTGATGCTTCCAAGTGTCTGCAAGGCTTGGCTCTTGTAAATGCTGAAGGGTTGCAGCCCTATCTTTTAGCACATCTGGCACACAAGGAGCCCTCTTTCCTTTATGGCTGGGGCTGGAGCTTGGGTCAGTCACACTTTTGCATATGACACTTTTGCTTCCATCAGCACTCAGTTTATTCTGCTTCCACTAAGTGCTTTGCTTAGATTAATTATGCAGATAAAGATATAATCCTTTTGTGTCACATGTATTTCCTCCAATAATGAATCATTTCTATTTAAGGGGGTCAAAATCCCACAAGAATCCTTATGAGTGTATTTAACTATATACACACATCTGTCCCCATCTATTAATCTCCACATTCAAAAGTGTACATTACATATATATATATGCATGTATATATATATATATACTTTGTATATCTAGACATGAATATGAGTGCATAAAATAAGTGTGTTTATGTTGAATTCCAGGTGTCTGGTGTTATTACAATCCATAAGTACAATACATAATTTTCAAAAATCTTTTCATGTGTTCATCTCAAAATGAAATTTCCTGCCTTAAAAGATGACTATTTAATTATGGTAAATGGTATTTATTATGAGCTACTCCAGTTCAAGATGTATTCATTCAAGAAAATGTTGGAAAGACAATAAAATACTAATTTTCAGTTCACCAAAATGGAGTAGAACATCTTTTATTCAAAGTTTTCCAAACACTCAAACTGTAACAAGATTTTACTCTAGAAAATAAAATTAATTAAAAATATAAAAATATATATTACTGTCTGGAATAAATGTAACCATGATAGTACCTATGTCCTGCTTTAACTATAATTATTACCTACACAGGCTATTTGTAACATCAAATTTGAAAGATATCAAAGTGTTTTGTAGGGATTAAAAGTACAATTAAATCCAGCCAAGTCTGTGGTGGAACATGGCACCTGCTGTAACAGGGTGGTGTTACATGGAGACACATTTGTGGAGGATGTGTACACATTTATCTATGTATACACACAGACATGCACAAATTTATGTTGCTATTAATATTGCATTCACATTTTCTATATGGCTGCAGAGTAATTGGAATTGAAAGGCCCAATTACACTGAAGTGAAAACCTGCTTATTAATTGACAATAGGCCTCAGCTAAGTAGCAACAAAAGAAGTGCTTTGTTTGGCAACCTTTGTTTAAAAGGTCCTTTGAAAATTCTGCAAGAATACTATGAATAGAGATTGAACAAACCTTTAATCCTCTTCAGGTCACATATGTGCTAAAGTGAATAATACTGTGAGGTCTTTTTCACCTTTTAAGTTCTTTTAAGCCAGTAACCTAATTTGAAATAAGATAAAAAAAAGGCCTACGAAAACTAGAAAAGCTCTAACTTGTACTCTTCTGGGGTATTTATTCTGCTGCAGTAAGCCAAAAGATGCATTTCTTGTTGTAGAGATGTATAAACACTCACTATTTATAATTCCACTCATAATTTGGTCGGTCCCTGACAGTTATTTCCCTTTTATTCACTTCAAATGCACTGAGAACCTTAGAACATTTTTTTTTTTCATTTAATGCTCCTGTTCTTTTGTGAGTATCAGTGTGAAAATCTTTCCTTCGTGCTACAGTCCCTTTTTCCTATTCAACACTAGACTGCACACGATAATTAAACCTTGGGGGCTTGGAGATTTTGGACTAAAGCTTAAAGAAATGCAGTAGTGAGGCCTCTTCTCTCTCAATCTTCTACCACTTGCTGTGGGGATTTTCTTTAGTTACACATGGCTTCACAGGTAAACAACCTTGAAAAAAAAATCAGAGGCAGGAATTGAATCAACACCTTAGCATTGCTTATAATGAACCAGTTTGCTTAATTAGGTGATAGGAAAAATTATGTTCTAAAACATGACAGGGCACAGACTGAAGTCTCTATTCAGACAGATGCCCATGGAGCTACACCAGGGCGCTTGCAAGGCAAACAGCATCCCAGGCAAGGCTAAAATGGAACGTGAAAATGCTGAGTTTCAACCCAGATCAGGCAGGGTGGCTTTTAAAATCAAATATAAAGAAAATTATAAATTTGCTTATAAATTAAGCTTTTCAAGTGCCTCCATGACTTTGAAAGTAAGCTTGTGAGCACATTGCTTAAGATAGAGGTCTGAGCAATATAGTTGCCTCTGAACTAGGTGAAAAAGCCCACAAATGAATTAAATTAACAAAGAACAGAGAGGCAACACCTCAGCCAAGACCTAGCCCATGGTGAGAGCCCCCCAGGCACCCCAGGCACCTCTAGCCAGAGTCTCAGGGCAGGGAGGAGCCAGCTGCACCCCAGGATGCTCCCAGAATGGGATTTTGGTCAGGTCTTGCTGGAAGGATTGGAGAAAAGTGGAATGGGCAAGGCTTTGGAGTAGGTGGAGATGGGAGGAAGCAGGGCAAGGGACAGGATGCAATAGTGTTTGCAACCAGTTTGCACTATTTGATTGCCTGAGCCCCAAGCCATTCCTGAACAGCAAGTGTGCATAAATGTTCCTGGGATCCTGCCTTGGCCTTCCTGTAAGAAGGCATTCCAGACCAGGGAGAAAATGCAATGTCCAAAGAAAAATCCTATCTGACACAAATACTTGCAAGTCTCCTTGCCTTTTCTTTTCTTGCACTGCACATACCATAATATGAAAGGCTTTTTAAGCATGCATGAGGCTGCAGAGAGAACTACTGCTAACATCAATCATAAATTGTTTACTTTCTCAACATTAAAATCAGTATAACAGTTAAACACCAGCTGCTTCCAAAGACAAACACATTGTTTAAATCAGAACAAATTATTTACAAGTAGGTTTCAATATTCAGGGTCTGAATTCTGCAGCATGTGTGCAAAATGTTTTTGTGCAGATCTATCAGCTGCAACATGCACTTGATCACTTATGCTGAGCAATCTGGGAAGCCAGTAATTGGCATTTCTCTCAGATACCACTCTGATCATCTATAATGATTTCTGGAGTTCCATAAGAAAATCCTGCATATTTTCAGCTTCACAGTAAAAGCAGGATTTTGCATATATTAATCAATTTCTTTCTCGATTTCAGTACCCAATGCTTCACAGGGTGCCTGCATTCTTCTGCAAATGTTTATCTTTTAAGGTGTTTGTATATACCACTGCCTGCCATCCCCTCTGCAGAGGCAACCAGCAGGACCATAAATATTATCTCCAGTAGAAGTTGCCTGCTGCCTTTACTGTGAGCATTTAGATTTAAAGGGACAGGGTCTTAACTAGGCTCTTCTCTTAAGGAAATTAACTTTTATCTCAAAGACAGCTAATTTAGCGCTCACCAGCTTTTCTTCCACTCCCAAATACCTCCTTATCTTGGGTAATCAGGATGCAGGGATTTCCAATCTATCTCTCTTTATAGCTTCCTTTCAGTAGTGTTACTGTTTGAACTTCATACCCTGGATTAAAGGACCAGCACACCAGCTCAGGAAGCGGTTCTAGGTATGAGGCAAATATACAAGTTACTTAACAGCCCGTATATGAATTCAATTACATCCTACATATCTTAAGATATGAATATAAAGGTTTGGCTTTGATCTTGAATTAAGCAATCCCTATATAAATCAATGTACCGTGAAATTTTATTAGTAGCAATAATTAGTGGTTAACTAACTTGCAATGAATACAAGGTTGGAAAGCTTTAAAAACCCGTGCCAAGTTGGGACATATTTCTCACATATATTATCTGAATAACAATGAGGAAGCCTTTATTTTTAATCAGGGAGGTACAGTGAGAAATGCAAAAGCTGTTTCATTAAACAGGATACATGGAAGTATTTAACATAAATAAAAGCATGCACATGGGTCATTTTTAATTACTCCATTCATTTATTTTAGTCTAATTTCAAAATTAAATGTAGAATAAAAGTCACAGTATTTGTGTGCTAAAATTGAAAGGCACATGTGTATATTTTAAAAGGAATACAAGTAGGCACCAGAAGTCATTTTTACTGTAAACACTCTTCATATGTTCCCATGTAGAATGTAATATCTGTGTAGCAACTCCTCAAATGTCTAAATTCCTTCCTATTCCCATAGTGCAGAACAGATGTTGTCCTGCGTTTAATTATGTTAATTTATCAATCATACTTAGGCTGAATTATGAAATCAAAGTAATAGAAAATGTTACTTAATTCTGTGTTCGATTTCGGTATCATTCAAACCTTTCCTACTTCTTTTGGAATGATAATTTTCTCTTAGTTGCAAGGTAGGATTTCCATTTGCAGGTTAAGATGTAGCTGATCCAAAAAAGTTCATATGTATAAAGAGCCAACTTATAGCAAAAACTTTGCATCCTTACGGAAACTTGGGATCCATAAGTTCAACCATGCTGGGAAGAGCTTTTTGTTTAAAACATTGAACTAAACAAAATGCAATTAAGGCTAACAGGACAAAAAGCATCCCTCTTGAGATTGATAAATACGCTCTTGGGAGACCGGAAATAAGGAGAAAAGACCAATGTAATTCTAACTGTGTCTTGCCTAAGATGACCATTTAAACAGAAAACTTTTCCCAAAGTAAATGAGTTCATCCATTTCATGCTCTTTTTATCCTTACTTGGCCAAGTGAAGTAAATGAGAATTTTTCTAGGAGTAAATCAAGGCATTAGGTACAGAGTTTTGATTCTGCTTTGATGACAAATTGTGATTTGAGTTCTTCAGAGTGTTAATAAATACTTCTGTTTCTAAATAAGTCCCATAAAGTCATGTAAGGGCTTTAGGAGAGCACAGTTTCTTTGCCTTGCTTAAGCAAGATTGGAGAAATTTGAAAGATACTAACTTAGTATTTGTACCAAACTATGGACATAATTAATGATCTTTGTATTTTTCATGCTCTTAAATTTTTTACATGTGAAATACTTTACAAAATTTGTGTACTCTGCTGTTTATTTTTTGTTTAGCTATCATCTAGATTATTTCAATTTATCATATTGCATTGTATGCAATTTGATTTTTTTTAAGTGCTTGAATAATAACCCTAATGATCCCCCACCCATATGTAAATCTGCCCTGATTTCTAAATATGTTAGTGCCATCAAGGACCATATTAATGCTTCCTAATGAAATAATCACCAGGAGAGAAACCTGAAATGACAGGATTTGAAATGTGCTTCCCTCTAGCTGAGACGGGAAGCTGGAAGGAATCAGCTCTGACCCAGGATATGCTGGCTGGGTCAGAGCTGGGTGCCTGACAAAGAGGAGTTCCACCCAAGTGGAAGTGGCTGGGGGTTTCCACTGAAATGCTCTTTGATCAGGAGAGGCCAGCTCAACAAATCCCAAATGTAACAATTCCAGTCAATTGAGGTTCTCGCTCAAGAACAGAGCTCTCCAAAATGCTGCTTTTTTGGAATGGGGGCATTTCTTTATAAGAAAACAATGTAAAAATTATTGGCTTCATTCTATATAGTCCGGGAATAAACTATGGTTTGTATAAGAATGTTTCTTACCTCACTGCACTTGGTAGTTCATATGAAATACATAGAATAAGCCACTAAAGTGGGTCACAGTGAAACTAGAATTACTCCCAGTTTTATCTCCATGCCTCTGGAGAATAGAGGTGATGCTTACCTGCTTCATAGGCTGCTGTGGAAATTAAATTCTGCAACATATTTGAGATACTCAGATAAAATAGTATCAGACAAGGATTTACCATGGTAGATAAAGATTACAGAATGGAACACTCTTGTTTGGAACCAAAAAGTAACATTCTAGTTTCTTTCTCAGGATTAATCTCCTGAGACTCAGGACTGATCTATGGATATGTAAGGCCACAGGCCATATGTCAGTAGAGCCCTGCTTCCTCACACAGGCTATACAATAAAGTTCCCAAATTGATCCATCTGTATTCCTGATGCTCCTCAACAGAGCTCAGCACAGATGCTAGGCAAGATATTTCACAGCTTTCTGGATCTTTGCCTCAGGTAAACTAAATTTATAACTGTAAATATTAGTGTCTGTGAGCTATGCATGCCTAAATTATTATAATATGTAGAACTTCACTTTCTATGCTTACTAAGAAAACAGTAGACAATATTAAAGAATTTCTTCCTAAATAGGAGAACTTGTTTGAAAAACAGTAACACAACTGGAATATAATTATTATTCCAATTTAAATACTGCTGGACTTAACAATTGTGCAATTATTCTCATTATTTTGGGTTTTATGAGTGGTATAGTTTCATAGATGTGATATTAATTTTGTTTTGCATTTGTGAAATCTGCAGCTAAGTTTCTTCCAGTTATCCACTGGATTTCTAAACTTCATTTAACTCCTGAAAAAATATATTATATCCTCAGGTACAAAAGGTATTCAAGAATTGAATCATAAATATGCATCTTCAGGGTTTCCAAATTTATGTTTCATTTTCCTTTCCCCTCACTTTCTCCATTTAGTCCTCCCTTCCTTTCTTCCTTGTGGCTCAACATTTCCATTACACATTTATTAGGAAAACAAGTACTACTAGGAGAAATTTAGAGGGGAGTGGAGTTTCTTTTATTTCATCTGAATACAGTCAGTCACTCATCTCCAGCCACACTATCTGCTTAAGCTAATTATCATTTTCCTAATTCAATTTGCAATGTGATGCTGAGGTGTGAGGTTTGAGATCCAGACTGTTTCCCCACACTTATCGGATCATTACAACGTCCAGGTGGGTGGATTACAGAATATCCCAACTGTTTTCAAAAAAATCAAGTCTTCTCTTGCATTGCATCTTCTCTTTGATTACTGCTTCAGGCAAACAAACTACTTTTAATTGTAATTGTTGTTGCTGCAGGAGCACATATAGCATGTGGTGACCAACACCAGCAGAGTCTGCTGCAGCTTTGCAGGAAGCTTGTTGATGGAGGATACAACTTCCCAGATAACTCTTAATTCTCAAAATACCATTACCATTCAGTTTTTCCATTTGACTCACCTTCTGTAAAGAAAAGCCAGATCTCATGTTTATGGTTCTAATCTGTTCAAGCAAGCAGTACAAGCCTCTGCAGAGCTCACCTGGTGTGCATGTGCAATTCCTGCTGAGGCTGATGGTTCCCCCAGACACCCAGAGAAGATTCAAGGAAATCTCTGCTGGAGCTCAGACACCCCCCCCCACATCCCTATGGTCCCACTGCACTTCTGATTCTCCTGCCCTTTCCATAATCCCTTCCTAATTTTTGCTGAGGTAATTTGTACACAAATGCACAGTGAGGAATCTGATCTCTGAAATCCACATATGTTCAGTAAAACATGCACACACACATTCACTCACACACACAAGATACAGCAGAAGCACCTACCTGGCATGACTGGGAGACAGTTTGATAGATACTAGAGGGAAAGAATATTACAACCCATGCTGTCATTGGGATATCTTTCATATCTGAAATCCAAAGCACCTTGTTCAAAATATAATTTCCCAATTATGGCACTTCTAAAAATAATTTATTTAGCCCACTTTTCATCCTCTATGTTTAGGTTTTGGAGGTTTGGTATTTTTTAAATATGTACATGTACAGTTTAGCCCTTCTGGGAGGAGCAGAACAGAGAGCTTAGACACAGAAGAATACTCAGAAGACTGAAGGAACACTTATTTCCTCTACATACAACCACTTCTCCAAGAACCTATCGAAATATTCACTATTCAAGGAAAGGTTGTCATGGTCAGCTCCATCTTTTGTGGGGTGTAAATCAGCTCTAACTCATACACATATTTGGCTTTGCTTCCTCAGCAAGCATATCTTAAATCCACATGCAGGTCAGTTAACTACAAAGCCTTTGCAGTATTCTGTACGCCTCTCCTGTCACAGATGTAGTCCTATGTACATTCAAGCACATGCAGTCTCTCTTTGTCTCTCAGAGAATATTATTCACGGCTGTGCCCTATAATGAACTGAGGATTCTTTTGGTGTGCACAGTTGTATAGAAGAGCAGTGAAAGGATGCAAAATATGTTCAGTGATTCCATTTTCCCAAGGCTAAGGTATGCGGTCAAGTTCAGACATGATCAAGTTTATTGCAGATAAAATTAAAGAGGAAAAAAAAACTTTAAAATATATTCAAAGGCTTGATTCTCTACTGGGAAATTTAATTACTTCAAATTCAGTATATGTGACAATCTGTCTGCTGTTCTAGATAGTTTTTCGTTCCACTATTATGCTTCATGACCAGTGATATATTTAAAGTACATGCAATTCTTCTCTATGTAATGAATATCACAGCTAATATCACAAATTATAGAAAAGGTTAAAGAAATTATTATGTCCTGGGATTGGGTTTTTTTAATTAGTTGAGTATAAAAATATATGTAAATTTAGGTGGCTATGTAATGTGTGCCCCACTTGTACATATTAGTTTTAATATTGCAAGATTCATTCACAGTAAATGGAAAAGTTGCACGTGCCCATAGTAATGCATAGAAATTGTCTAAAATTGGAATCAGTGATAAGAAACCATTATCTTTAATCATTATTTGTACTTTTTCTTGGTTAGTTTTCCACAATTGACACAGATTATGTGAACAGATTATTCAATTTTCCTTGCAGACAATGTAATGGAAGCCTCTCTTCTGGCATTCCTACTTTGGAGAAGGCAATTTTCATTGATTTTGCTTTATTTACAACAGCATAAATTAAATAACTTTTAAGAGCTGGTGGTAAAGAGAAATGGAAGATTTTCCTCCAGTGTGGGCATTCATTTTGATTTCAACCATAGTTTCAAAGCATTTTCTGGACTAACTTGAAAAATGGCAAGAAAAGCAAGAGGGATTTATAGCAAAATAATTAATACATATTAACCATCTGCCTGTGGAAGCCCAAGGGAGAGGTAGTTGAGACAGCAAGATGAGGTGAACAGTAAAGCCCTTTGTTAGTGGTTGCCTTATGTACTGCTTCAGGCCACAGTGTGAATGCAAGGGCTCTGCAATCTGATTTCTGCCCTGGCATTCATGGCAATTACAGAAAATACACAGACCTGGATGAATGAAACTTAGGAGTGGCTGGATGGATGAAATTTAGGAGTACCGTCATGCTAGGCTTTGGATAAACTTCTAGTAGAGGTGTTGTCCTCCTCTCACATACGCATACATACACACAAAATTGCATTTTTAACACCAGGTAATGAAAGCTGCTAATGGTTTAGGATGGGCTGTTAGGGCAATGTTTAAGCTCAGCCTGGCTATCACATTTTCTCCTAGATTCCTCAGATAAACATTTCAGGAGCTTATCTTAGCTCTTTTCTTCTACAAATCAAGACAGGAACTTCAATGTATCATCAGGCAATTTGTTGTGGCTGCTTAGTCTGTGATGGCATGTCTTGAACTAAGGTATTGCTCATCTCGGACTTCATCTTAATCTTCAAATAAACTGGACTAGCATCACAGAAAAATTAAATAAGCCACCTTTTTGGGCCAAGACACCATACACATTCATCAGGGAGTTGAACCTTTCTCAAGGGATGGTTGTCATACAGGAAATTGACAGGTCTGTCTCCCAGTGGTTGGAGAGCCTGGTGGGAATGATATCCCCATGCACAATTTGTTAAGTAGACTGTTTTCCAATTTCCAATAGCTTGATTTCCAACAGTTTGATTTGAAAAGAAGTTATGGTCTGACAGGACCAAAATCAATAATGATCACTGGAAGATAAAACAGATTTCCACACTACCTGTCTTGTGTAGATCTGGTGGGTCACAAATTTAGGTTCTATCTCTTCTGTAAGAGGAAGACAGGACTGAAGTGCGGGGGTGAATTTTGCTAATCCAGCAAGAGCACATGACAATGGCATCAGTCTGGTGAAGCAATCTGCTTGTCCAGCTGTCCCAGCTAAGCAGCAGCTGTGCTGACATGGCTTCAACAATGCAGCTCCAGAAGTCAGCCTAGGGAAGCCTCTCCCCAGAGCTGCGTAGACTCCTCACTGCTGGGGAAAAGCACCTTTAGCAGGCAATTCCCTCTACACAGGGCAGAATTTTTCTTCTTCTCTCATGTAAATTGGCCATTCAAGATTCATCTAATCACTGATATAAAGAAACAACCTGGAGGGTGATTCACCTCACCTTTACACTAAATGACAGACACAGATGAGCTGAATCAACTTCATTTTATTGACTGTAAGGATTACACCGCTGATTGGCATAGCAGCTTTAGATGTTTAGAACTGTGACATAAATTGAATTGCTTGTGTGCCTCCACTTCTCTGTCTCCCAAGCTCTATTTGCAGTTGGTTACTGTCTGGGATCTTCATACATGTATCATTTTGAAGGCTATGGTATACTTCTTCATCTTCAAGAATAATATGAAGATTCCTTGAGTTACAATATAGCACTGGTCAATAGTTTGGTGATAGGGTAATAACACAAATAAACAGAACTGCCCCCAGTCCCTAATGCAATCTTCTGCTTAGAGATATTCTAATGTCTCTGAATCAGTTTGACCTGCCTTCTATTAATAAACTTATCAGTAAAATATCCATTAACTGATTTAGTTGGTGTGCAAGAAGTTAATTATGGAAGCAGATATTGCAGGACTGTGTTACAGTGAGATAATGCACACCTCTGATATGTGTGAAACACCAGGTGGAATCAAATAATCTCAAAAGCCTGAACAGTATGCTAATTTGCAATACTGCATTAGCAATCTCAAGAAGTGCATTGAAAAAAATGATTTGAGGAAATCTTTAAAGGAAATTCTTAAAGCTACTTAATAGTCCATGTAAGGAGGCTACTGAGTTATTCTGTGGCTAACTCATTAATTGTACTAGCAGCTGTGTTCTGTACAAATTGTGTTAATATTTTTTGTGTTTCTGAGTGGTAATTTCAATGAATCAGTGAATGAAGAGGTAATTAATTTATTCATCACAAACTTCACTGCTTCTGGCTTGGAATATCATCCTGTCCTTCTTCCCAAATGAGAGATGTTTTTCTATTGCTTTGTTGTCCTTAGTGAAATATGTGGCACATCATTCATGTTAGTAAACAACCAAGTCCCCAAAACTCAAAAACTGATACAAATTCTCTCTTCTCCTACCCCATGGGAAAGCAGAGAGGTAAGGCTAAAGCATATGCAAAAAATCCTGCCACTGCATATGAATGAGAACAAAACCTCTGAAACTGCTTCTTACACTTCCGAAGCAATATGCTGATTTTATACATGAGGATCAAAGTACTTTCCAAAAATAAATTTGTGTATTTTGCAAAATCACTTGAAATTATTTCTTCTTCCATTTTACTCATACTGGGCAGAGCCTGCAGAAACTCAGTGTCACAGTGTCACAGAGAAAGCCTGATACAGTGCCAGGGACCCTGACTTGACCTGTGAGGAAAGGCTACAAAACCATTTAAATTCTGCCTCTGCTCTAAGCAGATAACTTATTTCACTTTTTGCAATTTATTTTCCTAATTTATTAGCTAGAGGTCATACGTTTAAACAAGCTCCTAACAGCTTCTGCTCCTTCCATTTACTATAAACTTCCCCACTGAAGTAGCTGCAGAAGTTAATACCAGCAAAATATAAGTTAATACTACAAAATATCCTCCTACCTATAGGGGCTGGGCATTATATCCTGAGTAGAAGTATGAGGATGCTGAGCAACTCTGACAACGAACCCTGGAAAGCAAGAGTCAGGGAAAAGAGAGATCTATTTTTACTTTTGTTGTCACATTAACATTTTCAGTTGCTCTGCCATGACATGCAGAATGCAGGAACAGACCCCAAAAGAAACTGCTGGTGTTCAGCATTGTGCTCACCCAAGTAGGAGCAGCAGAGGGATGTCTTCCTGCTGAAGAAGAGCCTGACCCTTTAACCTTAGCTGTTCCCACTCACATACAGATATAGAAATGTAAGCTACTCAGCATGATGCCAGTTAATTTAAATTACCTAACATCCCAAAGGGCAGCTCCCTGCTGAGGAGCCTTTTCTTTTCTTTTTCTTTTGACCTTTTAATACAGAGTAACTTTTCACAAGGATAAGTCAGATGGTCAGCTTGGAAGTATTCAGTTTCTGCGGCCTTTGGAGGTTCGTGCAAAAGGTCACCTAAGTCTGCATTCTGCTGAATAAGAGGGTTGGAAAATTTCTAAATTATACTGAATGGACAGATCCTCAGTCCATGTAAAATGATGGAGCTGCACCATTGTAGCAATTTCGCTCCTGCAACTGAGTTATGCAATAACCAAAAGTAGAAGACAAATTTCCTTCTTCATGACTGCAATTAAATTTCTTTTCATCTGAGCAACCAAGGTGCTGTCAACCACAGAAGCTGCACCATCTTAACCAAATCTTTCTAATGTTTCCTGCTTCCCTGTATTAGATTATGCTGTGCTGCCTTAAGTGACAGCACTGAATGTGTCACAGGATGGAGCAGGACCTTTGGGGCATGCTAGGTGCATCCCATTAGGCTGCTCTGCAGCACCACAGTATCTTCCCTGCTCTGGACCCTCCACAACAAGCTGTTGTCTGTCACATTAAGGGGTCTCAAGCCCCAGGAATACACTACAAACGTAAAAATTATTACAGGAAATATTAAATGAGAGAAATTAGAGAGATTGCACATTTAGGGATGACCCAATAGATTGTTTGAAAGGTATATGAAGAATGAAAGCAACACAAACTGAAGAATTTATAAAATGTATTTTCATTTTGCACATGGGGTCATTGCCTAGGTATGACTGTGTCCATAATAAGAGGAATAGTAATGCTTTCCCTCTATAGGTAAAGCTGAATTGTTTAACAGACCAAATATCCCATGTGTACTGTAGACATGCATTTAGTTTTCTAGGTCCTCTCAGGTCTGGTATTTCTGCCTCTTTATTTTTGCTATTGTCACACATTTCTGGTTGTGCCCCTGTTCAGATCCCCCTGAACTGGCAGTGAAGACACCGAGCAGACTCAGCTTTGCTTGAACAGCTAACCTCCATTTCTTGATTATCAGCAACATGTGGGTCTTGCTGCTTGATATCAGTTTGCTGAAAGATGATTGTTTGTTCCTTGTTAGTCATTTGTGTGGCTCCATACTCTGAGCTGGTGTGGCTGGGGGGCTTCGCAAACTTGGCAATGCCCCTTGGCACCTCCTTTGCTGCTGGCAGGTGCCTCAGGCTGCCCCAGTGCAGCTCAAACCCCAGGAAGCTGCACCTATGATGCTTCCTGCAAGCTGGTTTTGTCCCACTGAATTCTTTGTGGAAGTCAGTGCTCTTTTCAGATAAAGTAAAAAAATGGATTTAACTCGTTTTTCTAAGGTTTCTCAAGTTTAATACATTATTTTAGTAGTCAAGAAAAGGCCTCTCTCTTTTTCAATTAATTTATACAACAGTCCTACATCATCTTAGCAGGGCCTCTGGAAGGTGTTAGGTAGCATTTGGAGCTCCTACACAAATAAGTCCTTAGGGGCTTGAATCAGACAGCAATACGATCTTTTTGTGTTAAGGATCCATGTGGTGATTCCATCTTTCTGGGTGGGTGAGAACTGGTAGTAGGACCTACGTATCTGAAACACATAAAACATGCACATAATTTTCTGCTAGAAAGGGACCTTTCTTCCTGTATATTATGCCTGTGAAGAAATCAATTAAGAATATATTCTGCTTAGTCAGGTGAACAGGTTTTTTTTCTGGAAATAATAACCTAAATCATAGCTATCTACTTTGAGATTTAGTAAAGAAGGAATGCATTCAGGATCAAGGTGGGAATCTATAAGATCATGAACTCTAGGCTAATACACTCAGTTTAAAAATCTGTGCAAGAATGTGCTGGAAAATTCACCTTGTGTCACTTGTAGATAATTTAATTACAGACCTCAGAAGAAAATAAAACATGTTTTTTTCTTCTCTGCTCGTGATCTTCTATCAATTGATATTTGTCAGTCTAGCTGTATCCTTGCCCCCTCACTCCCTGTATTCTGCATGAATGTTTAAAAAAGTTTTTTTGCCCTGAAAGGAAAAGGAACACCTGGGCAGGAAATGTTGGATCTAGGGTATTCACAGGGGAAACTAAGGCACCTTCTCAGAATGATATGGGTTCCATATGAATTATCAGTATATTCTGAATGTATCTGCTGCTAAAGCTCATCTCTTTGAGGAAGAACCTTTGCTCTCCTGACAATGGGAGGTCTGCACTGGCTCTGTCCATGGCTGTCCCCACTGAAACTGAACTGGCCAAATCTCCAGCACATCCCTTGACCCAGACCGCTCCTGTGCCATTTGGCACCCATCTGTTTCCTCAGTTCAAAGTGCTTGAAGTAAGGTGAAGACTGCATTACAGCTCCCAGGGCAATAATCTATATAACCACAGCCAGTCTCCTCTCAGAAGGAATGAGCTGGTTTAATCCTAAATATAGCTCAAGAGGAGCAGAAATCAATAGATACAGAGCATGGATGGTCAGGGGACTAGTACCTATGGTGAAAAATGCAAGGAAGGAAATGACTTGGCACTGGTATTTAAACCCGTGCATTTCCTCTGCTCAAAGAACTTTAATTTGATCAGTTGGAGTCCCCCAAATCTGAACCCCAGGTGGCCCAGCAGTTTGCAGTAAGTAATTTAGTGAGGTTCAGCTGGGGATGGGCAGAAGTAAAATCATAAGTTCTCCTAGCACGAACTAAAGAAGCAGAAAACTGTGGTCAGGGTTTGAAGCACCTCACACATGTCATGCGGCTGCACAGGGGGGGCCCGCTAACACCCACTCACCAGTGGGTTACACCACCTTGCTACACCAATTTACATCCCATTTCAGAGCCCTGAGTTGGCTCTGAAGTAAAGTTAAAGTTGAGTTCAAAGCAATGCAGCTGCTTCCAGGAGCTGCTGCACATGGGGCAGGACTGCCACGGGAAATAGTGATTTCTCTTTGAAGTCCTGCTGCTAGATGGATGCTGCTTGTCTCATGTTACTGTAAGGGACAAGTAACTTAAAAGCAAGCTCTCAATTTACTGAGCAGAGGACAACAGGAGAGGCAAAGATATTTGTCAATTATGCTAATGATTTTCCTGTAAGGCCCACATGTCTAGAAAACCAAAGAACTGAAAGTAAAATTGGTTACTACAAATAATTTTCCAAGCAAACAGATGCACTGACACTGGTACCAATCAGATTATTGGCAAGACAAAGTGAAATATAAAGCATTTGATGTTTGGGTTTCATAAACCACTCAATTTTTAATCTGATATGTATATATACATATTTAAAATTAGAACATTTATGTATTTATGTATTTATGTATTATAAGAGAAAATGTTATACACGCTATATATAACCATTTTACTAGGATATAACTGAAAATATAATTATTACTAGAAAGGAAAGACTTAATAAGCCCCAGGCTTGAGCTTTTAATCAATGATCCTCTTATTTTCCTCTTTGATCAGTGAAACAGTACTGTATCCAAGACATATTCTAGAGTGAATAGTTTGAAGCCCAAGTTCTGCAATTCAGCTATGGTACTAGCAATTTGGGAGTAGCTGGTTGCTACTCGAGCTATCCTGTGATTTGCTTGGCAGATGGGAAAGAACAGAGCGAGAGTGATTGTACAAGGAAATCTGAGATTGATTACATGATATGATTCTTATCAGCCCTGACTTCTAGCACTGGATGGTACCACTTGCCCATAAATTTGCTTCCCTTTATCAACATGCATCACCCTAACATGGTTAAAAACTTGACGGGAGGTCCAGTTCTGTTATGTCAGTCTCTGAGGCTGCTGAGGCTGGCCAGTAGTACAAGGTGAAGTATATAAAGCTATATAATGCATTGTATATTGTGAATGTGCTTGCAATGATAATCAAATCATGCAAACAAATTTGCTCATAATGTGCATCAGCAAGGGATATTTGCAAGGGAGAATAAAGTCACCTGAAAATATGTTGAAGGATATCATGGTATATGACATTCACTGCAGGGTCTTTCCTCTCAGAAATGTCATTTGCTGGCAAAGCGTGTCTGTGCAACCTGGTTATATACTCGTCATGCAAATGATCTTCCCAAAAAATATCTGGAAAGAAAGTTTTCTTTTCTCATCATTCTTATTAAAGTGAAGAACTGTTAGCACATACACTGAGTTTATATAACCAATGACAAAATTTTGATTTTTCTGGAAAGATCTAACTCTAATGTCTTAATTTAAACCAAAATGAGTCTTTCTATGCCATTATTTTTCACTACATACCTAAACACTGTTTGTCCTCCACATTTTATATATTATGAATCAAATTCTCCACTTTGGGAAGGTCCCAAAGAAATCAGTAGGTAACGGAAAATTTCCAGTGCTCTCAAACAGAAATACATTGCTCCAATATTTTACACAAATAAAAAAATATATGGAATATCTGAACTATCATCTATGGGTTTTTTGATTACTACCCTATAGCACTCTACAGATATATTTGTCAGTGGTAGCTGCATAGTATTATTAAATGAGGGTGATGTAAGAATTAGTATAAAATAGAATTGAACTTAATCAGAAAACAAAGTTTTCCAGGAGGGAGAGGCTGTAAGCAACTTGGGCTTGCAAAAATTCTGTCATCAGTAAAGAATAAGTCTGAATTACAAACACAATATAATTTTAAAAAGTCAGCAAAAACTAAACTTCTTGTAGCAATGCATTTTTTTTTATTTTATCTCACTTGAACAGTGGTCTAAGAACTGGCTGTTTGGATATAAAATCATATGAATAAACACCAGGAGGTAGTTAGTTTGTTTTACGTTGTCTGGTTTGGTTGCAAAATAATGAGTTTGGTTGGATTATATTTTTAATTCACTTGACTGCAGAAGGGTACTTTTTCTCTTAAGTTCTCTAAGACTAGTATTGGTATCTGCTGAGTGAATTTAACTGTAGTGCTTTCTGTATCCTGAAATACGAAGTTTATGATGTGACTCTTGATCTTTTTAACTTCTGATCTGTATCATGTTGGTTAGAAACTCTTACCAATATATTTGAACTTTCCAAGGGTATACACACTTAAACTGTGTTGAAAATCTCAGGCTTTCTTCTAGAAACATCCCATCTCCAAGTGATATTTAAGTAACTAACTAGCTGCTAGAGGTTTACAGTACTGTTTCTCTCTAATAAGTAAGTGTTCATCACCCAAAGGTGCTGTTTGTCTTCTGAGAATGATGTAGGAGCAAATGAAGTCCACTGGAATGAACCCTGAAGACTGCTGTGAAGAAAGATATTGAATTTTACTGTAGAATGGCTAAAATCTAATTGAAAATCACTATCTTTCATTTAAATTCCACTAGGTTCTTCTATGGATGGAGACAAATGAAATATTTTTTTTGAAATCTGAAGACTTATCTAAGGTATCTTGAGATGAGCTCAGTTGGGTAGAGCATAGGACAAATAATACAAAGATGGGCTTAACCCTTAAGATTGAACTTGATGGTCCTTGTGGGTCTCTTCCAACTCAGAATATTCTGTGATCTTTACACCTTGCAGGAAAAAAAATGCAGTACTTCCCTGGATTTTTTTTACTGTCCAGCAGGATGAATGGATGTATGTGTGTAAATATGTGCATGCAAGAGAGAAAAACCAAGCTGTAAATCTCAGAAACAGCCTGCAGAGGAATCACCAACATATCCTGATTATTCACAACAGCACTGGCCCCAAGAAGGAACCTGAAAGAGGCTTTGAAGGGTTCAGAGAAAAAGGATTTGATACCTTTGGCAAGGAAATGGCCTTTTGTTGCTTGAAACTGTATATTTTTGAAGAAAATAGAACCATGTACATTTTTTGTTGACAGAGTAACATCAATAATTTCCTCCAGCAGTAATAACCTTCAAGACCTCAAATTTCCAGCCAGCTACTAAGATCACAGATGGAAAAAGCTTTGTGTAGAGTTTTCCACTTCAGTGCCATGCCCTGGACATGGGTGTCTGCTGCGTGCTGAAGACTGATCTCCTTACATTTCTGGTCAAAACATGGCTCAAACTTAATGTTAGTCTTGATGATTCATTACCTTGCACTTGTTTGTGTTACAGATTTACTAAACCCTAATTCAAGCCGTGTTGATAAGCAAAGCACAGAGCTCTTCAAACAGTACCACAGACAAGTGTTTTCTTTAGCCCTAGGCACAGAAGTGATGCTTTTTATGGAGTTTGGTATTAATCCTATAACAACTAGCAACAATTACTACTACTACTACTACTGCTACTACTACTAGTACTACTAGTACTACTACTAGTACTAGTACTACTACTACTACTACTTCATAAAAACCCCTTTCAAGCATTTCCCTTTGTGGTGATTATTTGAATGAACATTTAATAGATGAATGAGGTCTTGCCTACTTGGAAAGATTAAAAATCATTTAAATCCAGGCTGAACTCCTCTGACAGAAAACTAAGACAGAACAGGCTTCCCTGGACATTCACTAATCCCAAATGTCTCAGGAACCTATTTAAGTGTAAGATAAATCACCCTTTTCTGATATTTAATTCATTTATTTTATTTTATTTTTCAGGTGAGCTGATAAAATATCTAATTTTAAGAGATCTAATCCCTGTAGCAGAACTGAGACAAAGTATGAGGCACCTAAATTCCCCAAGTACTGATTCAAGGCAGCCCAGTGCAGGCTGATCCGTCTGGCCAAAAGACTACTTCTGTATTTTTATAGTAGGTAGTTGTTGGGAAAAAATATAAGGATAGACCTGGGTGTATGTGCAGAAAATGAGGAATCCCATGAATACCTTGGGTAGTACTTGAAATCCTTAGGGCTGGGCTTTAAATGTGGTGTCACCATCCTCTGTCAGCATGACTCCTGTCTTTCCTCTAGAACGGGAAGTGGAATGCAATTTATAGAAGATCCCATGATTCATAAGAGATGCAATACTCGTTAGAAGATGGGTCTAAAGGGCTGATTTCACTTTAACATATTTATTAAAAAAATGTTTCCAAAGAGATTTTCAGTGGCATTTCTATTTTGTGAAAACAATAATTAATTAATGAAAATTAAGTAAGTAAAGAAAATTTCAAATAAAACCAGCTCTCATTTTAAGGAATTTTGATTTTTTAGCAGCTCCCATTTCTTCAATTCTGGAGTAATCCAAGCATTTCCCTAAAGAAATGGAAGATTAATAAGATTTACAGTTGTATTGTTGTAAGAATTTTTTTTTTCATAATCCATACTCTTTGAAATTAAATGCTATCTACCTATCCACCTTCTAGTAGTTACTCAGTATTAGACCAAAGCATAGTATTTATTTGGATTGTGATTCTGTAGCTTCATAATATATGATGACATACAAAACACATGGTTAGAAAGGAAACCCTGGAAGCTACACTCTTCATTACATTTGCTGTTCTCATTTAAGTCTATAAACTTTTCAATTGTCCTTAAAAATCTATGGAAAGACATGATTTTTTTCTAGGCCAGTCCTATTTTTGTTTTTGCAAAGCAATGTCTAGAGTCCAGTTGTAATGATTCTGAATGCTAGCTTGGTACAGAGCTTATGAATTCTCACAGGTTATTGAGTATTTGAGGAAACTGATCCAGGCCCAAATTGAAAATACATTATGTAACTGTATCTGGCAAGAGAAGAAATTAGATTTATTGATTAGGTTTTTTATCAAATAATACTTCACACAGAAGCGTGAAGCTCTCTATAGGACATGCCTGATTGCAATCACGGACTATTAACAAAGGAATAAACTGGCTTAAACACATTAAAGCATTTACAGGATATACTGAGCAGTGTTAAAATAAAGGATGTCATAAATTGTGTGCTGCAGCAATTTTCAAACAGCCAGTCACCTCTGCTGTGAACCTTACTATATTTTAATTGTCTGAACTATGCTATTATGAATCTCTTTCCTCGGGAAAAACTCAAGCTTACCCAGAAGTCATTGGAATGCTCAATGACTTTTTAAAATGCTTGCCGTTGCCTCAGCTTAGACAACAAATTCTGCCTAACCATGAAATACTAAAAACCTTGCCTATTTGCCTAAGGAAGAGTTTTCAAGCAACCCTTATGTGTTGACACTTATCCATTAACACATAATGTGGGAGCAAACCCTGGCTAATTACTTTTAAACTATAGTTTTATCAATTCAATTTTACAGGATTTTGTTAAAAAAGCAATTTAGAAGCACCCCATCCCATTGGTCAGGTGTCAGTCATATTATTGGATTGCACATATTCCTATGCCAAACTACAGGTGGAAATTTTTATTTTCTTAGGCAATACTATAGCTTTACTGTGTTTCTTTATTAAAGATCTCAGCAATACCCTAAAGCTGTTATCCTATTAAAAATGCATTAAAAATGGCTCTTTGTACAAACACCTACAAGCAGGAGACCTCCATTGTTCTTTTCAGTAACAAAAGGCCAGCTGGCAATAATCTACCGAGTGAGGCCAGAGCCTATGGGCAGCTCTAACTGCACTTCAGTAAATTCAGGGTTTGACAGAAAGAAATCTGTTGTATCAGAGATGTCAGGTTCTTGTCTTCACTGGTGCCCTCACAGGAAAAGTTGAGTTTGAGAATGGCTGGCCATGCTGCGGTCACACCTCCCCTGCAGGTTCAGCTTGGCTTCATTAGTCTTGCAACACACGAGCCTGCAAGAGCTGTGATTTCATGGATATATTTTGTTCTCAGGTGCCTTGGAGTATATGCCACAATATTCACTTGATGCCACTGTGTTGTGCTACAGCTTGTAAGATCTCCTTGGTGTGTTGTCCAGCTGTGCCAAGAAAGAAGAGAACTTTCCAGCCTTATAATGCTTTACTCTCATTGAGGTTTTGGGTTAAATATTGTAGCTAGCACTCCAGAAACCTCACTTTTCACTGCCTCTGAATTTCACTGTGCATGTTACAAGATGTACATAATTTAACACTACTTATAAGTAACTGCATTCTTCCTAGTTTTAGAAAACTTTAGAAAATTAAAAATAAATATATCTATACATAATTATATAATAATAGAAAACACATATATATAGTGGCAACAGCAACAGAACAACAAGAATTATTCCTATTATCCCATTATTATTATTACTACTATTATTATTATTACTATTATTATATTCAAGAAGGTATGTCTGTATTTTAAAACCCAGAGTACTGAATTAGGAAATTGTACAGTCTGTTGTTCATTCAGTGGATGAAGGCTTAGGGAAGACCACAGTTGCTGAAATGAACAATAAATACAATGCAACAGAAATGTAGCTAAATATTTACATCTAATTAAAACTATCAGCTGGAATTACACAGACGCTTTAGTGTAAATATGGAACAATCCTGTGGATGATTTGGTAGAGGTAGAATGCAGAATTGCAGCAGTTTCCAAGAAAGGTTATATTCTACTTCTGATCTTCACATTTATAAGAAAAAAAGTATTATTAAGAGTATATGCTCTTGAATGAGTACCAAAACTAAAATTGTTGAAATGAGCTATGGGATTTCGTTTTGGAGCCAAGAGATTAAACACAGTTACTTATCAGTCTCCCAGCAGCTTAGTTTGTCACTCATCTGCCCTGAACTCAGTAGTCCAAAATCAATATACTGCAGCTGCAGAATAAATACAATATATGCCCTTGGAAAAGGATAGCATGTGGTGTGTAAAATGATAGGTATGATGATCAAAGTGAAAATGAACAATAGATTTTTATTTTCTTCTTTCCCATACTATTTCTAATAAAGAGGAGTTAGCACTGTAAAATGGAAAGTGTTTTCACCTATATATGTCCATTCTTCATATCTATTGCTGCACCTGTGAATACAAAAAATAGATGGTGGTAACCCTTGGGTCTTTAAAGAATACTGTTCTTAATTCTGTTCAAAAAGGGTTATTGTGCATGTACTTCCACACATATTTTATTATTCTTCTATATACACATATATACATTAAGGCATCTACCCACAGAGATATATCCTCTATGCATCTTAAGAATAAAGGAAAAAATATAGGTATAAATCAATTTTTTGCATGCTTATTTGGCTGATAAAAATACCAATTGTTTATAGAGGAAATGAAAGTTTAATTAAGTGAAAGTATGCAAGGAAGTACTCATATTTTAAATGCCTTATGAAGATTATCTAATTAATCCCTACAATTTCTCCAAGTCCCTTTGTAATATTTCTCAATTAAGATGCTATTTACTCCCACTTCTGGCTAATTAATGTGGGTGCAAAAGAAGAATAGACCAGTCCCTCTGGTCACAGCACATCTACCTGCCACAGCTCCGTTTTCTGCCATCTATCATCATTCTTTATTTATAGATCCAAGGTGATTTTAAACACACATGACTTTGGGTCCTTTTATGAAGGGTATTTAGGTAAATAAAGATGCAGATAGATGACACTTAAAAATAGCTTTTTCTGATTTCAGAACCTGCATTAGAAATACATAAAAACACTGTGTGAGACAGTCCTCTCTTCCAAAGAGCTCTAAATATCAGCTGAAAAAATCTTATCACCTCCTGTTTTTTCCATGATTCTTGTTCCTGTCACATATTTGCAAAGCCATATCTTTTTTCTCTCCCCTCCCTTTTCCACTGCCAGTTCACCTGGTTACCTGTCTGCCATTCTGCTTTCTGTGCAGCCTGTAATGTTTGAACACTCAAGTGATTGTTATGATATCAGATCAATTTCATTATTGCAAAGCTTCATGGCAATGCTCTCTCCTGTACAATTAACTGCATTAACTGTAAATCTTTCTTTTCCTCTCCTGTAAAGTGCAATAAGGAATTATTGCAACCATTTAGCAACACAGGCTATTTAAAAAACAAAAGGAAAAGCAATGCTGGATATTGTCCACATACTAATAATGTCAAAAGGAGAGTAGTTGAAAACAGCCAATGAAAAAGTTGTATAAAAAACTGGGCCTGTATCAGCACTGATTTTTACAGCTGGCCAGGTCACCCAGATCCATCATTTTGCACCTTCACGTTATCCTACCTTATAACTGTATGACAGATCTTATTTCTGTGGTGCAACTTTGAAGCACAGGCATCCTAGGTAACCACCTGTGGAGCTGCCAGTTACTCCACTGATGGAAAAAGTATTCCACTTTAATTCCCAGACATTAAAAATACCCCAACAACCCACAAACCCTGAAAGAAGACCATATCTTTTCCAAGGGACAGATCAACATGTGAATCAAAAGCAAGAACAAACAAGCACACTAAAGTTCTTGATGCTAGATTGCCACAGGAAGACAAGGTTTTGTAGAAGAAAACGTTTAAAATGAAATCCTGGTGCTCCAC
Source organism: Sialia sialis (assembly GCA_009812075.1). Classification (NCBI taxonomy): domain Eukaryota; kingdom Metazoa; phylum Chordata; class Aves; order Passeriformes; family Turdidae; genus Sialia; species Sialia sialis. The sequence goes on from VRYO01001589.1 coordinate 13,858,162, forward strand.
CCTGCTTGTGTTCCCACAATCATTTCCCAGCTTGCCCCTGCTCCTCTGCCATAGCTGTCTCTCCACTGGAGTGATTTCTCTGCAGCTCACAGCACAGAGATGCCTCCTTCAAAGAGGTTGCAGAGAGGCCATCACACAAAAATTACTGCAGTTTCAGGCTTCATTAACCTTTTGTGGATTTAGTACTCATGGCCTGGTAGTCACTCTGCTTACTAAACCACTTCATTTACTGGATGTTATACTAGCTAACACAATGAAATATGTCTTTCACAAAAGTTCAACCTAGAAGAATAAATAATAGGAGGAAGAGATGCAAGCGGTTCAGACAAACTTACGAAAATATTTTATGCATATTTGTTTCTTGAAACTAGGGTGTTGATGGTTTTATGGCATCCTTCTCTTTCTTTCCTTCTGCTCTTGAAAGATCATGGTAGCATGTGACTGACCAGATAAGACCTTCAGTGGATGATATAAAAAATATGTAAAGAAAAGCAGTTCCTCCAGGAACAAATACAATTGGAGTAACCTCAGAGCTTCTCCACCTCTCACCATCACTCTGAGGAACTGGATTGTCCAGCCACATAGATCATCATGCACTGGTTACTTGCAGGAACCTCAGCCTCGCTATATTGCACAGGTCCATTCTTTCCCTCTAGTCTGCTGGAAAGTTTTGGCAAGTTGTCAGAAGAAAAAAGAAAAAAAAAAGCCAAAAAAACCAAAAAAAAAAACAAAACAAAAAAAAACACCCAAAAAAACCCAACCAACCAACCAACCAAAAAAAAAAAAACAAAACAAACAAACAAAAAAAACAAAAAACAAAAAACAAAAAACAAAAAACAAAAAACAAACAACAACAACAACAACAACAAAAAAAAAACAAAAAACAAAAAAACCAAAAAAAAAAACCAAAAAAAAAAACAAAACCAAAAACCCAAGCATCAGCTGTTTCCTAATGTTTAATTAACAAGGGACTGAGAATCAGGCGTCAGACTTCCAGTCTGGGTGGCTGACCTGCCCAGTCACAGCCAGCGGTCGCTAGAATACAGAGATGCTCCGTCTGGATGTATCACATAATAAGGCAGCCACAGCCAACCATCGGAAGTGCAGCCAAACACATGCTCAAGTCAAAAATAGAAATTTGTCTGAGTAGTGTGTTGGCACTGCTTTGACAGGTATACGACTTATAAACTATTCCTCGAGGGGAAAAGGAAGGCAAATTGTTTAAATAAAAGTGTCGGTACTTTCATCACCCTCTTTCCTGGGCAGTGTTTTCTGACCTGTGGCTGCATGCCAGCACTCTCCGATACTGAAGCGCTTCTGAGAAACTTCTGTCTCTGAACAAAGTTGGGGGCTGTGTTTCTGGAAGTTAAATTATAACTCTGAAGAGAACTGAACCTCCCTGGGATAAAACAATATGCCATAATATAATGGGAAAGACGCAGCTACATTTTGTCTTGACTTTCCTGAGCTTGGCTCAGTTGCCTGCCTTCAGCAGAGACTGTGTATCACCAGTCAGTGGCCAGCAGCAGCTCGAGCTCCATCCCATGGAGGAGAAAGAGGAGATTTGACCTTGTCTGCTCTTCACACATCATCCTCTGCCTGCCTGCAGGGGCTGGTCTGACCCAGCAGGGTGGCACTCAGGAATGGCACTCAGCAATGGCACTCAGCAATGGCACTCAGCAATGACTCGATACTGGCAACAGCCACCGGATCTTCACTTTGCTATTCAGGGGCATGCTTCAGCAGAGGGCCAGGAGTGCAGACCTCTTTGCTGCAGATTGATTTGGTTTGTTTTTCAATTGAGGGTCCTCACTGGAAGCATACATAGGAGCTGATCTTAAGTGACTGTAAGCACCTCGCTTTGACCACAGTGGAAGAGAGCTGGGAGCCAGAAGGATCATCCACCTCCTAAGAGAGCAGTCAGACTTGTCTCAGCAGCACTTGGAAGCCAGGCAGTGTCTCATGGCTGAATTCCCATTTAGCCTTGGGATTCTTGGTTTTGGGTGCCACTGTGTGAACTGGTTTTTTGTATTTTTTGCATCTTGTTGGTTTTTTACCAGTACCACATGGCAGGGCCTCGGCAGTGAGAGGAGGGATCATCTGTCTGTTTGCTGAGCACTGTGCTGCCTCCCAAAGTCTGTTTGTCCCTTGGAGAGAGTGCACAGGCACACAACGGTGGCTAATAGGTGCAGACAAACCCAGCGTGTTCTTGTTAAAGACTTGGCCTCTGCTCAGAGTGTGAAAATGGGGCTTCCCTGCAAAAGTGAAATTAACCTGAATCAGCCTTTCACGTTTCTCTACAGCCAGTTTGAACATGAAAAAACATCTGCAGTGGTGCTTTGGGACACTCTTTCCCAAGGCAAAATGGATACCTCAAGATAATAAACATTGTGCTTCATCCCCCAAGCAAACACATCTAAACAGCAGCACATTGTAAAACATTGACTTCTATTGTCAAAGTTGCCTACTGCAATTTCAATTGTATCAAAGAGCTTTTGACATTTTATCTCAGTCAATGGAAATAAACATTTTGTGCCAATTAACTCAATTAAAATGTGGTGCATTACAATAACAATTAACAGCTCCAGTCTCTGCAAAATCCTGTTTACAAAAGCATTTTTTTGCTAATCTGAGGCTTGAATCTTATCACCTTGTGCTGCACTGCCCTCTTTGGCCTCTTTTACAGTGAAAACTTAGGTTGCTTTACAAAAACATAATCAACTTGGCATGCCCTCTGCTTCAAACATACAGCTGGAGACATCCATAGGAGATTAAAGGATATAGGTCACAATTTTCCAAAACACAGAAGAGATTTAGGAGTCTTTCGTCAAGACTAAGACTTGTAGATAACTCAGCTGCACTGGCAAATCATATCCTTACTCAGAGAACTCCATTTAACCTCAATGGCATTTGAGGCTCTTGGTCTCCCAGCTGCATGAAAAGCCTCCAGTCACGTTTAGCGGTGTCTCACGTGTCTGTCACCTCTGACTGCAGGATTATTCATGACAAGCAACATGATATAAAACAAAACTAACTTAATCTACCCTTGGATGGGTTTCATATAGGACAAAAATGCTTAATGTGTCCTAGCCCTGCCAGAATTTTATGAATTATGTAAATCGAATACAAGGGCTTTGATTTAAGGGCAAAATCTTTACTAATCTATAACTTCATTGACTATGATGTGAGCCTGGATTAAGAAATAGCTGTGATTTAAATTATTTTAATGGAGTAGATGGTCATATTTATAACCTAACTAGCTACTATCAAGCATTAACACTTGGTTCTGCTGTCTGCTCTGGAGGGATGCACCATAAGGTTATGACTGCTCAACTTCCATGGTCAGAGTGTACTAAAAGTGCCTTCTACTTTAAAAGTGTTTTAAACTGTAATCCATATGATTTTTATTGAAAGTCCTGTATGTGATTCATGACCATAACCTACCACTAGCAGGACATAATTTTATTTACATGTGGAAAGCAAAACACTCCAAGAAAATCTCTGAAAAATCAGAATGTGATAGAACCAGTGGGGAGAGATGTGAGTTGCCAAGAAGTCAGATCAAATTAATATAAAAAATGCTTAAGTCTTCAACTCAGTTTAAATACACATTTTTAAACTATAGGCAAGTTAACACATTTATATACATATAAATATATAATCAACAGCAGGAAATTGCAAATTACAGCTGAATAGGAAGAAGTTAAAAAGCAAGAGACTTAAACAGTGTCCAGTAGCCTTCATCTTAGTGACTTTTTTACACTCAAATAGGCAGAGTTCCAAAAGGCCTGATAATTCAAACATATTTAATTCAGTTGGATTCACCTTTAAACAACTTTATTTGCATCTTCTAAATTATTACCATTTATATAATTTGCAGTATAGTTTCCTCTGTACTATCTCACCTATATACAGAGCAGTTCATTTAATTGGAAAGCAAACAAACAAACAAAAACTCCATAAAACCTTATTTGCATTTTCACTGGCCATTTCCTCTGAGCACTTCCCACCATACTGCTGGGGCAAGTCCTCTCTAGTTACCACACTATTGCCACATTATTTTCTACATCCTGTGTAGATGCAAGGGGAAATAATTCACATTGGCTGCAACCACAGGCTCACATGTGCTTAGCATTAATGTAAAATCAAGGACACAAGAAATCATATAATATTAAATTTAGCTGTAACATACAGCCAGTTTCCAGTGTTAATATTCACTACATGTGCCTAACATATTGAATTTTAAAAAATTATATATATATATATATATATGTAAACAACGTGGAAGACATATCTGAGCATGTATTTGAACACATACATGCTGACAGATATTTATACACGTGTGTATATATATGAAAATAAACCTGCACATATACAAAGTGAGGTTATAGAATTTTACTAAAATCTTCATAACTGGCTGTATTGACAAGCATTTTGCTGAACTCTGCTGTTATAGAAGAAAACTCAAAAGACAGTGGGGTTAAAGGGAGGAAGGTTGGAAAAGTAGTTAAGGCCAATTCTGAATGAAGGAATGCCTCAGGGTATGAGATTCATTTGTCTTTGTACTAATGGGTTTATGGCTTTCTTTTTAAACAGCCAGCTGGGGCCGGGGAAGGGGTGGGGAGGTGAGGAGGAATCTCTAATCCCGGTTCCTGCCCTCCCCATCTGCTGTGAGCTATCGCGGGGCTGGGGATGAGGGGCCACTGCCTGCCCCACTGCCTGTCCCTGATGTGTTTCCCTGCTACCTCTGCCTCTCCCCGCTGCCTGTCCCCTCTATCTGTCCCTGCTGCCTGTCCATGCCACCTCTGCATGTCCCCGCTGCCTGCCCCCACCCTGGACAATTCCGGCCTTGGGAAGGTCATTGGTCACAGCCGTGCAGGACACAAGATGACATGTGCAGAAGAGCACAAATCTGGTGATTTGTGACCTAGGGGGAATATGTGAAATGCTGATGTCTGCCAGGTTATGGGTGACACAGCATGCCCTGCTCAGCAGGCCCCCAGATGACTTACCCAGGATTTGTGCTGCAGTGTTATCTTCTGATTTTTGCATTTCCCTTCCCTACATTCACACAGGACCAAATTCACCCTGCTGCTTTGCCTGTGAAGGCTGTAAGCATGCTGTTTTGCTAATCTGCATGAAAGTGCCTGGATATGGAAGGGAAACAGCAAGACATCTTATCTTTGAAGGGATCTTGAGGCCTTTTGAGTTTACTGTTGTTGCAGTCAATATTGTTTAGCATATCCTTGAAGGTTTGGTCTGAGGGACAGCTGGTGGGAATGCAATTTAGCTTGTTAAAATGCAGCAATTATTTGAATATACACTGAGCAGGAAAGCAGAGGCAGAGTGAATTTCCTCTGTCAAAGTGTTACAATATGGGTTTTCTTTAAGACAGGGAAAAAAAAAAAAAAAAAGAAGAAGGAAAAAAGAGCATCACAAAATTAAATTCAAGTACTTTCAGGCCTGGAAGCAAATTTCTGTGTTGTTGTCTACAGTTGTTCAGTTACAGCTTAAATCTAGTTTATTCTCAAAAGTTTTGTGTGGGAGAGTGAAGTGAAAGAGAAGCACATAAACAAAACAACTCCCTGTTTGTCAGGGAGGGATTGTCAAATCTCTGGTGCAAACATAGATGTTTCTGTATGTTCTTATCCCTTGGGGAGGTCTCAGGGGTATTAACCTGATGTTGACCAGCAAGGCGTGTCAGTACTTGCAAACAGTATTGCAATAGGAGCAAATCACATCCAGCACAGATGGAGCCTTGGAGTGACCTTTATAGTTCAGAATTTAGAAACAAGGATGCCACAAGCAGCAGCAGTATCACAGGGGATGAGCACAGAGCACGGTGCAAGGCAGTTACACTCCAGTGATTTCTAATCTCAAAGCCACACTCCACTGGCAAAGCTCAGTACAACTGCCACACCAAAAATTCTGGCTGTGAGCTGTGCAGGACTGTGAGACGTGCAGACTTCTGCACCTCTGCCTGTGGTCCTGGGGCTGCAGAAACAAGCCAGGAACACGGCTGTAGCCTCTTGAGTATATTGGCTGAAGGAAGATGGAACTGCCAGCGGAATATCCGCAGGCAGGGAGAGCAGACAGGGGAAGTGTGAAACACTGCTGGTTTTTTGAACTGAGACCTACAGGCACAGTAGACACACTGCACTTGGCCTTGCACAATCACCCTCAAAGGGTATGGAAATTATGTCTTTCCTGAATGCAATCTATCTGCTCTGGTGGGATTAGAAATCTTGTGGAAGGGCTGCCTTGGTTCGAAAAGGCTAACACATCCTACCAGTGCTTGGTGGAGCCCGTGCCGTGCCCTGGAGTGCTTGCCAGCTCAGATGCAATCTCTACCCAAACCTTTCCTGAAGCCCGGTAGCTCTGCTGGCTTCCTTTTGCTGGCCAGGAGCCAAATGCGACAATTTGGTTAAAAGTATCAAGGAAGACCTCCTATGGGGCTGGTTACAGAAACCCAGAAATATTGCTGTTATGGAGAGGGCTAGCTGTTACCAGATCAGCAACACATATCTGCTAACGCTGCACATTTCTTTGCATCAGGCATCATTGACATTTTATCCACTGGTTTGTAATAACTCTTTCAATGCCACGGGCCTTCCACAATTGTTTCACTAGCACTTCCCCTCAAAAAATCAGGTGCAAAAGCAGAGGCTGACATGCTAGAGCCAGTGATACCCTTCCAGAGCCTGTGGCACTTCCTGCCTGCAAAAGCGTAGCAATCTGCCGCTTTTCAATGACATTCCAGTTAAATTACATCCCAAGCAGCTCGTCAGGAAGGGGTTAATACTGCAGCAGCCTTGCTTGGTGGATCAAATTCTTGCAAGAGCAAGGCTCTCCTTGCTTTGTTCTTTAGTGGGATGCATTCAGCAGGAGCAGCCTTAACACCGGGGTTTGTTGTCCTCCTTCCATTGGCACCCTTGCTCTTCTCCCTGAATTCCAGGCAGCACAGCTTCAGCAGGGCTCCCTGTTTGCATATCAGAACAATCTCACTCTTTCACGTTGTCTCAGCAGCAGCTTCACACCAGTAGACTCTGCCCCTGTGGGGCCCCGGGTCAGGGACAGCAGCAGCCACCGCCACTTCTGTGCTGTCAGGCGGGACAGGAGGAATGTGCCTGGCCTTGTCACAGCGGAGGGAAGCTGTGCTCTGCAAGAAATCTGAACAGATGCCACTTAGCTGGCTCAGAAATCGCTCTTCAGTTGCTAGCTATTGCCCAAGCAGCCTGTCCAAGCATCCAGTGCTCATCCCAAATCCCTTGCATACCAACAGCTTTGCCTTTTGTGATCTTGTACACACTATTGGCATCTTTATTTAAAACCTCATTCAAATATTATGTGAAAATGGTCCAGATCATCCTCTGGCACTGGGTCCAGCAGGCAGGGGATAGTCTGCAGCTGTGCCACAGAGCTCTGCCAGCCCCAGCCCTAGATGGTCACATCCAGCTTGTCACCAAGACTGTTCTCTCTCACCCACTCTGGCTTCTTGACATTTCTTTCCTATTAAAACCACAAGAAGAGCGGTCCTGAGTTTACAACAGTCAAAAGTTTTCCAATATTTATCTCTTGGAACAAATCACCTTCAGCTGGAAATCTCCATGTCTTTTGGTATGTCCTTAAAAATATAGGAGTTAATGACACCCTATCCCTGACAGTGTTCAAGACCAGGTTAGATGGGGTTTTGAGCAAGCGGGTCTAGTGGAAGGTGTCCTGCTCATGGCAGGGTGCTGGAGCTAGATGAGCTTAAGGATCCCTTCCAATCCAAACCATTCCACGATTCTACAATTCTATTGACATCTTTGAGGCTATGCCAGACACAAGATGCTGTCTGTGAGAAGATGTTGGTAAGCTGAACCATAGCTGTGAGTAGAAGGTGTCTGGGATATACCCGAAAGCTTCAGTGCCATCGGCGTGAGGCAATGACCCTGGGGAGGCTCCTTAGCTATCCAGCCCTGCTCTGATGATCATCCACAGAGCCCGGAAGCTAATGCTCACAACAGCAAATACTGTCAAAACTAAAAACACATTCAGGTATACATCTGGCCAAATATCTGAGGTGTTGTGATGGGGAGTAGTTAAGGACTTCAAAGCACATGGAGGTTTGCAAAATTGAGGATTTTTGGCATGCCACTTTGAAAACAGACTGCCAGGCAATTTTCACATGTATGTCCCCTGAATATCAAAACGTGCTTCAACCCCCTGGACAAAAGGCACTGGAAATGGCCCCTACAACGGCCCACTCTCCCAGGTAAGCAACTTGGGCTGTCTTAAGAGAAGCAGAAGAAAGCAAGTGAACTACCATAACCCCACAGAACCATGCAAACACAGCAGGGCTTCAGCAGGGGAGGGGACAGTCCCACTCCCCCCTTCTGCTCACCTGCCCCACATCAGGAGGGCGGGTCTATGTCCTCTTTCACATTAGATCAGGCCTTAAGAACCTGTTCAAGCTCCCTGGTATCAAACCCCAAAGTGTTTCAAACCGCTGACTTTGCTTTCTGTCAGGCAGGGGACAAAGGGAGAGGCTGGCAGCACTTAGGTTCTGTCCTGAATCAAGCCCTGAGGACAACATTTTAGGAGCCCTGAGGCATTGGTCTGACAGCCAGACATCTAGGCAAAGCCCATTTGGAAGAAATGGGGCAATAATCACAATTGTGTCATCCACAATCCTTTGAGTGTCCAAACTCACTTCCTTTTGCATTCTTCCTATTAGCATTCATTTGCTGTGAGCATTCTCCTGAGTTTTTAGTAAAAAACGACTTGTGGATTAGCCAATTTTAAGCAAATATTTGAGTACTTTAACCTGATGTGCATTCTGAACTCAAATTAAAAGTGTTTGTCTTACACAAGTCTGACAGTTGTTCATAGTGACCAAGAGTCCATGACCGGCCAGAACCTATTCCTGGCATCAGCAACGAATGGCTTATGTAGAAGCTGAAGGTTATGAGGAACCAGCTGCAGAATTATCTGGCAAATAATTCATAGCCTTGAGCAAATTTAATCACACATATCTCATCCATGTTTAAATTCAAGTCTGAATAAAGCTAAACCATCGCAACTAAGTACACGTGGAAAACAATTCCTCTTTAACAGGAAATTCCAAGATTTCAAGCTAAAACCTAAACAATTTCACAGCTTTCAGGAGAAAGACACAGCTTTGTTAGATTGGCTCCCTAAATCACTATCTTTGCTACTCAGAGGTGGTTTTTCCAATAAAAACTCTCTTAAGGAGGTAAAAGAGAAGGAACTCCTATATTTCAACAAATTCAGGATCTTTCTTTAGACTCCAGGACGACCTAGACACACTGATGTAAATATCTATTTTTTCATATCTTCCTGTAACAAGTAGCCCAAGGCTTCCCTCAGGCCCATCAGCTGAATATACCTTGTAGTCTCAGGATGATCAATTCTGCCTGCCAGAAGTAACCTGAATGGGTTAGACACCACACCAAATCTTCGTTTGCTTTGCATTACAGCTTTGATTCTATTGGGTCTGCAGCATTTTTACCTCTTTTTTCATCAATTGCTTCTGATGAATTTAAGATTCGCTATCATGCAGACTACGGATTTAGAACAAATAGCCCTTTCATTTAGTTAATACCAGCAGCATAGCTATAAAGCTGTAATAGTTTACGGCTTTCAGGACATAACCTGCAACCACAGACAATACAAATTATATTACACTGTGTTTTATTGCTCTTTGAGGCCCACTAAGAGGCTCAGTGCTGTTTCATAGAACAGAGTAGCAGCAGTTCTTTATTCCTTTTAACACACAGCTGAAAAATACTCTAATTCTGCTACAAAATGCTATGTTTCCTTTTCTTGCAAGTCTTCCCTCAAACCCATACGTCCTCCCCTCACTGTAGGCTGCGAACAGCACTCTCTGTGCAATTAAAGGGGAGAACACGCACAGGGGAAACGCTGCCTTCCACAGCTCTGTCTGCACAAAAGGGGTCTCCATTTTGAAACAGGAACAACAACAAACCACGCTAGGAGAATCGTTTGCAAACACATGACACCTGAACAAGACAAAATCCTTGGGAATTGTAATTCCTTCTCTAAAAGGCCCCTTGTTTTTATAGGTCGTGGGCTCAGATGCTGAAGGAATCATAAGCGCTGCTGGCGAGGCTCCTTAGCCCTGCCCCTTCCTCCCCGGGCCTAGGGCTGCGCGGAGGGAAGCAGAAAGGAGTCGCCATCTTTCCTTCACATGGAGGCTCTAAATAAAAAATGAAGGCAGTAGAGCTTCAGGAATTGCAAAGGACCAGAGGGAGTGGGTGAGCACAAGCCAGCCCTGCCTTTTAAAACGTGAAGAGGCCGTGTGCTTGTTCCTGCTGCACCTGCTGCCCGTGCAGCGCGGTGCTATGGCGGAGGCCGGCAGTCGATCTGCATATCAAATAGCTGATTTGTAGATGAGGTCATTCATTTTGTGGCCGTATGTTTGCTGTGGTGGGGATGGGCTGTTGCCTAGCAGTGGGCCACAAAGTCCCAGCAGGTTTCTTGAGTCAGCAGCCATCCTCTGCTCCCCTCACCACTCCCCTGCCCTCATTGCCAATTCAAACCCAGTTTTGACCTTAATAAATAAAGCCCAAAGTTCCTAAGTTCAAAGCATGGGTGATGTGCTGTGAATTGACAGCTTCCTTTGATGATGCATTGCTTTGGTGACTCGATAAGCAAAATACAGGTCCAGAAACCTTGGTACCATGTGAATGGAGGAATGACGGACGGTGCCTGGCTGCAGAAACTCCCTCCGAGAGGATGGGGCTGTCCTGGTGCCTGGGCAGGCTGCTCCACTCTCAAAAATGGAAGAGGGGATTAAAAGATCAGCACCACATTTATTTAAGTATTTGAACAAGTCAGAAGTGGATTTGTAAAATTTAAGCTAGTTTTTCGTGAATCAATTATGTCTTTCCTGTTAATTTTGACAGCCGCTTCACATAGGGCAACACTCATTTGAAACACTTTTTAAAAGGTGTTTTCTTCTTCCAAAAGGAGCTAAAGCTACTTACTTGTTATGTGCAGCATACCAAGCTGGTGGAAACAGAAAAAGAAATCAGTCACCGTTTCAAATTAAAAAGAGAGAGAGAAAAAAAAAAAAGCAGGGCCAAGAAGATGAAAACACTGGAGTACAAAGCTGCCTTTAGAAATTGCAATACATATATGTTGTCACCAATTGGTGTCTGATAAGTTGGCAGAAACTGTAGTTTAAGTGCTTTTATTTTAGGAGTGATCTGCTGACAAAAGACACATGTGCAAACCATGCCATTTAGATGAAGGAGTCATGTTCACTTTTTGCAAAGTACAATTTATTTATTTTTTCCAGATTATAATGTTTTCTAGGAAGAAAGGAGTACAAAGACCCCTCAGCCCTAAAACAAAACCAAACATCTCAGCACAAATTGGAGCCTTGATAGCTCAAAGCAAAAGCCTCACAAACATCTATTAGAAGCAGGAAATGTCTAATGGAAAACTTACAAACATCTGATACATGAAAGGGAAGGCACAAAACAGGAAAGCAGAGGCATGAGCAGCTAATTGCTGTAGATTCCTCACAACATTCGCTGAAACACAGCAAGACACATCAGCCAGCTCCTCAGTACTGGGGTATACAACCACCATTAAAATATTAGCAAGAACATTTGGAAAACAAACGCTTAAAAATGCTAATACTTTGGACAGAATGAAGTTGATTATACTTGTGACTGCATTTATAAAGTGCTTTGAAGGTGGCCAGAGGCATCCTGACATGATGCTTATCATTTAATCCCAGATACAAACACTTGCAGTTTTTAAAAGTATAATTAGTATTCACACTGAAACCTAGGTGTAAAAGCAAGCCTTATATCTTGCCAGATATTGCATGCATACCCAAACTTGCAGCTGAAACTTGCCTTTAGTTTTGATTAGCTCTGCTCTGTCTAAGAAAAATATGAAGTTTTGCACGATGGCAATGCATTATGCTGGATCATGGACATGCAGCAAAAACATAGCACCTATTCCTGCCCCCTGTAAATGCTGCTGCCTGTCTGATTTGAATAAAGTTATGCCTACTACTGTCAGAACTGAATTTGGCTCATGGTCTTCATGCAAATTGCCACTTGCCTGAATGTGTGCACCATATTAAGAATGCAAATATGTTTGGACGAGATGATTGTTCCTTTATTTGCTGTACACCCTAATTCACAAGGGCCTGAATCAGACTAGTTTTGGTGTGTGCAAGAAGGGAAACTCAGACAAAAAAACATTAAACTGTTTGCAAATAAGTTAATTATGTCAATAGATCTGATCTTAACAGCAACCCTCTCTGATGTTATATATGTTCTTTCTTGTACATGGCTAACAGACCAAAAACCCAACAAAATAATGTTTTAAAAAAGAAATTACTCATTTTTCAGGACATGAAATGCAGTACCTTTTTCACGCTTACTGCAAATAAGCTTATGTCCAGAATGACAGTGTTTCCTATCTCTGATGATTTGAGCTCTGAAGGCCAGAATGTACCATTTTATCTTTGTGTGAAATTCAGCTCACAGACATTCTGTGAAGTTAATCGCTTGTATTTTTCTATTGGAAAGGCATCCAATGTTGAGCTGAAGACATCTGGAAATCTGAAAAACAATCCCTCGTTTATACGTTTATAATTTGTTCAAATGAATGATAACCATACCCATTAAAAATGTATATCCTATTTCTCATTTGAATTTCTATGATATACTTTTTCATTCCTTCTCACTTCCAGCTGTTATTCTGGAGCTCTGCCAACTCCTTCTGTGAGGCACTTCAAAGAAAAAGTAAAAATTAACATTTGAGAAAAGAGAATTTAACCCCACCTCCCCACAGTAGCATTTGCTAGGTTTCAGAAATAAATCCTAATCACAACTACAAAATTAATCCAGTGAACATGTATATTTTTATTTTGCTTTCAATTTATCATGCACATATTTTTAAAAATACTTTAAATTTTTTAGAAGGAAAAGCCCTAAAAATTAGTTATAGTCTATTTCCCACTGATAAATAGAAACAAGAAAAAGAACCCTAGAAACTCCACAACAAAACAAAACAAACCTAAGGAAAAAACATTTTTTTTTAAAACATATTTTCAGAGCACGCTATTCTTTCTTGTGGGAAAATTCACACATTCCATACACTGAGATATTAAGTTTGAACTTTCAGTCGTTTAATTAGTTCTCAACTCAACAAAGCATTTAAGCATGTTTTCGAAGCACAAAGCACTTAAGCACATTCTTTTCTGTCCCTGAATAGGGGCAGAGTGCTGAATCACAGAGCTCAGCCCAGGGCAGCCCGACAGGGCCACAGAGCTGCAGGGCTCTCGCTGGTTTGATTCCCCAAGAAGGGATATGGCAGTGATTACATCATTCCCAGAACTAAAGCTAGGCCTGGTTTGAAAATGTAAAACTCTTTTGCAATCTTATGTAAGGTCACAAATTTATGATAAAAATTGAAAACACATATGCCAAATGAAAATTAAAAAAAAAAAGACAAAAGAATCCGTTAGGGGTTTATATTTGTCCACTTTAGGCAAATATAAAAGAAATATATTATATAATAATCCGATAAAGCCTTATGTTATAAATGTACAACTGGACTTCCACTGTGTTTTGGATATACGTAACATGAAAATGCAGGTAAATTGACTTGTGTACACAACCAGACAGAAATTTAGGCTTCTAAAATCTTCAGCTGCAAGGTGGAGGAATCCATGCCCATGCGAATATACACACACATACACACTGACACACATAGAGAGGTCAGGTGAATCACAACAATTTCTTGGAGAATCAAGTAAAAAGATGATGCTGTGTACCAAGCAGATACCACAAACACATTTTCAGTTAAATTAATAATAAGATTATCTTAGCAGTAATATTTTTTACCTTTTACAATTTAAGTTTATATCAAGAAGTCTGTTATTTGAAATGTTTTCCCTTTTTTACTTCATCACCACTGGGTGTTGAGACATATTTTAAGCTTTACATTGTATGCCAAAATAGTAATAGTGGCATTTCTGGTTATTTAATATGATACTTGTTTCTCAAATAAGCCTGTCTGAAATTTTAGCAGTCCGCCTTTTGCTTCCAAGACTCCCTGTGATATCAACAAGGATTGCAGGCTTGACCCGTTTCTGGGTAGCCTTTTCATCAAACACCTTTAGCAGTGCTAGAAGTAGCAGTCAGTTCTCTATAGAGATAAGCACTTAGCTATTGAAGAAAGCAAAGAATTAATGGGATTCTTAAGACTTTGGGACCAGCCTCCTTGCCACAACGCCACGCTGGTTTACGCTGCTGTAGACTGCTGTAACCCCAGAATAACAAAATGTTCCACTGAGCTACTTAGTTTTGTATTCACTTTCTGCATGACAATTCTTTAATAGTGTTTCTTTGTATTGTTTCTGTGTAAAGCTTTAAGGATTGAAAATCAATCTTACTTTCTGCGTATTGTTTCCAGTTCTCAAGAGCTAAATTACGAAAAGAATATATTATACCCTTCGTATCAGGTAATGTTCAGACTGAGCAAAAATATCAGGAAGCAGATAAATATTGTTTTATATTTTTGCAGAAATAATTTTTTGCCTAGAAATTTAAAATAGATATAAGGAAACACTGTTTGCAACTCAAAAAAGGGATTCCTAATGCAACCCAACTGCAAAAGTCTATTCACACATATTGAAATTCTCTGTTTCATTTTAACAAAATGGTAAAACATTTTTTTTTTAAAAAAGAAAAGTGTTTTAGAATACTGTGAAATTCTACCGCAGAATGGTTTTAAGCAGGAAGAAAGGAATCCCAGTACATTTTGTCTGAGCAGAGCTACTGGAGGCTGAGGAAGGGGGAATTGTGCTTACGCAGAGGAGGACGCCCATCATGCATTCGCCAGCGGGAGATGTCAGCCATTTTTCTGCACACTCCCCAAACGCAGGCTGGAGCTGCCCTCGCTCCACCATGTCAGCCCATCTGCTTCTCTCCTCGCCCTGAGAGCGCCTCCACTCACGCTAACATCCTCTGCCTTACTACAGGCATATAAAAAAATTCTTTCTTTAGAAGAGAGGCAAATGAGGAATAGGGGGAAAAAAAAAGATCATATTTTCCAAAGAAGACAAAGAAATGCAAAGCTCATCCTGCCTGCCTTGCTTGAGAGAGCTGCTCTGCATTCAGGGGTTAGCCCGGGTGGAGAATGATGCTGTTGTCTCACAAAGGACTCATGTTGAGCTGAATCTTTGATTACAGGACAAGTGCCTGCATTAGGCCCCTCATTGCGCTCACATTCTGCTCCTGCCATTTGTACCAAATTTCTGAGTGATCTCTTTGTGAATACGGACCCCAACTGAATCAAAGATGAGCTCCGTCCTTGTTGTGTGTCCCCCCCCTTTTATTTTTTCCATGACACCCCTTTTTGCTTTCCCTGCTCCTCCTGTCTCTGATCCCCCTCTCTCTCTCTCCTTTCACCTTGTTAGGAAAAGGGACTGCTAAGGATCTAAAATAAGATCTAATGGATGGTAAGCCCTGAAAATAGACGTGGAGGTGCCTTTTGGTGTGTTTTAAACTTCCCCCTCAAATTCAGTCATGTTCCCTACACAAATGGTGCATAACCTCTTGCTTTTCTTAATAGGATTTATGCTTGTCTTTGCTCTGCACACCCTGCCACGCCAGAGGGAGGACTCCCGAGCTGCGGCCGTAACCATGGCCACTCCTCATTCACCACTCTTGGCAAATTTCTCCTGGTGTAAAAGACAGCGGGAAGGAGAGATGCATCAGCAGATGCACAAACATGATAACCCTGAGTCTCTCTCAGCAAACCACCATGTGCCTAAAACCCACTGAATTTGTAGGTATTATCTGAGAATGCTCTTTTAGCAAAATCACCTCTCAACATCTGCAGCCGGAAAAACAAAGCAAATATATAATCAACCTAGATTGAAACCCGGCTTCAGTCAAATGTCACGCAGGCTTCACGCAGGCTCTGGGAGCTGGATTTTTTATGCATCTGCCCAAATTGAAAAGGTTATTTCGCTGCCTTCAAGATGACTCTTGAGCTGAAGGCAGAGTGGAGGGTTGCTGCCCTGAAAGAAGGGGAGTTGCTAGGAGATAAGTCCAAGATTTCAGACGGCATTGGTCCGAGTTATCTCTAATTGACAGCTGCTTACCCTAAGGGTCTAATTCTAACCTTGAGACCAAAACCATAATGAGAGGGCAGCTTTCCTTCACCCCTGTTTTCTAGCCAGGGCAAGGAGATTACTGCAGGCCTGTTCTTCTCTGGTTTTTGTTATGCTTCTTTTCGTGGGGCAGCCCTGTGAGGCTCAGGGCCTGCTGTGCTTTCTGAGGCTATAGTTTGCATCAGTGAGCCCTGTCTGATTCATACCACCTGAATAAACTTACAGTTAAGATGGTCTCACTTTTTCTCTCTTTTTTCTTTTTTTTGAACGGGGGAGGGATGAAAAGAAATTCTCTTAAACATAAAATGATTTAAAGACTTATTTTTTTAAGCAGACTTTAGTGTGCAGTCTATGTTTAACCCTTTTTCAGGGGGACTTAGACTGTCATTGTTGGTTTTAAATCAAGCCCGCGCTATTAGCAAGTTGCTGCTATTTAGGACTCAAAACCAAACAAAGAGAAACATTCAGAGAAAAGAGATTAACAGAGTCAGGAAAATAAAGTCAGGATATTTTGGGGGGTGGGGTGTTTTGGTTTTTTTTTTTGGTTTTTTTTTTTTGTTTGTTTGTTTGTTTTTTTTTTTTCTCTGCTTCTTTAACTGACTGGGCTTGCTGGAATATTGATTTTTGACAAAAAATCTCTTTGAAAACTTCAACTTGTATTTCAATCAGCGCTTTCCTATAAATAGTGGAACAGTATGCAAGAGCCCTAAATAAAATTTTCTTCATAGCTGTACAAATAATGTGGCCTTCTCCCTCTCTACTCATTGGAGCTACTCCGGATTTATACTAAAGTGACTGAAAGCATAGTTTGACTAAATATTTTCAGGGAGACAATCAAGAACAGGGAATGCAGTCATATTTAGAAACCCATGGCAAACAAACAAACAAACAAACAAAACAACGTAATAAACAAAAAACAAGAAACAACAAAACAAACAAGGAAAAAGGAAAAAAAATAAATCCCCAGAATAATTTCTTAATAGAAAATAAATGAATTCCTAAATTTATGCAGTGAATTTAATTCCCACAAACACACAAATTCTTGAATCCTAAACCCTTTAATGTCCAACGACAAAAATTTTCAGCAATTTTTTTCAAGTAGGTAAGATCAAGTGAAAATTTATGTCTTTTGAGGACAATGCAAGTAGGAGCCTGTTCAGTGTCACTGTGGGAATTTCTGACACACTCTGGGGCTGAAGGCCCTATAGCTGAACTCATTTCCCATCCCTCTGCATAAATGCAGGTAGTCAAGTGAGCAGAAGCAAACAGCAGCACCACTTCCTGACAGGGGGAGAGGACAGTCCCAGCCCCTTCATCCTCAGCCTCAAAAGCCTACCAATTCTGGATGGCATTTTGGGTATGTAAATACCCACCCTTGAGAAATATGCTGAGACCATGGACTTGCTTCTCAACAACTGACTGCTAGCACTGATGTTTTCAAAGTTAGTTTCAAAGAAGTGTGATCATTTGGATTGTATTCTGGTATTCTTATTCTGGAAGCAGAATCCACTGGGAAAATTAATTTCTGAAGGAATAACTGAATGCCTGCCTGCCAGCCAAAGTGTACCAAATGAGTGTACTGCCAGTGAGTCAGAGAAGAGTCAGCAAGGGAGGCTGGACAGTGATGAAACAGCATAGAGAGAAGCTCAGACGTTGGCATCACTCTCATCTCTGCTCTTGAGGGACTGTATAAAAAAGAGAAAAGACAACATCCAAAGCCCTTAGAAAAATATTCATTAATGAGTCCCATAGAATGAACTCATAGAAAGGGGTTTTGTGAAGGGTGGAGGAATTTGAACGAGCAGAGACAACCGACCCAGTAGTGCATACATGCATGCCATAACTGCTGCAAACCAGTAAGTCTCATCTTCATCTTCTTTTTTCTTTTTTTTCCTGTTTCAACTATTAGGAATAGTTGTCTAATACACTAAGTCTGCTTATGTACTGCATATGACTATTGCCTCTGGAAGTCAGAGACTTTTATATCATTTAAATGGAATTGTTATATCCTTAAGGCTTCAAGTAAAACTAAAAATATTGTTCAATGGCATATTTCTAATAATGACTATTTCTAAAGTAATTTCAATTATCATTTAATAAGTTGCATGCATTTGAAAGCTAATATTTGTACTATGTCTGATGGGCAATTTAAGTATGTGCAGCAATTTCTGCAATCATATTCACAAGAGTTGTTCTCCTGCTCCACAGAATAACTACCTTTTCTTACCACTGTCTTGGTAATGTTACCTAAAATATTTGTTTCTCCATCTGGAGCTATAAGAGTAATGATAATCCATTGCTCTCACAATAAGTTGTGATCTTCACAACAGAAAAAAAAACCAAAACAAAAAACCAGCACAGAAAAAGAAACATATTTTCTCAGCTTCCAGAACTGCAATGTAAAATTAGGAGAGCTATCATGCAACTTCACAGGGACATAAAGAGAGGTAAGGCATCTAAGCTCTTTGCATGTGTTGCTATAATAAAACTCTGCACCTGAGGTAGGAAATACTCCTAAATTTTTATGTTGCTGTGCACTTCGCTTTCCTGACCAGAGCAGCAAGTTGACCTCAGGGAGAGAGAGACAAGATGCTCAACAAATCAGGCTTGCAAAAGCTACTGGCCTCAGGAATAAGAGATCTCAGGAGCCTGGGACCACATTCGCATTTTCTGAGCCACCACAATGCAGGTGTTTTCACCAAGCTGGTGTCAGGACTAGATATTTCTGTGCAGCCCCTCATTTGTCAGTTTATGATGGCTCTCTAAAAAAGGTTTCAAAAGAATCAATTGCATTTAAAACGTGAAAAATAAGGGCAGTCAGAGAGGGTTTAATTCTTCCCACCCTGAAACCAGGGGGACTGAGGCTCCCAGTTTACACCAGTAGAGCTAGTCTACATAACACAGTTCCAGGGTGTGACCACTTCTTGCAATAGCTGGTCACTGATGCAAGATTTTTTCATTTTTGATAAAGGAAGGTACAAATGTTAACAAACTTACAGGAATAAATCTGTGCATGTTTAAGTCAGGTAACTACTTTGATTTTGTAGAAGCAAAGAGCTCTACTGTAAGTACAGCTTTCCCTTTCTACAAGTTTTGAACATCGTCACCTATTCCTTCCAAAGACATTACTAGCTTGCTAGATATATGACACAGTAGAACAAAATTAAAAAGTCTGCAAATCCTGGCAGCATCCTTTAAATAACCAGCAAAACTAGGTCTGACCACTGACCATAATGATGTTGTTCCGGAAGAGGTATTCTAAAACTTTTTTGTTCTATCAGCAATTGAAAAATAGTTTATGCTTTTCACAATGCTCCATATACTATTATATTTACTCTTTCTTTTTCGCCCAGTTCCTAGAAGTCCTCTTTGACGTACAAAACTGTGTTTTGAAAATTAACATCTTGCTTCCTGCCAGAGACAGTAGATATGCTAGCTGGTAATAGCTGGTTTCTAATTTTTTCTCTTTGTGCTAGAAGGAAAAAAAAAGAAGTAAAAAAATTTGCTGACTTTAGGTCTTAGCCTATCAGATGAAGACTTGCTGGTGCATTAGAGGCCTATTCAAAACAGGGCTTTTCTTGCAACAGGAGCCCCTAACAATTGGTAATGAGGACAGATTCCGAATTGTTTGTGAGCAGCTGCTTAGTAGGTAAGAGCTTGTTTGGATTCAATTGAACAGTGTTTTTAGAAGCAGTTACTGACCCCTGACCCTTCCTACAGACTGGGTTGATGGGATTAGGGAAAGCTAGCGTTCAGCTTACACTTGGCTATAACAAGCTGGCAAGAGATAACATACTTTTTAATTATCAAGTTACACCTCTGCCAAAGTTTGTCTGTGAATTTACCAAATGGGTCAATGAACTATAAGAAATCAAGCTAGGCTATGGGATAATAGTTACATAAGAAAACAACCCTGGCCGAGATATAATTAATACATTTATATAGGGTTTTTTTTCCCTTTGCAAATATTTCAAATTTTCAAATTTTGCTCTTCATGGCTCTCATATGCGTTGCAGAGGCAGGCATATGCTGCATGTGGTATTTATGCCAATGCAGTTTAAGGAGAAAAAAAGAAATAGACTTGAATGATTTCTAAGAGCTACCAAAAAGGTAGCCAAGTAAAAAAGAGCCAAACATGCAACACATGAAATTTAAATTGAAACAACAAACTGAATAACATTAAAATTTGAAGCTTGATTTGTTCTACCACTCTGAGGCTGAAGCAATATAAAAATACTTAAAATTGGTAAGAAACCAACTTGCCTAGCAGTCTACAACTATAAGAAAAGGAAACAGTTGTATTATTCACCTGAAACAATCAAAGATAATTTCTGACATATTATTTAAAAATTCAAAGGCCATGGGGATTTTATGTCTTAATCCTAATTAATTAAAACCAAGCCAAAATTATAAGGTTTATTATTCTTTATCTGTTTTTCTTCCATGGCTGAAATATGAAAAATTCTCCAGTTCAAGTTATTCAGGATCCATAGCTTTCTTAGTTCTCTGCACTGTCAGTACATGTCACGTCTGTTAAGGGAGCAGTCAGTTCTGGGAAATTCTTGGCACAATAATCATAAAATTTATGCAGACTGATCCTTTCATGGACTGCAGAACTTATTGATAAAATAAGTCATAGTGAGCATTGCCACTTGGTGAGCAGTACTGATATGCTGAAAGCCATAGCATGGGTTGGAAGCTTGGGTGGATTTGTCAAGGATGCTTGAAGCACTTGCTGTGTTCTCCATTGCTGAAGGGCACAGCAGACCCAGCAAACTTCTCAGGAACAATTTGGACTTCTTTTGCTAGTTCTCTCCAATCACTTTTCTCTTAGGGAATGAGCATCTCAAGCTCAGGTTTCATTTCTAGTCACACTAAATTTCAAGTTTCTGCAGGACCAAGTCCCTCATCACTTTAAAACAGAGATTATGTTTAGGAATGGAGAGCTGGTTTGGGCTGGTGAGACACACCTGTGCACTGGAGTCTTCCCTTTATCATGGGAGTTACCACATAGAACATTTCATACAGTGTCTCGCTGCCTTCTCAGAAATGTCTATACCTTTTCTTTCTTACACTCCTCTCAGAATCTGGTTTGTTAATCTCACTGCTGTAATGATCAAGCACTGTCCAAATTTCATCCCAAAGCTATGAATAGCTAGTCTATAGCCATTAGTTCCTTTGCCAGTAATGCCTTTTAGTTTGAATAGTGTCTTCTTTTCCCTGCTGCTTACTTCCTGAGTATGTTTGTATATGGCATTCACTTCTTGCCTCAAACTTTGTTTTGCTAGGGCCAATAAACCAAAACTTTAGCCTCTTTTGAAAATGCTATTTCTTTGTCTTCCTGATTTTCCCTGGTTTTAAGCTGTTTCTATTTAATTTTTTCTTTTGAAATGCATGTGTCCAGAATTGTATGCAGTGTTTTGGAGAACACCTCATAAATGTCTGCTGCTGTGTAAATAATTACACCTATATATCTCAAGATTACATCTGCTATGTTGCTTCCTTGCTGGTGTCCCAGATCTTCCTCCCACTGGCTATTTAAAGGGGTCTCCCAGTTCATGAAAGCAAAGCTGCTATTGAATTTTGTACTACTAGTTCTACAGTCTTCAAGGTCATTTTGCTTTTCCTGTAAAATAATCTAATAATGTATTGACAATGCAAGTGGAGGGCACAGAAAGAAAGTGTAGCAACAGAAGAGGTTGTGTGTGCAGTGGCCAGCTTTAGTCTAGCTATAGTATGGCAAAAATTAGGCTTTCCAGGCTGCCTATGAGCCAAAGGGAAGGAGAACAGCAAGAGTTTCATCACCTTGTATGAATTGTGCTTAGTGGAGTTAATCTGTCATTTGTCATAGGAATATCCCAGATAAATTATTTCCACTACAGTCAGTCTTTGTGAGTACCCCAAGTGTCTCTTTAATTTACTTCCTTCAGCAGTATGCTCATGTTCGTTTCTTAGTCATTCACGAAATATTGAACAGAATAAATGTAAACTTACACTTCAGGTGGTTCTGCAGGAGTTTTTCTCTTGGCCCACACTTTGTCTGCAGCTTGGTGCTGGTAACTTTACAAGCAGTCTCTTCTGTGCCATACTGCCCTTCTGCCAATCCCAGTTTCTTAAGCACTGTGTTTTTGCAGTGGAAGTGTTTACATTACCTGTAAAAAATGAAAAAAAAACCCAAACAAAACAGGCATCAGTATGCAGTAGAGCATAATTTACCATGAAAAAACCATATTACAAGGTCTTTGAAACCCTCAGGTCCAATCTCACTGCTGAGACCTGGATATAGGATCCTGTAGGTGCTAGGATGACGAGTCTTAATGCAAACACTGCATTTGTGTACTCCTGTTATGAGGACTGCCACCTGGTTGATAGGTTTATTCCAGCCAATTGTTGTGGGAATTTGGGTTGCACTCACCTGGTATTCCAAATTTTTGCAACTTCAGGTTATCTGAGAAACTTCAATTTTAGTATAACAAACTACCTGGGTAAAATAGTCACTTTGCTTGCAGGTGAATCCTTTCCTATTTGCCTCCCAGTGTGTAATCCCACATTCAAATTTATTAATTTTATTGGAAACTGAAATAATATTTAGATTTTTTTAGCCAAATATAAACTGACTCAAATCAAATGTGGAGCTTTCACGTGTACCTCATCCTCACTGCAGTCTTTCAACTTCCTGCCTTTTTCTCCATCTAAGCACATACCTAAAGAAAACTTTAACTATTTAGCCTGATTTCCTTTATGAGGTCATACTCAGTTTGAGTCCCACTAGCAAATCCCACTTTTGCCAAGTCTCACTTTAAACCTGCATTTCTTGTCTTCGAAGTCATAGTTTTCTTTGGTGATCAGTCCTTTTTTTCCATTCCTTGTAGGCTCCCTACTTATGCTTAATGTCATTTTCAAGATGGTTATTCTTCCAGTTAGGTCTGGAAAGTTCTCATACAACAATTTTTTCTCCCTGCCTGGCATACAAATTCCAGATAGCTTTAGCACGTTTGACATGGAGACATTCCAGGCTGCCTCCAAAATCTAATCCCCAAGTTCCTTAGTTCAGTTGGTCTCCCTAAATAGTTACCTTGGGCTGCATCCAAACTCAACAGCTTGCGCACCCGGCGCGGTGCCTGCAGTCCCAGTTGCTCGATCCCCAGATAGGGCACAGTGTCAGAGCGAGGTGCCTCTCCCTCCTGACTCATGGGCCCAGATTTCCTTCTCATCAGAATCAAAGTTCAGCGAGGGAAGGGAGCAGATGTGTGCCAAGGTTTTGCCCTCATTCCCTTGGGAGATGGCCAAGGCCTATTTCCACATTCGGGAGCTCAGAAGCACTCCCGGCTGTCGCTACTTGAGATGCAGTGCTGTCTTTTTGAAATCAAGAGCTTTAAGTAGTTTTTAACTGCATTATTTTCTTCAACTTTTCTATTTTGTTGTTCTTTTTAAAACAAAATAATGCTGCACACGAAGGCTTTGCTAGTTAACACCAATTCTTATCCAGATGGGTGCTTCACTGCTATTTGATCCAGTAGGACTTTTTTCCTCACAACAGGGTAATTCTCCATTATGCGTATCTGTAAAATGCATCTTTCCAACCAAGTGTAATAATCTTATATTCTGGGATCAATAATAGACTCCTATCAACTTTCCAGAATTCCTCCTATTAACACAGGTGTTTTTTATCCAAAATCAAGTATCGTTTCAATACATTTTCTCTTATTTCTTTACGAATATACCTTTCTGGAGAAACCTTTACTTTGATGTTATTTTTTTGTCAGCATATTATGTCTACCAATACAATCATCATTACTGAAATTTCATTGAGTGCTTCAAAAATACATATTCCTCCACCTTGTACCCCAGGATTCCCCATTAGCGCCTCTTACCACCTGCACCTGATTCTGCATCTAACTTGTACTCTGCACGGCATTTCTACAACTGTAACTAGCTGCTCATATTGATATTAGCCCTTCCTATGGCTATAGGTGCTAAAACCTACATTGTCCTGTAGAGATTATGAAGAAAATAGTGCTCTTGGACCTCGTGAAGGGGATCTTCAGTCTGAGTTCCTTTACTGTTGTAAAGGTGTTGGCTGTGTGAAAACATGTCTATACACCTATTTAAAAATATTTACTCTCCATCTTCTAAGGCCAGCTATGCCCCAATGAAGAATTAAATTTTGCATTAGATTGACATATATGTTTCTTATCAAATACACAATTTTCAAATTGCAGCGTGAATCTCTACATCTCTCTGTGAAACTGAGTATGAAGTGTGAAACATTAGCTAAGGAGAATCTGTATGATCTCTTTTTTCAATGCATACAAAAGCTGTGTACCACAAAGAGGATATGGGAGGAATGATTGATAAAAAACCACAAAACACTGTAAAAGAAGCCATCCTGGCTCCAAGGCAAGGACATACATTTTTTTTTTTCTCCACACTCACTAATACTTTACCGTAGATTTGCACTACCAGACTCAGGCTTTAGGTTAATGACATGAGTTTTACCAGTGAACTTCAGCCATTTAGTGTTAATTTAATATCCACAAGAAATCTGGCTGTTAGCTAGAACACAAACTCTGCTAATATGGTGAAAAAATTTGTTACTGGAGGCCAGGTTGGATGGGGCTTAGAGCTGCTTGGTCTGATGGAAGGTGTCTCTACCCATGTCAGAGGGTGGTTGGAACTGGGTGATCTTTAAGGTCTCATCCAAATCTGTGATGGAAACTTAACAAGCCAAATGTTTTTAATGTCTATAATGCTGAAATAACTGAGGATTTCTGTAGTAGTGCAGTTCCTGTGACTCTAGATTTGCTTTATGCAGTTTTGTATAAAGTCAAATGCTTGTGTCAATTTTATTTCCATGTATTGACATGTTTACAAATCTAAACACACACATAAATGTATAGATGTATTAGGGGAAACTTAATGACATCATCCACACACATTCTTGGGTTACTGCTTACAAGTGCTTTCAAAAGACACATCAGTGGATTTAATTCAATTAAATTGTAGAAAGGAATTAATTCTGGCACATCTTTTTAGCTTTAAACACGTATGAATACATGAGTGAGATGGAGGGAAAGAGGCTGCTGAAAGCATAGTGTGAAAGTGGTCCGGCATTAATGTTCCAGATTAAAATAATCAAGAACAGTCCTGTGACTGCTAATTAAAATGGATATATAATTTGTCCAAATACTTGATAATAAATTAATATTAATTGTTAAAGAAAGTTTCTACAGGAAAGAAGTAGAAACATATTAAAATCTTTAGTTTACTATGATTTCTTTCAAGACAAATTAAGTGTATCTACAGTTTTAGACAATATAGGAACATCTCAAGTGTTTTTTTGATTTTTTCCTCTATTCAGCCATAAGCATTTGAGATTGTCATATTCATAGAAACATAACTTTTACCCATACAAGGTAGGAAATAATTATACAATTACTCTTAATCTATGTTGTTACATAGCAACATATTTTGGAAATTTGCAGGCCTATTAATATAGAAGCATATTTTATTAGATGCATAGTTTATTTGCAAAAAAAAATAGAGTACATGGTAGTACAAGAGTTATCCATGAAATCCAGTCATTTGTTTGTCTTAATTATTTTTAACCTTTTATAAATCAAGATCTTTTTCACACTGAAATTTATGTGAATGAAAAATCCTACCAGAGATTAAAAGCGCTAAAATTAATTTTAATAATTAATTTATTTATCTGACAATACCCTAAAAACTTTTTTCTATAAATTTTAATTAATTAAAGCTTTATTCATTTTTCTCTTGCAGTTATTCTTTTCTTTGATAATTGGAGAGAATTCTTAGCTGTGTGAAGCTTTTCATATGTGTCAACAAATGGAACATTTATAATTATTTGCAATATTGTATATACAGGTGAATAGAAAATGGCTAAAGACGGTGTAGAAATTTTCTAGCCGTTTTGTGTCAGTGCAGAATGTGGATTCTAGTTATTTTACGTATTGGTAGGAGTCAGAGTGACCCCACTCCACCAGAGCACATTAGAATGTTCTTCACTTTTAAGAAGTAACATACCACAATGGACCTGTTTAGTTGTCTAAAATTAAGCATATTGTTTTTTACCCCCCAAAGCCAGGTTAGCTAGTGCATAATAGTATCTCCTGTATTTATTTACAATTTTTAAGTCTGTAACTGAAAAATTTTAAACTGTATGTGGTTTAAAGTCTCTGTAAGATGAAATAGGCATAAAATAGCTACTTCTGGACAAATTATAAATTTAGGAGGTGCCAAGTGACTTCTTCTTGTATTGATGGTATAGGGTGAGGTTTGGTCTTCAGCCTATTTATGTGACAGTCCAGAGGAAGTTTAAATATCCTCATTTAGAGGCCAGATTTTCACAGGTAGCATAAACTGAAAGTTATTTATTTTTTCTAATATTTTACATCTGCTACTAATGCAATAAACAGGGAGGCTGAAAACCAAAAAAATATTATTAATAGTGACAGAAACCTTTTAGCCAAGCTCCCTTTGTGATGACAGATATTGTTTATCACATTTACTTGTTGCTTTAAGCTTCCCCAGTCAGAATGAATCACTCATATAGGAGAAGAGGAACCAGATAACAATGAGATTTATCTCACAGTAAGTTCTCTAAATAAAAAAATATTGGGGAAAAAACCCAGGACAGATAAGGGCATGTCTATTTTCAAAAAAACCTGCACTGTTTTATTCAGGTATCCTTGAGACTGTGTTGCACTTTATATAACATACAGCTAGCTGCACAGTAATATCAAGGGCTAAGCGAGAAATATCTTAAAAATAAAATACAAAAATTATTTTGATTAGCTTTATTTCTTACTTGGATTCCACCCTCCTTACTTGGATTCCTCCCCCATGGCAAAGCTGTTGCACAACATCAGAACACTGCTGCAACCAGTGCTCTGCCATAACCAAACTGTGTTTTTCTTTTTGAGTTCTTTATGTGTTTCCAACTTTTGGTTTGACCAAGTAGTATGAAATAGCACAATGAAAAATGACAGGAAAAAGATCTGACAATTTGTGGTTGGGTGTTTTTAGCTGAACCAAAAGGCTGGCATTTGCAATAATAAATGCTTAAAAATTCTTACAGATCTTAGACAGAATTTCTTGTGCTTGACCTAAAATATTTTTAGTAGATGCTTAAAAAGTGGTATAGATACACTTCAAAACTTCATTTTTCTAGAATACATTTTAAACAATGTTGCTATGTACAGTTTTAAAATTAAATGCTAATAGTCCTTAATTTTTTCAGCCTTCTTTCTCAAAGCAAATTTCACTTGTCTCTTTATGAACAATTTTGGTCAATTTGAGCTGACATACGTGAGTGAAGCAAAGACCTTTTCTTTCAGCTATATTTCTCCTGCAACAACTGACATATGGGTTTTGATAGACAAGAACAAATTCCTAAATTTCTGAACTTGAGATGAATTTGAAAAGCACATTTTACTATTCTTTGATGTCTGAGTGCTTTCTTATTTTTTACTTTCTGTGTGTTCCTTCACTTCCTCATTTTGATTGAGACCAGGAACTTTCACTGATACGTTCTGAGTGTTTTGTGTTTTATGGAATCACGACACGGTTGAGTCTCTGGAGATCGCTGAGTCCACCCCTCCGGCTAAAGCAGGTTCACCTAGAGCAGATCGCACAGGACTCATGTCCAACAGGTTTTCAATATCTGCTGCAAAGGAAGCACCACAACCTCTCTGGTCAATTTGTTCCAGATCTTGGTCACCCTCAATGTAAAGATGTTTGCCCTCATGTTCCTATTGAACTTCCTTGTTTCAGTTTGTTCCTGTTGTTCCTTCACCTCTCACTGGGTACCACTGAAAAAAGCCTGGCCTGTCCTCTTGATACCTGCTCTTAAGACACTTGCAAGCATCCCCTTTCAGTCACCTCTTGCTGAGGCTGAACAGGCCCAGCTGCTTCAGCCTCTCCTTGTAAGACAGAAGCTCTAGTCCCCTCATAATTTTCCTAGCTTTCTGCTTGTTTTGCTGCAGGATCTCCACGTTTCTCTTGACCTGAGGAGCCCAGAACTGGACACAGCACTCCAGCTGTGCCTCACCAGGGCTGAGTAGAAGGACAGGATCACCTCCTGTGACCTGCTGGCAAAGCTCTTCCCAATGCACCCCAGGATACCTTTGGCCTCCCTGGCCACAAGGACACACTGCTGGCTCATGAGCAGCTTGTTGTCCACCAGGACCCCCAGGTCCTTCTCCACGGAGCTGCTTCCCAGCAGATCAGCCTGTCATGGTCCATGGGATTATTCCTCCCCTGATACAGGACCTTGCACTTGTCTTTGTTCAACTTCATTAGGCTCTTCTCTACCCAGTTCCCCAGCCTGTCCAGGTCTGCCTCAATGGCAGCATGGTCTTCTGGTGTATCTGGTGTACCAGTGTTTTAGTTCAGATCAGGAAAGTGCTTTTGAAATACATCTCCCAGTAGTCCCTGCTCTGGCTCACAGCATGCAGATGTTTCTGAGTTCCAAGCTCAATTAATTTTCCATGAAATTATACTGGAAAATTTGCTCGAGGTGCACCCACTGCACTCCAGGCACATATAGGCATGCAGGCTGTGGGATCAGAGTAGGGTTAGTCTAGTAGCAGATAAAAAGCTCTCAAAATGTGGATTTTAGATACCAAATGCCATACATTTCTGCCTAGAATTTGCTCCTCTTGGTCCATTCTGCTTGCCAAGGCAGATGTAGCTTGCATATGATACCAGTTGTATCAAACAGATGATAAAATATCATGGAAAAAATTTTAGTCATATTGTGATCAACAGCTAAGTACCTATTCATGTCAGTTAATTCCCTATTGAAAAGCTCTTTTCACCACCAATTTTGCAGAAAAAGGAGATGTGAATAAGTAACAGTGACCTTTGCAGTCAAATTCAGCAGGAACTTGGGAAGTTTTGTGCTGTTCACATTAAATAAACTTTAAATGGATACACATTGCTATGCTTCTCAGTGCTAGTGTGTTGTCCACAAGCCTATTCCAAAGTAGGACACATGATTATGTACAATAATGGCTCAAAAATGATTTTCTAAGTAAAGCTAATATAGGTCAAGGAATTTTTGATACTAGTTAAACATTTGCCTTAGGGTGATGATGCACTGACACTTGTTTATGAAGTTCTTGCACACAAGGATTTGGGAGTGCAAGACAGATTTTTAAAAATCCACATTTGTTCTGACATATGTAATCCTACATAATTAAACATTGCTCACTTGCTATTTGTCCTATGGAAGGTAGTTCAAGTTTTTCTGTTTGATGTTTGTGTGAGCAGAAATAGGCAGTGAATTAAATGTATATTCCGTAACTATGGAAAGTGTCTTGGCCTGGAAGAAAAATAGCTTTCTCAAATTCAGTAACAAAATTGATCTTTAAATACCTGTTCATCGATTTAATAGATCCCTTAGTTTAAACCACACCTGTAATATTAGTTCTACTTAGATTTGCCAACTGATTCAGTCTTTAACCTCATAGCAGCAATTTTGTTTATACTTTACGTTACTCCATGTAACTTCTTCAGTGTTTTTGAAGAATTCTCGACTATCTAAAATCTTTTATTTTTTAAGTATAACAAAGTATCTTTCATTTCAGCAGACATCTTTTCTGTCTTCATGTCTAGTCCCATCCTTGTAATTTAAAACCAAAAATACGTTTCACTGCAGGTAATTTTAGCTGTTGTCCATCCTGCTGAGCTAATACAGCCAAGACAGAGTAAGTTGAGTCCTACTTGTTCTTATGCAGAAATCACAAAATTAATTCCTGTTAAAAGTCCAACCTGTTATACCTGTGTAAACCTACAAAGGGTAATGGGGTTGCACAAGTGTCAGCAAAGGCATAATAGGTTTAATCAAGCATAACAGAAAGTAAATTGCTCTGCAAAATCCTCATTACTACAGACGAAGTGAATTCATCTGTCTCAACTGTTAAGCCATAAGCTGTCTGGGCAAAGGCAGTTCCTCCAACAATGATTCTCATTTCAAGTGAAACCTCTAGGTGACATAGTACAAACAAGTAATGATTATATGATAATAACCTGAACTGACTACTAGAAAGAGTATTAGTTTGCTCAACACAGCTGTTTAGATACAAATGCCCTACAGGTATTCTAGAAATTGCACTGAAAGACAATCAGTGAGGACAGCAAATTGCTTTTAGTTATGTTTCCAGCAAATGTTGAAAGATGTAGCCAGGTTCTTATTTAAGTATGCAGAGCTAATAGTAAGTATTTTTCCTCCCAACAATAGAACACTTAGTATTACAAAAATAACCTATCAACTCATATTCAGACATTTTTTAAAAGCTATTAAAATATCATTGTTGGGTCACCAATATATCAGGCTATGTCTTGGATAGTGTGAATAAATATTGGCTTAAATAAACTAAATATCTCTGTTCATCATTTTCCTTGAATAGTATAGATAGAAGATTAACAGTATATTTGGAGAGATGAGCCAGTAGTAGAATAAAGTAGACAGTGATATTATATTATGACATCCTATGACAATGCAGCAGAATCTGAAGTATAATCTGAGAGCAGATTCTTGTTAATGGAGAAACTATATGTCACATTTTGTTAAGACTAGCAGCAATAATGTGAGAATTTGGCCTTGTGGCATCCATGTTACACTGAAAATTTATCTCTGTACAGATTGGCAGGGTTCAAGATCTAGTGGACCACTGCAGTCATCTTTTGCAACAAGCACAATGAAAGCAACAAGGATTGTCCTTATTTTGTCTGTTTATGTCTTCCAGTTATTGGGTTAATAGGCCTTTCCTTTCTCAATATTGTTGAAGTTTTTCTCCTCTCAATTACGTTTCTGGACTAAACACTTCACATGTTTCTTTTATTTATTTATTTTTTTTTTTATAAAATTGATCATATTAAACTCTTTTTTACTCTAAGTCTGCTCTGGTGTCATGACACCCCACCTGGAGTGCTTCATCCAGCTCTGGCATCCCCAAGTGAGAAGGACATGGATCTGTAGGACTGGGTCCAGAGGAGAGCCATGAAGATGATCTAATGGCTGGAACATCTCTCTTAAGAAGACAAGATGAGACAGCTGAGTCTGTTCAGCCTGCAGAAGAGAAGGTTTCTGAATGATCTCATTGTGGTATTCCAGTGCCTGAAAGGAGCCTGCAAGAAAGATGGAGAGCCTTTCACAAGAGCATGGAGTGATATGGGGGACAGGGGCAATGGCCTCAAACTGAAACAATTAGATATTGGGTTTAAATTCGATATTAGGAAGAAATTCTTAATGGTGAGGCACAGGAACAGGTTGCTCAGAGAAGCTGTGAATGCCCATTTCTTGGAAGTGTTAAAGGTCAGGTTGATGGGACTTTGAGGAATCTTGTCTTGTGAAAATATGTCCCCTCCCATGGTAGAGGAGTTGGAACTACAAGATCTTTAAAATCCCTTCCAGTGAAACCATTCCATGATTTTATGATTGCATTAAGATAGTGCTGATACTATGATCGTCTCACTATAAAACACAAGAATTGTTGATACATGGAAGCAGCCTCCACTATTGAACCAATTTATATGGTATGAAAAAGCAGGTGAATTTTTCAATCTTATCTGTTATTTTAATGATATTTTCTCCAATCTTTCCTGTTTCACAAATTACTGACAGGGTTTTCCACAGCTGTGGCTCCAGTGCTTAGTAATTCTTATGCATACTCCCCAGTAATTCAGGGGACATACTAATATTTTTGGTCAGCATGTTACTTTCAGACTTCTGAGCATGTTCAGCAGGTTGTCCTTGGACTCCCAAGTTCTTTCTGAGTTATTTTTATATAGATGGATTTCACCTAACTATCTAAATAGTTACTGGCATCCTTTCTTCTTTTTGCTCTTTTTTGCTATCCTTATTTTGATGGCATTTGCAAACTTCATTAGTAGTGATTTTAAAGTTGTTGCACAGACTATGTTGATAAATTTTTTAAGCAGTTTAAATATCCCAGAAATAACATAATTGCTTAATGATAATTCTTCATGTAAGATTACAATTTAACACTTACCAATAGCTTGTTTCCAATTGCTTTGGCATGCCAACCCAGTTTCATATAATGCTGAATTTATTGGCAAATAAAATGTCATGCAGTACCAATCCTGGACATAAGTCTATTCTATCAGCCTTTTTGCCTCTACAAACCACATTTCCTGTCTAATCTGAAAAAGTAATCAAGTAAGTTCGATCACATCTGCTTCTCATCTTTATTTGAGTTGGCTGCATTTCCTTGCATTAATTCTTTATGAATCAATCCTCATAGCACATTTTCTATTATTTTGTTGAAGATCAGTGCTGAGTTGACAGACCTGTAATCATTTGGATCTGCTTAATTCTGCTTTTTGAAATATTCACACACCAATGGCTTTGTCCAGGCATCTGTATCACTGCTTCAAATGTTATGTTGAGACAGCTGTAGTGGACTAGAGAGGACTGGTCAACTCCTGAATGCAAGGTGTGCAGATTTATCGATGCTAAATTCACGGTTTTCATAGCAGGCAGCTGTGCTTTTAGGATATGCCATGGAAAACTCTGTAAACCTTACCAGTAAGGCTCTTCTCATTATCATCCTTCTGGTAAAATGTTTATTTTTCTTAAAGCCTGAGCTATAATCTGACCCATGCCCAGGCAATATCACAGACATAATTGTTGGTATGGGTTAAAATCATACAAGGGAATATGCTAAAAATTCTAGAATTAAAGAAAATTACTCACTACTACTCAAATCTCTCTCTCAGCCTTGTTTTGTTTACCTGTATAAGCACAACTCTTGGGACTGGATGCAGTCCCTGAAGGAATTCAGGGCATGGTAGAAATATGGTGGTGCAGTGAGCTCTGAGAAGGTGGTTTCCCTTTTCATCCTGCAGCAGACCCTTGGGTCTCCCTCATCACACTGTTCCTCTACCTGCAGATCCTGTGTATCCTTCACAGCTCTGCTTGGAGAGGAATAATCCTCTTCCAGTTTGCCCACTATACCATTCATGGATCAAGATCCTGAGAATTTTTCTTAATGTGCAGATAAAACCAAGAGCCACTGCAGTGCTGGCCTGAACTGGCATTTGCCTATTACCTACATGAACTACTGACATTTTTTGGCAAACCACCAAAGTGTATTTTGCCTACCAGCTCCCAGTGTGAAGGCTTTCTCAACCTTCTGTGCCTCTGGCTGCCAGGCCTGTGATGCTTCTGAGAAGCGTTTAAGGGGGACCCCTTCCCAGGAAAGCCTTTTCAGTATATATCAGCATAGCAGATAGATTGTGATGGATATCAAAGTGCTTATGGCACTCTGTTTACTTCTTTAAGCTTAACAACATCATCCCTAGGTTTTGAGGGGGGTTTTTTGTTTGTTTGTTTTTGTTTGCTTGATTTTGGGTTTTTTTTCTTTTTTTTAAAGCAAAATGAAATATGGAAATCACTTTCACAAGCAGACCAAACTGAACTGGAGTGAAAGACAGCTTTGCCCTAATCTTGGAGAAAGTCATGCAGCAAAATTTGCCACCACCAAATATATGGCAATCCTGTTGCTCCATAATGTACAGGACGGCTGTTTCTCTTGCACTGTGCTTTCTCGCTTGAAAAGGTAAAAAACAAACAAACAAACTACAACAACAAAAAACCAACCCAGAAAAAAAGCAGTATCAAATGAATTCTGCTTTGCTTAGAAACTTAAGATTTTTTACTTCACAATTGGTTTTCCTTTAGCATGGGAATTAACAGTTATTAATTTAGCTGACCATATTGATGAAGAAAACAAAAAAAGATACAACTCACCTGACACATGGGAAAATTTCTTTGAAAGTGAAAAAGTCACTATAATTTTAGAAAGTATTACTGATTAAGAGGCTTGAGTGAGGGAATGGTGCCTTCAATCAGGGCTGACAATTTATACCCTTAGGACAGCACATAGCAGCACAGCTTTGGTGCACATCTTCCCTTTCACTGGGCAGCAGTGGACTTTCTCAGACACTTGTGAAAAGGGCTGAGGGGCTATAGCCCACCATTAATCCATTCTGTCATCTGCAATATGGGAAACATTTTCTGACCTTCCAAAGTGGAATAATCCACATGTTGAGACTTGCAACCATGATGTGCCCTGCTGACTGTCAGATGTTATCTACCCTTCTCCAGAGCTTCTGCAAATGAATCTCTGGAAAGGGAAATGCATCTGGCATGCCATACCTGAAAGGTTTCTAGAAAGCTATTGCTTAGATGTGGATGTACATTAAATAATTCTCACTTAAGATGCACTGCTCATAGCCTTTGGAGTACTGTTTCCACATCATGGTTAAATAACAGGCTTGGAAGAGGAAGCAACTCAGTCAGCTGAGTTACAAATTCTTTGTAAACAGCATAAAATAATAAAGTAATACAAGTGTCTCAGCTTTTACATCTCGGAGCAGCACATACATACAAATATAAAGTCACTATATGATATAGGGTTCTTCTGAAATAGAGTGTATTAATGTCTACAAAGCACAGTGGGATTCTTGGATGAAAAAAAATGTTTATAATGTTGTCCTGGCAGGTTGCAAAAATTTCCCTTGGGGAAATAGAGGGTTTTTCCCCTGTGTTGGGAAAAAGAAAGAATGGGATTATTAGCATACTTTAAAGCATGAAATTTTGATGGAAAGCTGCTGTTACCTTTCTCTATGTAAAGAGGTTGTCGGTTAGGAAATACATTTTCTGCAGTTTTCTGAATAGCTCTGGAAACAAAAGATTAATAAACTGCAGGGTCAGTCTCTGTTGCAAAGATGATTCCGTGATAGCTTCCAAACAAGAAGATCTGGAAGATAAATGAAAAATTTAGTAAAATCTCATCTTTTGCTTGTCTTGCTGCTGGAGACATTTTGCAACCCTCAGCAGAGTGTGGGAAATCTTCAGTAAATTACTTATGCTTTCTTAGAGACAAGCAAGTGACAATCACTGATGCTCAACACTACATTCCATGTAGTGTCCCTCTATTCTCTTTCATCATGGTCACTGGCAAGTTGAACATGAGCCAGCAGTGCCCTGGCAGCCAGGAGGGCCAACCCTGTCCTGGGGACATCAGGCACAGCATCACAGCCAGGCAAGGGAGGGATTGTCCTGCTCTGCTCTGGGGAGCCTCACCTCCAGTGCTGGGGCAGTTTTGGGTGCCACAGTGTAAGAAAGGCTTTAAACTATTGCAGAGTCCAAGGGAGGCAACAAAGATGGTGCAGGGCCCTGAGGGGAAGCCGTGTGAGGAGGGGCTGAGGTCACTGGGTCTGTTCAGCCTGGAGGAGACTGAGGGGAGAGCTCACTGCAGTTACAGCTTCATTGAGAGGGGAGACAGGGACAGACACTGATCTCTGCCCTGTGGTGACAGTGACAGCACCTGAGGGAATGGCCTGAATTGTGTCAGGGCAGGTTTAGGTGGGTATCAGGAAAAGGTTCTTCACCCAGAGGGTGGTTGGGCTCTGGAACAGGCTCCCCAGAGAAATGGTCACAGCACCAGCCTGACAGAGCTCAATAAATGTTTGGGCAATGCTCTCAGGCACAGCGTGGGACCCTTGGGGATGGTGCTGTGAAGGAGCAGGAGCAAGAGTGTGATGCTAGGATTTCTTGCATGACTCCCATCTGCAGGGAAAGACATTACAGATCTTCGGAAAGAGAACTTTGTTCAGAGTAGACTCCTCTGCTTGAGCTGCCTCTCTGGCTGCAGAGATCCTGCAGGATCACCTATTTGTTTTGGCAGAAAATCTACTTTGACACCCAGTTAAATTAATCTTTTCCTGGATCACCTTCCAAAACTGCTGGAAGGTATGCAAAGAGAAGTTGTCTGGAAAATTCACATTTTGTTCCTTCATATAGGCTTTAAAGTTCTGCTGCAAGGTGCAAAGGGAACCATTACTATAAAAACTGCCATCTTTCTCCAGAAGTGAGGATCTCATGTGGATCTAGTCTGAAAAAGTGACTCTGGAGCACCTCAGTCAGAACAACCTTAAAAGGCAAAGAACCTCTCCAGATAGGAGCCGTACATTTGTATATTTGGTAAAAATTAAAATTCTATATAGATATATAAAAAGATTTTTAAGCCATGGAAACCTCTGCAGAACATTCATACTTCCAAAAAGAGGTTACAAAAGTTATAAATATAGTCCTTAAGAGACTAACTTCATACAGGTGTTTAGCAACAAGCATTGCCAGTTTCACTGACTTCTTGAGAAAAATCATTGCAAAGAAAATTAGGAGGAAGAAGAAAGACATAGAGAAGTAGAATTTCTTAGAAAAATAATGTGATGAGTGAAACATTTCCTTCCCAATTAAACAACCCAGAAGACAAATTTCCAAGGAATGTTTGAAAAAAATAATTATCATCTTCATAACTAGAGGACCTTAACAGCTCTACTTCTTAACAAAGCCACTTTAACTTTCAGAGCCTGCAAAATTCTCATGTACTCTAAATGGAAAGGGAACAGAAAGGAGTTTGATATAAAAAAAAAAAAAATAAAAATTGAGCTCTTTGTGATTAAGTTCTGCCAAGTACTCTCTCTGTGTCTCCAAGAAATAGGATGATTACCTCTCTGTCCAAATCATATACAGACACTTAAAAATCTTGTAAAGGAATATATTATTTCTAATTAATGTGTGAGTCATGGGTTTGTTGAAAATTAAAAATGGGTTCAGATCTTCCTTCTTTTACGTTGTGTAATGCTTCTAGCTATATTCCCATTGTAAATTCTTGATTTAGGCTTTTGTTTTAACCTCTCAGCTAAAAAAAATATATTCTAGATTTAAGCTCTGCCAATTGTAGGTTTCAAATTTTGGGACTTTGATCAAATCTATTGTTGTAAAATTTCAGAAAACAGTGGTTTAGATCCAGAAACAGTATGTAGAGCCAAAATTAGTAAAGACATCAGGATTTTTAGCAAAAACAAAAGAAAAAAAAATAATACAGGATTCAGGAGAAAACTAACCCCCCACAGTTTCAAGATCTCAGAATCAAGTCGGACGTTCTAGAATTGTCAGAGAAAGGCAATAAGCTGTGGAGAAATTCTTACTTGTCCTCTCTGCTCTCTAGTTCTCTGCTCTTTAGGTGTTTTTCTTGCCATTATAGTGGTGTCACTGCTGAGGATGATCTGATAATGCTGAGGATGTTGTGATAATGGTCTGATAATCTTACATAAATAGTTGCTCATACTTAGAAAATTTCTACTGAAGCCAAGAGAAATTCGATATTAAGGCTGTGAATCAGCTGCAAAAGGTAGGAGAATGAGGCCAGGTAGTTTCCACCCAAGAGTGTAATATCCACTGGATACACATATCTGGAGAGTTCCTTCCACTGTATGATTCCCACTGCAATTCCTAGCCTGATGGATTCCTTGGTGTCTGTGAAAAACACAAGACTTTTAGCTTGACAAGTACAGGACATAGCTCTGTACTAAGAAATAAGATCTGTTCTATCTCTTGAAGTGTCTTAAGATGGGAAATTTCCCCCAAAGCCCTTTCTGCTGAAGATTATTCCAAAGAATCTTCTACTCTGTACATGCTTTGCAGTTGAAAAAGGCAGCTTATCTTTAGGGAACACATTCTACACTGATCTTCTTTCTATTTGACTTTTATATCTTGCTGTGAGCTGGGCA
The DNA here is from genome assembly GCA_009812075.1 of Sialia sialis. Lineage (NCBI taxonomy): Eukaryota > Metazoa > Chordata > Aves > Passeriformes > Turdidae > Sialia > Sialia sialis. Next base: position 13,895,966 of record VRYO01001589.1, read on the forward strand.
AATCCTGTGTCTGCAGGCTTTTACAACATTCGTCCTGAGATTGCTGGTGTCTGTGGTTCAGTCACCTTCCCTGGAAGTATTTCAAATATAAACACATATGGCACTTCTTGGGGATATAGTTTGGCAGTGTTATGTTAATGGCAGACTTGATGAATTTAGATGTCCTTTCCAATCCAGACGATTCTATGGTTCTGGGACAGGAGCATGTATGTGTGAGAGTGAACAGTTAGATTAGGGAAATTTTTTAAGAATTGTAAAACAAATGCAGGGATTTGGGGATAATCTTCTTTTTAAATAATAATTTGGATCAGATCCAAAGATTATTGGAATCTGAAAAATTACTCCCAAGAGTTGCAGGTCCTGCCTACAGAATACCTATTCCTTACCGGAAATTTTCTTTGTGATTGCTTTCCATTTATGTATTTAAAAGGGTATTTATTAAAATAGAATTTCTTTTTCAAAGACTTTTTGGCTCAATCTCTTACAAATGCCCATTTATTTGAATGTGTTTATTTCTGTTAATGCCTCTAAGGACTTTGAAAATTCCAGCCGTACTTAATTTCAGTCATCTGCTTCAAACTACAAAATAACTTACATAGGGCTGTCGATACTGGACATCCAAAATCCTTCACTTCATGAAATCTATGAATGTGTAGTAAAACTGGGGAAGGGTTTAGTGACCTGCACACAGTAACCCAGCTACAACCCAGTATCTGTTGTGTGAGACCAGAAGACAGCATATAAGCAGACAATGCTGCATTTTTCTTTCTGCTTTCTTTTTTTTTTTTCTTTTCCATTTGTAATATCAGTTAAAAAGCAATAAGTATGCTTATTACTTTTGTAAGGTTGCTATGAATTATTTAGATGAGAAATAATTGAAGAAAGCATGGTAGGGAAAATTACCCACAAAGCCAGCAAAACTGCAAGTCAACCTGCAGTCATTGGGCACACAATCATCATTAATTTTAATGAGATGTGGGAGTTTGCAGTTCAGCAGGAGGAGGAGAATGCAGGCACTTCTCAAAAACCTGCCTGGCATGGAGGTTAGAGGAATTTTACTAGCACTCCCGATCAATAGAGGAGACAGCAGTCAGTATTAGTAGACCTCACAATCATCATTAATTGAAATCTCTCAACCTTCAGGTTGCATAACAAAACAGCCAGTGCCTTAATGAAGAATATAATACCTTGCAACTCTGACCTCCTGCAACTTCTTCCTGGACTATGATGGCTGAAATAGAGACTGTACACTCTGCTGTAAACCCCTCCAAAGCCGCACATGTGCCCCACACACATATATGCATGCTCCTCATATGTCAATGATATGTAGGCAATTTAATTATATCTAGAAATTAGGCATCTGAATTCAAATAAAGTTAATCAAGAAACTTTAAAGTGTAGCGGCTGAAGAAAACAAAATAAACTGCCTCATTTTAGTTAAAACTGGAAGTATGGGTATTAGAAAAATTACATAAGTAAGAAGGTAGTTTTCAAATTTCAGATAGAAAAGTTTGAGATAAAAAAGAGGTTTTGAACTGGAACAGCTCGTATTAAAGCAAATTTTCTGGTTTAGGTCTTATTGTCTCTCTCTCTCTTTCTTATGGAAAGTAATTTGGAAAAGATCAAGGAGGCTAAGACATAATAAGAATCATTTGCTAGTTTTCAGCCTAAATGTGAAGATGATTGAAGTCTGCAAGTGTTCTGTCCTGCCATATGTTAGTGCCTGTGTAAAAGAATCTGATGAAGATGATGAGATAACAATTTTCTGTCTGTAATGAGTAAGGAGACTGGGAAATTGCTGGGGAAATTGTGGGATTAAGGCCCATTTATGCCAGAAAATTGCAAAGAACTCTCAGAGCAAATGCAGGAAGGTAGTGGCTGAAGTATTTATTGATTCCACAAATCAGTCTTTTTTAAAAAGTCTGGCAGAAAAAGGGCTTCCAGGTCTTAAAATGCAAATCCATATTCACAATAAATGCATTAAAAGTTAGTTATTTTTACCACAACTCCTTCATTCTTTCTGTTCTCCTCATGAAGAACATTAATGAGTAAAAATTCTCAGGAATAAATTTATTTTGTATTCCTGTTTATTTAACTACTTTCTGCTGTTATTTCAATGTCCCTTCCACGTTTCTACCATCTCTTGTGAATTATTATATTTGATAGTTACAATAGCATGTAATAGTTCTTATGGCACTTGTTGGAAAGCCTGAAGACAAATATCTGATTACAGAATCTAAGATAAAAGTCCACATTCAAAAGGCTGCAGTTTTCTTGTTTTAAATTTTATATCTTGCTTCTTGTCTGTATATTCAGCCCTTCCACAACTTTTCCCTTTCTATTTCAGTATTTCTTTTTTTTCTCTTTCATCCATTCTTTATGCTTCCCCTTGTCAGTCTGTGAGAAGATGTGTAACATTGGTCCTCGCTCACATTGCTTTTGATCTCTCACTTGTCTCTCCTGTAGATTCTTCTGCAGTGGTTTCTCACTAATGCAAGATTAAATATGAGAAGTAGCAGACAAGATTTTCTTGAAGCTGAGTTAACAGAATTGGGTTTATTCAGACTGAAAGATTGTTTTTAACTGTTATTGTTTTTCATCTCCTCAGCACAAAAACAATCCTTGCATAACTTTTCTGTAGAGAAACCAAGAAAGCTGCTATGCCAAAAGAACCAATACCCCAGCAGAATCAGATGCTCAGTTAAGCTGATCTGTGGGAATGAAACAACAAAGTGATCAACCTAGTTCCAATAACTTGAGGCTTAACCTTCTGATAGGAAAACTGATAGTTCAGCAGTTTTCTCTAAAAATTTATTTTAGATTTGACCTGGCATTTCTAACATTAGAATTCTTTCCAAGCAATTATATTCATACAAATGCATAAATATATAAAATTATTTTTCCTAAAGTTGCCAGGGAATCAGCACTGAGTAATGAAAGACTGATTTTGATAACACATTTTACCTGAGACTCAAAAATTACCTTAGCATTTTTCAAGGATGCTAAATTATATTCTTACTATTCTTCTAATTCTTGTATAGCAGGAAAGAACTGAAAAACTCTAAAAACAGGGAGAAAATTCATATAAGGCTTGCTTGATTTTTCTCATTTGGAAATTTCCTGTTAGAGCAAATAGCTTCATTAATCTAGGACAGGGCAGCCCTCTTGTCTCTATGGACATGAAGTACCATGATCCCAGGCAGACTCCAGGGAGGAGGAACAAGCTGGCATTTGTTCAAATATGCATTAAAGAAGGGGCTGCCAAAAGCTGGAAAATTGCAGAATCTACTCTAAGGGTAATGATAAGGAAAGGAATTAACCGTTTTAATTCTTTATTATTCTGCCAAAATGATTTAATCCATGTCCTTTCAATGTTTATGTTGAGAACAAATTCATGTATTCCCATTTTTGTTCCTTTTGGTTTTTACTTCTGTCTTCAGTCACAGAAATGAGGTGAGATAAAATTGTAGTGACTAATATGGTCCCAAAGAAAAAAACAGGCTGTTGAACTTGTTTGAGGAATGTGGATTTCTTTTCGTTGAGAAAATTTTATAATTTTTTTTAAAATAAACTTTAGGCATTAGTTAATTTCATTTTGACAATAAAAGGCAGTTTGATTATCAGTGCTTTAATTTTTGGGAAAAAAGATGATGGAGTGAAGGACAATATCCAGCACCACTGCAGAGTGCTGTCAGCCCTAGAGAGGGAATCAGGCTCCAGAAGGAGTCCAGGCAAAGATTATTATTGGATGTAGACAAAAATCTGAAAACACTTTGCTGACACCTTTTTTGGTGTTTTTTGCTGCCTAGTTTCAAAGAGACTCAGTTTTGCATTGAAAAACAAATAGAAAATTTGTATTTTTTTCATGCCCTCTGTATGTTAGATATCCTCATGTGTTGTCCTTCAGAGGCTTGAGGATGCATTCATGACCCTACATTTTATTTTCCTGATGAGTCATGCCAACTACAGTATGCAGTGGGGCTGAAGGATCTTGACCTCCACAAGGCACTTTTCACCCTCTGAATTCATAAGATTACTTGAAAGGTCTGCTCAAAGATTCTGACCTGCCTGGAAAACAGGTATATAAATAATCTACTTTTCCCTCCTTTTAATACAGATTTTTTTGGGTTGAAAATATTTGGGATCTGGACTAATGTTTATGTAAAATTAAGATTTTTTTCCCAGCTGTAATCAATAATTTCTGATATGCAAGTTTTATCTGCAACTGCTTCTAATAAAAATTTTGTTAAAATGGGCAAACTAAAGAAAGAGCGATAACTCAGAATAAATGAAATAGCAAAAAAAACCCTGCTGAATATGACTCTGAGCAAAAAATAATTTTTACATAATCTTCTATGAAAACATTTATGATTAATATTACTCTTTGTCAGTAACTAGATGTAGTGCTCACTCTACCAATGTTAATGCTACTCCCTCCTTTATCTAAAGCTCTGGCAAAAATTCTGAGGGGGTGCACCAGCATATTACAAATATGATCCTGATAATGTCAAAATGTCACAAATAAAATGAGTTAACATTGGTGGACACAAATATTTTTAAATTTCTACATGATCCCATATTACTGAGGGCAGGCTTTTTGTGGCAGATCTACTCTACATTAAAGTGTGTTCAAAATTTGAAAGGAGTGTCCCTAATGTTAGTTTATTGTTCTGGTTTTTTTTTTCCCTCCCCAAATGTGACTAGTTATAGTTGAAGGTGACTTTTGGTTAAATTTGCTGGCAACTTTTATAGAGGAAATGACTATATTCTTTAATTTGATTTTACTTGAAAAAAATATTTCTCAGGATTTAAAACACAGTCTTTCACGGGACTCTATGTGCTCATATGTGCAACAAGCTACATACAAGGCTTATTGAATGATTAGGTGCAAAAACAAAATAGGAGCAGAAGGAAAAAGTGAGCTAAAGCCCTCAATCTGTAAAGCAAGCAGCAGTCATTGCACAGACATTTTCAGCAGAGGTCAGACAGTTTGTTCTTTACTTCCTTCTACTTCCTTCTCCTTCCTTCTCTTTCCTAGCAAAAAGTGCAAATTGCACTCTGTCACCTGTTAGGGGATAATCTGCATGCACACAAGCCATCTCTTTGGAACTGTAGTCCACATAATTTTCATCTCAGTTTGCTCACAGAGCTTTACATCATGCTCAATACCAGTTTCCTTTTAATTGCTCAGCACAGGAGCTTAGGACTGGTAACTGCTAGCAAAAGAATGAATGAGAAATATTCTGCACATGCTGTAATAAGAAAAAAATAGAAAGAAGATACATTCACTGGAAAAAACCCCATACATCATTAATGAAGGCTCTGAAGGATTTTTAAAAAGCTGCTTTGCCATTTTTCTTTATAAAAATCCAATAACAGGATTCCAACAAGCGCAAAATTGTCAGTTTTTGTCAATAAGGTTTCATGAAAACATGGTTTCCTCTTATGACGTATTAAAAGTGTTCATCATTCAGTGTGTCTAAACTTAACTCTAAAGAGAAATCCAGTTGCATTTTTTAGACACATTAATTAATTGAGATTTTCCTCCAGAAAATGCGAGGGTTGATAATGAATGTGCCACATCAGTTATGTCCCTAATGAAAAGGTTTTAGTAGGAAAAAATAGTTTGTGGCAATCGAAGCAATAAAAGTATATAGCCAGCAGTTTTCATTGTTTTTCTATAATGGTGGCATCAATCATCAGTATAATACAAAGGATTGGTTTTGCCCACCATACTGTCACTTTAATTTTTAAGAGATTTTATAATTTTTTTTTTAAGGTTAAGCATGATAAAAAGCTAAATAGATGTCTGTTCTGGATTCAGAAGGGTCACTGTTTTGAAAATAGAGCTGCTTGAAGGTACTCAAAATTTATTTTGATTCTCTGACATTTTTACACTCAAGATGAAGGGAGATGATGATGTCAATCCCATTTGATAGGCAGTGATTCTCCACTGCATCTGACATTAATTAATTCTCCTTTTAGCAGGGTCAACAATCAGTACAAAGACTAAATAAGTCAGGAATATCTTTGTGGAAATCAATTAATTTCATGGGGGAAAATAAGCATGACAGCAGAAAGAACCCAAATAAACGTAGTTCATTATTCATTTCACTTAATTGCTGTGGAAAATAAGTGCCTTTGAACTTTCTAAGCCATTAGCAGAAGACACTCAACTCCTGTCTTAAAGAGAAGGGTGATTAATACTTAAGTGTTTCTCTGTATCCTGAAGATCTATGAAATTATGGTCCCACCACTGGGAGCTTTCACCACTGGACAGCAATCGAACTGCTTCAAAAGGATCAGGTGGGGAAGAGGAAAAGACATGTTTCCTGGAATTCAGACTTAAAGTAAAGCGTTCATTTTGCAATTAGTTTTGAAGATACTAAAAGACTCTGTGGAAGAATATCTAAGCTGCAAATAAATTCAATTATCTGTTACTGCTCTTCTCAACTCACCAATTTTGCTAGCTGTAAAGAAATCTTGTCCTTCTCTCCCCCTCTTACTCTGGTCCACATTTGTCATTTGCCACAGGCTGGGGCAGACCTGATCCTCAAGCCATGCAGATCTTACACAGACCTGGACCCTTGAAATAAGGTCTCTCACATTCTGTAATCGACATGCAACTGCAGATGACAAGACACTACATATCATTATCCAGTGCTATTTTTGAAATCTAGGACACATGGTTATAATGAAGATATTCCAAGTTACTGGTGGATCTAGACTCTGAAGAAAATTTGTTTTCTAATCAATCCAAAATTAAGGCAGGTTCTATATTATTTCATGTTGATCTCAAAATTATTTTCAGTAGGAATGAACTATCCTTTATATGGGATTGCTACCTGTGTGAAGTTGAGGATATGCTTTTAAACTACTTAATTTGATTTCTGATGTCACTAATCTTATATTCTTTAAGTTTTCCAGATGATTTAATTGCATCTATTTTAAATATTTTAAAATTAATAATAAATGTGTCTTTAGGTCCATAAAATCTGAATTTGCATCTGAATGTCTTTAAAATTCTGGGAGAATTAAAACTATTGTTCTATTTCTGTACTATGAGTTATTCAATCCATCTAGATAAATACAAAATGCTACTTGATTATTCGTCAAATCTATAATTTGTAGACACAACACACTCATCTTAGGGAAATAAATAGGTCACATGTAGAAATATGTAGGTCTCTCCTTTATTCCAATCTCTTCATTATGCTCTCTGTATTTGTACTTCACACCTAAGCTCTCTTTCAGAGTAAAGCAGTTAGACCTTTCTGGGATGAAAGTTGGTGGCAATTCTGAGAACATTTGCTCTGTTGGGCTGTAAAACACTTCTCACATAATTTCAAGCATCTTGAACTGGGAAAATAAACAAAAAGCCAGACAGCCATTCAACCAAAACAAACAAACCAAACCCCCACAGGTGGGCTAGCAGAAATCTGGCTCAAATAGTGCACACTTTTGATGCAACCCATTTGCTCTTGAAGCAGTCAGCAGTAATGTTCATGGCTATGCGCCATTCAGAATCACAGAGTTTGGGCTTCAAGGACTGGGATGAATGTCCTAAGCAGTGCAGGTGTAGCTGTAGAAATATTAGATGTTCAGAAAGCTTTGAGATCAGGTATTTATCTCTTATGAAAGTAACAATTCTTGCTGAAGTCAAGGAGCTTTTCAAACTCTGATATTCTGTAGGGGAAGATAGACCCAAACAGATGAAGGTAAGGTCTTTCGTGCAAACTGACATACCCTGTGGGGTGTATGACCAAAGCAGCAAAATAATATGAAAGAGAAAGATTGAGGAGGAACAGTTTTGATATATAATTAAAGATAACTCTGTTCCTACTCTTATTACCACTCCTGCAGATTTCACAAGGATTTTAAATTTTTCTTTCATGCAATGATTGTTTGAACATCTCCTTAACCTAAGTATTGTTGCCAATTAAATATTGCTAGGTTTCAAAGAATCTGAGACTTAACAGTTGTTAGCTGTGGTTATTGCTGACCAATACATGCATGGACTTTACTGTCAAAGACAGATGGGTTTTCATTTAGGAGCCATTAGCATGCTTGGACTGTCCCAGAATAAAGACAGCTGTGAAGGTGAGACACTGTGGTTTCACCACAAGATCACCAATGTTACACAATACCTCAAACTATTGTTTGTAAAAAATTTTGTCTTTCCAGCTGTTTTGCTTTAGAGCAAGGCAATATGCCTTTGAGCAGTGAGCCAAGACTTATGGCTGTAGAGTTATCAAAGTGCTACGCTTGCAAGGTCATCACAGCACATCTCAGCTAATAATGCATCCTTCTCTATCCCCTGAATTCTATTGCTTCAGAAACTTTTTCACAGAGATGCAAAAGGTGGCACTGTCACCTGAGAGTTTTGGAATGGCCTGCTTTTCCTAAACTTGGAATCTTTTAACCTGACCTTCACTGCTTGTCTGAGGTTAGGGATGGAGCTAGTTGGGTTTACTGAACAGGCATCAGAAGTAAGCAGTTGGGGATCTTTAACCATTACTTTCTTGAAAGTTTGTTTCTGTTTCACTTTGCCTCTATGGGGTTAGAGGGGAATGCCAGTTAAGTGTCCAAAATTCAATGCAAGCAAACAAAGCTTTGGAAGTGAAGATGTCAAGAGGATGGACCAGGCTCTTCTTAGTCATACCAAGCAATAGGACAAGAGGCAATGGGCTGAAACTGATGCACAGGGAGTGCCTCCTGAACACGAGGAAGAACTTCTTTACTGTGTGAGTGACTGAGCACTGGAACAGATTGCACACAAGCTTTGTGGAGTCTCCCTCTTTATTCAAGAACCAGCTGGACACAATCCTATGGCATGTGCTGCAGGATGACCCTGCTTGAGCAGGGAACTTGAACTGGATGATCAACTGTGGTCCCTTCCAGCCTGATCCACTCTATGATTCTATGATTCCAGTTCCCCCAAACAAGAACATTCCATTTTATAATCAGACCATTCTTTCTGGGTTGAGAGTTCTCTAAAATTACCTGCATGTTATCCTCAGTGCTATAAGGTGAACATACTAGTGAAGTGGCTGTGCAGAAAGAAATTTAGGGAAAACCTATCAACATGCACCCTCTTGCCAAAAAGATGATTTTTCAATCAAATGCAATAGAAGCTCTCAAACTTCCCAAGTAATTTTGAACTAAAAGAAAAATAATTTTAAAAGTGAAAAATCTTAGCTTGTAGAGAAGTTGTGGCTTTTGGTTAATTACATAACAAAACAGTACTTTCTTCAGACAGGATTGTCATTTCTTACTTTTACTAAAATTGTTTATTAGCAGCTTCAAAATTTATGCTTTTGCTTCTGAGAAAAGGGAGTGAAAGAGATCTCTCTTTAAAAATGAAAATTGTTTCCCTCCTATTCTAATCTCAAGCTATTGTGAACAAAGTCTGTATGCATTGGTTCATGTCACCTATGTATCTTCTAGTACTGTTTTGAAATCACAGCAATATCTCACTTCTAACTTTGTATTGAATCAAACAGAACAAAAATTGCCCAAAGTGGAGAGCAACACAGAGTCACAGCTAGCCTCTCCAGGTCTGCAAACAACTGTTTCTAAACACAGTGCTCTGCTTGGCGTGATCTCTGTGTTGAGGGTGTTGGGGAAGGCTGAGCAGCACAGGAGCTTAGAGGTGCACTCTGACACAAGGAACTGTAATTTTAAATGTTTGATGAGTAGCAGGGAGAAATCCTGCTTGCCTGAAAGAACTGAGAGTGTTTTGAGTTTGAAGTGCTGTTTAAGAAGTTAAATTTCCTTGAACATTTTTGAATATTTTCTTCACTGAAGCTCAGTTCCTAAGATGGGATTCATAAAAGGACTAGATGTTTCTATATAGACTGGGAACAATTCTAGTCTAGCATCACCTATGGTCTGATTGTCTACAAGGTGCAGGAATTTCTCCAGCTTCAGTGAAACCTGTCTGTACCACTTGGATTTAAACAGAATAAGAATTTTAGAAGTGCAAATTCAAGGAAACTCAACTTTCAGCTTTCCATAACTGCAGAATGAAGTATTCAGGGGAATTTCTCTTAGGAGTTTCAAAAGATTCAGAACTGCTCATTCATATGTTTCTTCTATTTTAAACCATACCCTGAAATCTTCACAAAAATCTGGAATCCTGTTGTGTCTGGTACTGAAGAACATCACAGGATGATATAGGTCATAAACTGTATTGTTCAATCTGTCCAGCCTGTAATTAGCTGTTCAACTCATCTACTAACACTTACTAAATCAACCAGTTTTTTGATTCCTACATGTTTCTAGAAATCCAGATTGCAGCAAAGGATGTGTGAAAGAAATCCTAAGAAAAAATGAAGCTAAGTGTCCTTTTGAGCTCATTATCAAATCTCAGAGTAATTCTAAAATCTTTAAAAGCTCCCAGAACAATGATGTCAATAATAATGTTCTGAAAACCCTTTTGCTGGCTCTTCGTATCTACTCATAAGACTGCAGAATGATGCATCATTTGTTATTGCTTGGATTTCAGAAGAATCCACAATGTGCTAAATGCTTCTGCTGTGCAGGTAAAAACACAGTCCTCACCCAGAAAAGGGGGAAAGGACTAAAAGAATAGAAAAAGACATAAAAAAGAGTATGAAATATTTTATTTATTCTTAGATAATTCCAATCCTACCTAAACAATCTGTGTTTTTTTCTTTCACATAGAGCCTAAAACATTTTCGCTGGGCCCTTTTTCACTTGTATCCAATCTCTTTTTTCAACTTGTGTTCACTCATGGGATAAATGAGACCAATAAGCAAAATGGATTAAATATCATGGTCTGAGCTCCACTGAAATCAATATAAGACTTTCTGCTAAGTCCAGTTGGCTACAGACTATGGTTTAATCAGCCAGGTGCATTTAAGTGTCACCATTTCCTTCAAATTAATTTTAAATATAGATGAAGAAAACTATCATAATTGGCCCAGATTCTATTTCTGGGAAATCCAATCTGAACACTATAGACTGAAATACCTCCTTAAAAAGAGATGAGGTTTTTGTGCATGGGAAAGAAATAGGAGTCAGGCAAGTACATAGTTCTGCTGATATTATTAAACTTTGTTCAGTAATATTAGCTATCTGTTTCTGAATTCTTCAGTCTATTAACGGCTTGTTCCCATACACTTCTAAAGCAATTACTACTTTCCTGACACTTTGAATTATTAATATTATTGTTGTTATTAATTCCAAACAGTGGGAAAACAAATTTGGTGTCTTGGATACAAAAAGTGAGGCTGTGTTTTGACATCAGTCATCATTAGAGCCTTTTGCTGTGCTTGTGATTTGAAGTGTAATATTGATACCAGCACAAATTCCAGCACCAATGCTGCTGATAATTTTTGTGATGGGCAAGTGTCACATCTGGCAAGTGAGAGCAGACCGTAGATCTGCACATAGAAGAGCACATTGTTTAATGAGATATTTCATGCACTATGTGAGGCTGTAAACTTGTAACTGAACTGTATGGAGAATATCTGCATCACCTCTGAGTGCCCTCCACAGAAATCCTTCAAAAGAGAGGAAGAAATTTTAAGATCCTAAGGACTAAGCAAATTTCTGAACTAATAGAACAAGTAGAAAATGCAGGTCACCATCTCTCATTCCCACTGGCTAAAAACCACCAGAAACTCAAATAGACTGGATCCTTGGCACCTTCCTTCCCTGGCTGGAAGTGCTGAAGCCCAGTCAGTCCATATGATAAGGAATATTTTCTCAGAAAGATCAGGTGAAACAGGCATGCCTGTCTGCAGTCCCGTCAAAGTCGGAATCACTTCTGACAGATTTTCCTCTGAAACAAAATATGTGGTGTGCTAGGCATCAGATATGTTATTTACTTTTTTCTTTATCGAGACAGGAGATTATAAATATGCTTTTTGCTTTTAAGCTTGATCATCTTATTTTCTTTTTTTTTTGCACAACAATGATATTTTTACTTAGTCTACTTCTAGAATAAAAATTCCTGTATGACTTCACTTCAAACCATGACCAGGATGAGTTATGGATTCTCATACTGCCATTAACATACAAAGATTAACAGATATCTATCAAATGTCATATTAAAATCATGCAAATGATAATTTCTTCTTCTTGTCACTCATGAAGCCAGCAACTATGTTTTTGAATTTGGAAGTGTAAGAAATATATTTTTTCCTCTCCTGCTCTCCATGCTCCTCATCTCCTTTTGCTTTGATGGGACAGGCACAAAAGTCTTAAGGCCCAAACCATTCCATTTTGTACTCTCTTCTGACTCATTCTATAAAATGCATCTTGCTGCTGCACCTTGAATCTTCTGTCTATCTCATCTGAAGATCATTCCACAGCTGTGAAATAATGGCACTTAGAAAGAAGGAGAAATTGAATGTTCTGTATGTGGAATAGAGGGGATAGAACCACATTAGCACACTGTCACTGTTAGCCCCCTTGCCTTCTTGAACAGATAGTGTCAATGTCTATCTGGGATGGATGACTCAAGCTCAGTGGGTGTGCAGATGACAGTTCAGGCTTATGTGCACAAAACACCTTTTATTCCATGATTCAGCCCATCTCCGGTCTGCCAGTGTAGCTGTGGTTGCAGATTCTGTCACATCCTTCCCTTTAGATGATTTCCCTTTATGAGGTCATGCTGCTTCTGTTTAAAGACACATCAAAAAGAGATGTCTTCATTCTTTCTGAAGTCCCATTTTTGCCTGCATTTGCTCTTAAAGCCCTCACACACTCTAAAAAGACTTCAACTTTCACAAAATCTTGTGCATTCAGAAATCCCTCTGGAAATAGGAGGCAGTGTCATCTTTCTCTCGACCAGTCACAGCAGTCTCACATGGCCTCCAGGAAGTTTCTGTCACTGCAAGGCAATTACTGACAACCATTGAGTAAATTTATGGTCATATAGGAGATGGCCACTGAAGACACCAGTGCTTTTACATGGGAAGTCTGGTGGCCAGTCACTGATTTGTCCTTTAATGAGTCAAACCAGCTCCATCCAGAAGGTGGACATTTGGTTTGTAATTATTCAAGTCTAGCCTCCAGAGAGAAATCCTCTAAACTCCTCAGTCATTTTTTAAGCTACTAGTGTCATCTTTAACAGCACTGAAGGAACTTTTGTGTTAAATATTATGGCATTAAACAGAAGTTTCTTATTTAAAGATTCTTGTGTTGCAAGCTGCAGGCAAGGGGTTTTCCAGTGGTATCTGGTGTTCCCATGACTGAACAGGAATACATTAATTTCACCCCTATAAGGTGCACTTCCAGGTTGCCAGCAAGTCCCCGTACTTCTGTCCACATATAAGGCACACTGGTGTATAAAGCACACTTTTTTCTGAAGCGCGACAAAGTAACAAATTAGTATCAGAATACTGTCAGGTGCTCAATTTGCAAACAGTTTTCACAGATCGGCGTAGCCTTTAAACACAGCCCCAGTCACTCTCCCCGTGCCATGGGCCCCAGCACTCCCTGCCACCCCCGGCCCCGCTCGGTCCCATGGGCCCGCCCAGCCCCCGACCCCCAGCCCCACCCGGGGCTGCCGCTGGGGTGGGGCTCTGGCCCTGCTTGGGGCCGGGCAGGCTGGGCTTGGCTCAGAGCTGCTGCAAGCTTGCTCTTCCGGGTTGGCAATTTCCCAAACTTTGTCCACATATGAGACGCACCGGTGTATAAGGCGCACCTCCAGGTTCGGATCAAAACTTCAGTCAAAAAGGTGTGCCTTCTACGCGTAAAATTACTGTATAAGCCTGTAAATGCATGCCCACAGACAAGTATTGAATTACCCTACTGCCTTTTTAATGTCTGCCTTTTTATTGAAACATTAGGAGCTTTGGGACCTGACAAATTTTATCCATGGTTACTTAAATGCAGGTTATATGAAGAAAGTAAGCTGAAAGATAGAAATATATTTTGCTATTTATTATAATTCCAGAATAAAACATCTGTGCTAACCAGAGAGGTACCTTCCAGGCAGATGTTCAAATCATGTGGGAATTTTTATGCAAATTCAAGATTAATGGGCTGACATGCCAATGAAGCACTCTTTCACTCGTTCGTGCCAAGGACTAAAAGCATCAGTCCTTCAATGGTAAAGCTGATGCTACACCATTCTTAGCTGCAAAGGTTCACTCCTGTGGGATTTCTCAGAGATTTTATCACTGATTCATCAAACAATCTGTTCAGCTTTATACTTGTCATGTTATAGTGAAGGGCTTAGCCCTGTTCTCCTCACATAGGCAAAACTCATAAGTTTCATGTCTAGGGTACATGGCACCATTGCTCTGTGCAGCATTTTCATCCTGCTTCTAATGAGGCACTGAACAGAAAACACTTCTCTTAAACAAATGAGTACTCGCTTGGTTATAAGAAGTGACATTTTAGTCTGCCCTGGATAATAGACCAAGAGTCAATTTAGTGTCAAAAAAAAGCAAATTGCTTGCCTATATGAAAGGTTTTCAGTGGCAGGCAAGCTGGCTGAGATTCTATCTCCACCATGAAAAAGGCCTTTATTTTGTCTTATTAAATGAAAGCTGAGCTTATCACTGACATCACAGGCTAGTCCTAATGGCTTTTACAATGGCCCTAATGGCCAGCCTGAGAGACTCCCTGGGCCACATTCTCAGGCTATATAAACTAATGAATAACTGGACCCTGCATTTTTAGAACTTCTTTTCCCTCATGTGCTATTTTCCACCCAACAGTAAGCTACAGCATGAAGTTGTTTCCTGTGTCTGAGATTTGGCCCCAAAATTTTCAAACAATTATTCATTTTTGAACAAGTTCCTGTTTGAAATCTCCAGTGTCCAGATTCAGAAGGTCAGATTCAAGGTGTTCATGAGTCTAGCCTGATCTTCTTACCCACCTTTGCCTACACCTCTTTGTAGGGCTGTGCCTGAGCTTGATTTAGGAATCTTCTCTAACAGCTTATCATCGGTTTTGTAGAACCAAAATTACCTTCATTTTCTTTGAATTTTATGTAAAGGAAATAAAACATAATAAAATATTGTTCCCAAAAGAGCAGTTGTGTAGTATAATCTGCATTTCTCTTCTATTTCAGGCTGCCTCATGAGGACAGTATGTTGCCAAGGTTATATAGCTACAATCATCATGTATTTATGCAAAATAAGAACTATGTGATAGTGAAACATTAAACCTTACGAGATTGTTTTTAAAAGTAAAATACAAATTAACATAAGCTTCTTCTTCTAGTACTTCCTTGTTTGTGGGAAGCTTTAGCCAAACTCCAGCACATGTCCATTTCTTTATTCCTTTACCAGTGTTGATAGACTATGACATTTAGTGTCTTTGCACATCTATTGCAGGTATTAATTTTTAGGTCACAAAATGCTCTTTGTGAGAAACTCAAATAAGCTCTAATAGGATATGTATTTTACAAACAGATGTGGTTGAGCACTCAAGAGGTTATAGCTGGAACCAACCACACCAAAACTACTATTTGGGTGGATTAACTGTATTATCTCCTAAAAATATCAAATTCCCTTAGCTTCCAATCAGTGAGTGACAGAATAGAACCCTCAACTCTTATCTTACTCCCTGGAAGTCCTTCCTGTACAGGGAAGCAGGACCAGATTCACTGGTTCCCACCTGTGCTGGCTCCAGGGACAGGAAAAACCCCTCTCTGCTCCCTAACTTGGGATGTGGATGCAGGTCCACTCTATTTTGTGTGGACGCTATTTTGATACAATGGAGGTGCTGCCTTGTCCCTGTACGAGCATAACAACATGTATAAACACAAGGACACCTCCCAAACGAGACAGTTTTGTGATGCTGCAGAACATCAGAGCGGGTGTGCTGAACGAGGTCCAAACCCATCCTGCCTGCTGTCCCACCTCTGGCAGTGACAAGGTGGGTGCCTGGGGCAGTGCAGAGCAAGGTGGAGACATGCACTGATAATTCCCCAAACACACTCCACCAGCTGAACCTCAGAGGCCTCCTGTGCCAAGTTTGCTTTCTAGGTGTTTCCATTCCTAGATTTATCTTCCTTGTTCATTCTCCCCTTGAATCAAAGAGAGCTTTGAGCACCAAAAACATCCTGTAGCAACAAGATCACCATCTTGATTAGACACAGTGATTAGACACACTTCTTTTTGTTTGTATTCAGCTCACATCTTACTCATTTTGGTGAGTCACTATTTTTTTTACTGGGATGAAATTGTGAGTAAGCCATCCTTATCTACCATCTCAACAACAACCAACATTTCTTGGGCACTTTTCCTACCCCTCTAGAATTTTTCCCTTTCCACAGTGTTGTCATCCAGTTTATTCTGTTCTCACCTCCGTGGAAGGCTTTATATTCCTTTGGTTATCTTCTTTGCTCTTTTCTATTTTTTTTTTCTTTTTTTCTGGCACCTGTTTTCAGATGGGGAGGAACAGAACTGCCTTTGTAAGGAGCATCTAAAATCTGACATGCCTCGATGCTCCTGAGAACAGAAAGTGAGGAGTCGGCCCTTGCACAAGTCTCAACATCTCCATACAGGTTGTATCAGAATCTGTTATCTTATGTTCCCAAAATCAGTAGTTATGCAACAGATTTGGTTGCCTTTCAGTCAGGTGTAACGTGATTCCTGAATGTATATTACTCCACACACCCAAGAAACCAGGCTGAGATTCCACATTTTAATTTTTCAAGTTGCAAAGCCAGTTTAAAAGCAGTCTTCTCCACCTCTCTTGGTACTCAGATGTGGCAATTCAACTCTCTGGATGACCATACTAAAAACTGGTAGAGTGGAATGATCTAAGCTAATAGACATTCTGTCCCTCCCTTCTTCAAGTGTTGTTTTCCTTTGTTTATTAAACTGCATCACTCCAGCTGTCAGCAGCAATGCTGATGAATCCATTAGCCTTGCTGAAGGACTGATAAGCTTCCCCCACCAGAAGTGAGGTAGCCGAGAAAGGAATGAGCAGGTGAGAAGGAAAAAAAGGGGGCGAAACTTCTAAAATTGATTTCCCACCAGCAAAATCCTCATGTAATACTGGTCTCAGAGATGATGGGTAGCTGCACTAGCTGCATTTACTTTCTTAGTTGTGCTTTTGTCAGGGAGGGATTCTACAGATGGGGGAGGGAGGGTTGGGAGGTTCCTGGGTGAAAAGCTTTTGTGTTTGTGCAGGCAGAGATGCTCTGAATTGTTTGTGGTTTCTCAGGTAAAGGCCCACTGCCAGAAGCAGCTGCCCTACAACATCAACAACACACCGTACCCCTCTATCCCCCCCTTAAAAATAAAAATAAATTAGCAGATTGGCAGACAGAGCATGGAAGGATGGATAATACAGGGATGTTAAGGAGCAGTGGAAGTGGGAGGCTGCTGTTGTGACTAGGACAGCAAGCAAAGTTTTCAAAGTACTAGTCAGTAAAAAGACAAGACTGGAGAGAGTAAAATATGAAATGCAATTCCAAACTCCCAGTGACACATTTAAATAGATTCTGCCCTCTTTATACTTTGGATTTGCTGCAGTTTACATCACTAATCCTCACATTCCTTAAATGCCAGTCTGGCCTCTCGAGGGGGCACTTGGGCAGGGAGGTGGTCTGGGACTTGCCATTCCCGATAAGCAGAGAGCACTCGCACAGATATTGGATCCAGAGTGCCTTTGTGGCTGTCACACAAACAGCAGCCAGTCCTCAGCCAAATGTGCTCAGCCAGGTCCAACCTATACCTCAACTGAAGCCAATATATGCCAGGAAAGGTCTGGTCAGACAGGTTTCCAGTTTCCTCAAAACTCCTTCAATACACAAAAAATATTTTGAAGCATTTCACACTCAGAAGGTGGTTGAGCTGTTTTTGCACATTTTTCATGAAAATTTCTGTCACAGTTCAATCTGATTTTTTTTACATTTTCATGTATATCACAAATCACACATTTCTGAATTAAAAAAAAAGAGCCACAGAAGTGCTAGCTCATGATTTATTTCAGTACAAAAGCTCTTAGTATAAGCATATACAAAATCAGTTTATCTATATGAATATTCATGTTTATGCTAGACAATGTTGAAAGAAATTAAAGAAAGAACACTTAATGATAGCCTTAACACTCCTTTAAAACCTACCAAGCTAAAATTGCAGTGAACTTTGATTTGTTAAGATATTTTAATAACCAAACATTTTCCTTGCAAGCACATGTTCTCTGAGGAAATATATCAGGTTTAAAGAGTTTATGTTAAAAAAAAGACGTCTTAAACAAAGGTTAAAAATTACACCATGAAAAATGAGATCTTTCTGGAGACCAGGTAACTAAATATCGCAGGAACATGTTATCTTCATGGAGAAAATGTGAGTTTTAAGTGAAACCAGAGGGGAGCGGGTCAGTCGGAGTGACCCTGCAGGCATGCTAAACAAGCCTAACTCCATTTCAGACTCCGCCAGGGACTGCTGCAGCGAGGTGCTTGAAATGGGGCTCTGGAGCTCCACAGTATTGTTTTTCCGTCTCCATTTTTCACATCCCAGATGAAACCTCAACACAGAGAAATCTAAGTATTTGCACTTAGATTTTTTTTTTCTTCCTCTGGAATTAACTATCTGAATGTTTGGTGTTTTGATAAATCAGTGCAGCCACTGTACATTAGTATCTGCTCATGCTGATTAGTTCAACTAAATCTAAAAGTCTGCATTAGTTATCATAGTTAGTAGATTTTAAATTATAAATTTATTTATATACATTTTAATAACCTTTATGTTTCTTTGTGTAGGTACATGTTTGTCATATTTATATTTTATTTGGTTTTCTTTTATGTTGTGGTTAGTAAGATTTATTCCTTCATTTTGAAAGGGTTTTTTTTTTTTTTCCTAAAGTTTATTTTAGTTGCTTATTTGATTGTTATTTGCCTTTCTTTTTTTCTGTTTTATGTCAAATCTGCCTAGAGTTTAGGGAAGGAATCTTTAAAAAATGTGTTTGTAGCCCAAAATAAATATTTTATTTTAAACATTTACTTTATTTGTAGCCATCTCTGGGACTGAAATAACACAATAAATTGTATACAGTACCTGAAGGTAATTTTCCAGAGTTCACTATTAGTTTTGCCAAGATTTTGAGGATATCAGTCTTCTTTTTTTTTTTTTTTTAATTGCTTTATGAATGTAGCAAAAGACCAAAGACACTTTTTAGCACATTGAAATGTTTTAAATTTAGTCTATCTGTTGTATTTGTCTTGTGAAGAAAAGTTATGAGAAGAGTGAGTGAGCACAGGGAGTCAGAGCAGCATGCAGCATTGCACACACGGGTGCAGATGTAAAGCTGGATGCAAACTCACATGGCCAGACACCCACATTCACTGGAGACAACTGCAATAATGCAGTCACTGTGTTTTGTTAAATGCACCTCTGAGGTGCAGGAGAGAGTCCCTAACAAAATTTAGAGATTTTGGGGCTACAGCAAGGTAGAAACTCAGGGCAGGAATGGGATAAGACCAGCAAAAATTTGTCAAAAATATTCTTTCACTGTGATAAATTGATTTTTTGCTTTGAGTTCTTTATATTGTTATTCCAAGTGTCTGCAAGCCATTTGAAGTACATATTAAAAAAAATAATAAATCGGGACCTGTTCCATTTTCTACTCTGGCCCACGGATCTTAAAATCCTCGGTCCAAAGCAACCAAATGTCAGTTCTCATAAGAAAGCCAGTTGCCAGATGTTGCAACAATTGATGGTGCAGATGACAGAGGTCACCATTTGTTTTGGGCAGCTGTCCTTCAGCCAGCAGTGCCCCGGAGGACGGCGGGCAGACACCAGATGGCTCTGGGTGGGTGCTCTGGCAGCTCCAGGGCCACAAGCTCCTGCCAGGGTCTGGGGGACACAGCAGATTCCCAGAAAGATATCAGTCGGGGAGGTGGGATTTAAATCAGAACCTTTGAAGTTGATATAAGTTAATATGAATGAATTTGAGGCCAAGTATAACAACTACTGCCATGAAGGGATGGCAGCAGCAAAGCTGGGCTCCCACAGATCATCTAAATACCCAAATCATTAAGCTTTCCTGTGACCTGTATATCCTAGGTCAAATTCATATGGAGACTACAAAGCCCACAGGCTAAATTATATATTTGAGGATCCAGCTAATCAGTCTCGCCTAATAAAACTACAAGAAAATCCATGTTCCAAGCTGACATCACCGTAGACAAAGTGCATGTAAAAGTGCACTATAAAACCATGAGTCTAGTGCTCTCTTCTCTTGCCTCAAACTGGGATGACTGGAGGGGGATCTGATAGAGAAGCTGTAAAATCATTAGTTGAAAAGAGAAGGTGAATAGGTAGCAATGGATCACTGTCTTTACTATGCAAGATTTAAGAGTCATCAAAGGGAAACCAGCAGGACTGCCATTCATGATAAGCCAAAGGAAAACTTCCTCACTGAGTGTTGATGTATGCTGCAGTACTGCTTGCCACAGGATAGGGATGGGACTAGAGGTTTATTAGTGGTCAGAAATGGCTAAGTCCATTGCAAATCTGTCAAGGGTGCTTGAATACAAAAAATTGTGTGTTTTCCTTGTACTTATATTCTTCTTCGGTTTATTTATATTGAACCACATCAGGTACAGGGTACTGAGGTTGGTGGTTACTTGACTGGGCCACTGTGGTCATTCCCAAGGTCTCACATTCAGCACTATATAATCATAGATACTTGGAGAAGGAATGACTCTCCTAAAAAGTGTCCATATGAGGTATCCTATCCACATTAGCTCAGTCTAAGGAAAATGTCTTACAGCCTCCTAGCTGATTTCTTGCAGAAGGTCTTTGCAGATGTGGTGATTTTCAGGTTGCTTTTCAGTTTTGCCCCCTCCCAACAGGAAAACAGGCTGCAATGGAATAAACATAAGATCATAATAAATAGATTTGCTTTAGTTCCTTATCTTTTCTGGCTGTGTAGAAGTAATCCATCAGCCTCTAGAAAACTCCGGTTGAAAATCAGCAGTTACTGTCCTTAGGAGGTGGATTGCAGTCCTGGTCCCCATTCTTGCATTCCTTTATTTTCCTGGGTAAAGCTGTACAGCTTAGCAGTCATGTGCCATAATCTCATGCTTGCTGCATGGCAGTTTCCAAGGAAACTCGCAGGCTGCACATGCTAGGAGTGATCCTGAGGGGATGTCAGCTACAATTGCTTTGGTGGAAGCTTTGCTTGAAGTTGAAGCTTACACAAAGTAGGGGCTGGGTTTGCCTTCCCAGAAAGGGAATTGAGTGTTGGAATGTGTTTAAAACAAACATATGTATTGTTTGCCAGAGAGATACAGGAGGGTGATACTTCACATTAATTTAATTTCTTTAGTGTGTTTTTTTTTCAAACCATGTTCTACCTGTTTCTGTAGTCTAATATTTGTGATCTGTGAAAGCTTGATTGTTTCATTGAAACTATTTTGTGAAGACTACTTTATTTAAAATGACAGTAACCATGAAGGGAAAACGGGGGATTAGGAAAACACAGACTGAATAAAATAACTTATTTTCCTAGACAGCATAAATGTTTGAAAAAGGTTTCTGTGTTACAAAGTGAAAAAAGAAAATAGTTTAGAAGACAAGACAAAGGTCCAGCCTCCTAATGAGAGTTGCACCTGGTATCTGCATATTACATATATCTAATACATACTGAGTGTGCTGAATGTTACCAGGCTGCAGCTTCTCAGCCTCTGAGGTTAAGCCTGCTCATACACATGGTTTCTGTACACCCAAATAGCATGATCTAGGTTTATAAGGATATTTGTGGAAGTGTCTTCCATGTACATACTATTCACTTACTCACTTGTCCTGAAGTTACACAGAACATGTATTTGGGGAGAAAATGATAGAACTGTTTTTCTTCTTTTCTTATTTTTTTCTTTTATTTTCTTTTCATTTTCTGTTGTTGTTTTTGCTTTTGTTTTGTTTTGAGATCATGGGCAAACGCTAATTGTGTCCCCCCAAATCAGAGATTTGTAAAATACACTGTGAAATATGAGGGTTGTGACAAAGAAAATAGAGTACATGTATCTTCTGGCTTCCAAATACTGGAGGAATGTTTGAAAGGAACCAGTGTATCATTTAATAAAGATTTTTACTGTCTTTCAAAAACTGAATCTTAAACCATAAAGCACCAGAATTTCAATCCAAACATTTCTTTCTGCCATGCACATTGGGACACTGAACAGAAAAGCTTAGTGATGGTGAGGAAGTCATGAACAGAAGGGAGAAGGTCAAAATGTGTGTCTTCTTATTCTAAAACAGAAAAGTCACAAAAAAGAAAATAACCCCTGCCAACTCCCTGCTCTGCATTAAAATACACAGAAGAGAAAATAAAGTTTGGAAGAGTAAAAAACTACTAGATGTCACCAGTTATTTTAAACTGCTTTTAATTAGATAGGAAATCAATGCTATTTTATCACACAAAATATACAGTAGAGGCAGAAATACATCCCTAATTTTACCAAAATGCATTTGTTTCATAACAAAAATATGTATAGAAAGAATGCGTATCCAATCTGGAAGCATGCTACCATTTAACACTCTTTTCATCTTTGTGAAAATACTCCCCTTCTGGTATCTTGCCAAGAAAGAGAAATTTTGACAGGCTGACTTCTTCCAGGGATACACTTCATGCCTAAATCCAGCTTCAGCTATGTCTCTTTTTCTATTGAATAGTAGCTAGTGTGTGATTTTCAAGTTGCTTTTTTTTTTATTTTTTTGGGGCTTCTTTTTTTTTTTTTGAAGTGGAAATCATTATTTGTTTTTGAACAAGAATGCTGTAATATGTTATCCTGCAAATCTGAATTCATCACGTATTTGGTAGCTACACATGTATAGATAGTCTGCTTAATCTATAAACAGTGACAGAAAACACACACATTTGTAAGCTTCTGCAATTGCAAAATGTAACATGGGACAAAAAAAAGAAGAAAAATCTCCTTTGTGACATTTCCTCCCGTTTACACCACCAAGATAAAAAAATAAATTGACAAACAGGAAGTTGTTTCAAAATTATAGCTCCTTCTATGAAGCTGACATTCTTGGGTGCTGCTCTCTTTGAAGAAGAATAATTGAACAGGCTCTAGTTACAGGGGCCAACCCTTTTGAAAGCAGAGCTCTCTAGGTGAAGGTTATTCTTTACTCAGGGATTAATCAGGGACCTGGATTTCAGTCTCTATAATACTGCTGTGAGGAAAGGACTGAAAACAAATTCCTCACTTCAGAATTGCTCAAGATTTCAGTCTCCAATGTTGATTGGCATTGATAAGAATGTCTCTGATTTTCTTTCTCTCTTTAATGAAAGCATAATCGATTATATTTCCTTTTGAACAATTTGCTATTAGCTTCTACCTCTAGACAGTCTAATGCTCTATGAAATATGAAATGCTTTCTCTAATCTCTAATTCAGCAAGTCACTCTAACATGTGTGATCTTAAAACCTGTGAGCTGCTCACACTTGTGGTGTGTTGATGCCTTAGTGTTACAGATGAAGATAATGGGGAAATTTGCACACATAAAAAAGTCCTTGTATTGCAGCCTGAGCCCAGATTTCTATTGCCAGACACATGGAATGATCTGGAAGTCAACTTCCACTTCAGGAACCCATGTGGTGAAAATGCTCATCATACACAAAGAAACAAAAAAAACCCCAAGAAACAAAACAGTTGAGATGGATCAGAAATAGCCAAATAATCTGGTGGCAGAAAGTGAAGCAAAATAGAGTTGAATGTACTGTGGGAAAACATGTGGGGGAAATCTGGGATTTGGTCCCATGTCTAGGAGTGGAATAAGTGAGGAAAGGTACACTCACACTGGTAATTTGAAATGTGCTGAGGTTACAGAAGAAATTAATTAACTGGGTCTTTTTAGTATGTTCTACAATGTCTGCATTTTCTTCAGTCAACACAGAAAACATCTTTTTAAAACTAAAAGCATTGACTATGGAAAAATTCCATAGGTGATGAGAGATACTTCCATATCAAAAACCTACAACCCCACTGCACATCATTGTTGCCTTCCCTGCTCTAGGACTCAAAGCAATCAGGCAACCATTCTCCAAGCAGTTAGATAAAGCAGACTGGCCCTGTTGTCATATTTTTTTTCTAACTCCATTTGTATAAAAACCCCAGCCTCCCAAAAAACCCAAAAATATAAGAAAGTTAAACAATCCACAAGAGAGGAAAAAAAAGAAACATGAAAAAGGGGAGTAAATATAAGTCCTTGGTTCATCTTGGACAAATGAGTTTTGCTTTTATTGCTGCACAGCTGAGGGTTGCTACCTGAGTTTCTAAACAGGAGATGATTTGGCTTCATCTGAGCCGGTGATGTCACACCTGCCTAGCACTTGCATTTATCCAGACTATAAAACACACTGGACACTGCTTATTTTAATTCAATGCTTTTATAAATACTTTCTTTTTTCTTTCCAAGGCTGCAGCTGCCTGTCTGTTTTCACCACTTTTCTTCCCTTTTGCACTGCCAGACTTCTCCACTTCTGGCTTGGAGACTTCCTCAAGGATATGCAATGTTCCAAAGAGAGCGAGAAAAAGAAAACACGAGAGCCCCAGACAAGTGCAGCGATGCTGCTGAAGTGCTTTATTCCATGAGGGAATACCGCAATACTTTGCTCTGTAGTCCTGGTTTTTATTTATTCCATGGGCTGAGCTCTCCATACACAGAGAAGTGAGGAAGGGAAATGTCTCCCATAGGTTACAGAGTGCTTGCCGAGAACGGAGTGGCATTCCCGGCCGGCACGGATGCTGCAGGAGGAGCTGGGCACCTGGGGCAGAGCTCGGAGCAGCGCGCCGGGGTCAGCGGAGCATCCCGAGCGCTCCGGGACCCCGCTGCCGCCTGTCAGCGGGGCTGCCGGGCTCTTGGCACGCATTACCTGCGGCCTGCCTCTTCACAGTCCTCCCCACGGCTTGTCAGTCCCCGCTTTTGACATCTCATTTAAAATTAGATCCTAATTTTGAAACCTGATCCACGCCAGCGCCGCTCGGCAGCTCCGGCGCGATCCTGCCTGCGAGGAAAGGCTGCCAAGGAGCGCCAGGGGCGCGGCTGGGACTCGGCTGGAGGCTCCGTCCCGCATCCCGCATCCCGCATCCCGGATCGCCCCCTGCCGCCCCCGCCGCTCCTGCTTCGCTGCCCATCTGTGCCCCACAGAGCCGAACAGCAGCACATCTGCGCTCTGCAGCTCGCCACAAAACCCAGGCAGCGGTGCAAGACACGAGAAGAAAGTCCCCCAGCCTCGTCGGCTAGTTTTCCCAACACCATTAAGGGATATTGGTCCCTTACTTGGTTTTGTCCCTGAAGAAAAAGCTGAGTTATCTGAAAAGACCTATCAGGAAGAGAGTGTCTGTTAAGAATTGTATTTTTCATTCCTCACAGGTATTGTCCATGTAGGAATTTGCTTATGTAGGACATAAGAGTGTATCTGATCAACACACCAATAAAAAAATAATTCAGAAATTTATTTTAGTGCTAAGAAACATCTATTCACCCACAAAATTTCAGCAATAGCAAAATAAGTGAGTGGAGACTGTGATAAGCATTCCTATGTCGTGTGTGCTAGTCTAAAAGACACATATACCAGAGAAGATCCAACCCACTCCAATTCCATCTATTCTTGAGTGTTAGCGCCTAAAATTAGTTCACGTTCAGAATAGGATTACAAATTGCTGAGCTCTGCAGACACAAAATTCATAAGATTCTTCCTTATGACTGAGACTATCATACCCTTCCTTGGTCATACAAGCTCAAGGGTATGGGTGCCTAAAACTCTGCTACATGAAATTCATCTATGTTCAGCAAAAAGCCCCTTACCAAATGAACAATCAACCAAACAACAACAACAACAAAAGGGACCAAAACCATAACTTGAACTTGGATTAAATTCAGAGTTAAGGCCTTTAAGTATATTTGTTTGGAGGTACAGGGTATGTCTGACTTCCCATTGTGGTCACCAAAAGCAAAACAACAAACAGCTATTTCTAGCATAAAAGAATTAGGGTACATTTTACTTAACCTATTCATCAGTATCTAGTTCCACGTGGGGACCCCTTGTGGTTTTTCCCATTCAGAATGTGTCCACCTTATCTGCTGTCCTCATATGGATATATGGAATAAGTCTCAACATGAATTGTCTTGTGAGACACCCCAAGTTCAGGCAGCTAGACTGAGCTCTGGGGGCTGAACCTCTATGGAGGCTTCAGCACCTGCAGAGGAGTCAGTGCAATCAGAGAGGGAGTGTTCCTGTGGACTTCCATCCCAGCATTCTCCTATATTTCCAAGGATGTTCCGAACAGTGACTAACTTCAACAGGCATAGAATCCCTGAGGTTAGAAAAGACCTCTAATATCAAGTCTAACCATTAAGCCAGCACCATCATATTCACCACTAAACCCCAAGTGCCCCATCCACATGTTTTTGAACACTTTCAGGGATGGTGATTCCACCAGAACTGTTCCAATGCCTGAGCACCCTTCCAGTGAAGAAATTTTTCCTAATGTCCAATCTAAATGTTCCCTGGCACAACTTGAGGCAGTTTCTTCTTGTTGTGTCACCTTACCTTTCACGTGGAGGTCTAAGGGCTCATACAGACCAGAGAAATCTTGCTTTTGAGTCTGCACCTCTAGACAAGATCTGATATTACAATGCAGACAGCACAGGAAAGGTTCCTCACCACAGTGACAGTAGTCCTGGATCTGTCCTGGATTGAGAGGATGAATCTTTAAGTCTTTTGTGCTGTTGCAAATTGCCTAAAATCCAATTGCCTGGGATCTTTCTTATCATGGACACTGAGGAAAATCAATCTAAATACACTGAAGGTGTATATTTAAAGTGTTAAAACTCACTCTTAGAGTAAGAATAAAGACAATTTAATACTAAATAAAGGGATTCTCAAAGAAGCTTAATGAGGTTTTGATAATCCACTTAAAGGAGTGAACCTCTCTTGAATTTTCCCTATGGACAAACCCTTAATTTTTTGTCATAAATTCACTATTGCTTTTCATGTTTGCAGAAGTTTTATAAAGCACAAGGGGTCAATGTACCAAATAATGCCCCCCTACCTGTTGCTCAGCCACACACAGTTACACTGGAGCTGTGTGAAAACATTGCTGACTTTTTTGAGAGTATGGAAACTGCTGTCACATTGGATTCTCTCCATATTTTCAGCGGTTTGATTGAAAAAAAGTTATATATTATATTTACATGCTTTTTCCCCTGGAGTTGCCAGCCCTTTCTGAACCACTGACAATTCCTTAAGACTGACTATTGCTTCATCCCACTTGTAATCCAGAAGCTGGAGCTCAATCTCAGGCCAGAACTGCAAGGGAGCAGAGTAGAGACTCATTAAATGCAGGAGCTGTTCCCAGTCCCATTAGAGATTGGTGTTTAGTGCACATATCAAGAAAACACAGGACAAGGAATTATTTGTTTCTTCCTCACGAGAGGTTCTGAACCCAATTTTTCCAGTTGCTCAGAATGCCCAGCTCAGCAGGTTTCTATTTTTTTTTCCCTTTCCTTCAGGTGTCAGGAGACATTCAGCACTAACTCTATCTGTGTTGAATTAACGCGTGCAAAGAAAAGGTGCTTTGCTTTGGGGAGACACCGCCACGGGAAGCCGGGGTTTAACAGAGAATACGAATGTCTCGAGGGAAAAAAAAAAAATAAATTAAAACCCCGAACAGAAATCTTGAAGGTTTTTTTGCCTTTTGGCAGCACAGGTCCCAGCCCGCGGCAGTGTCCCGCCGTGCCGCCGCAGGGCCAGGAGAGGGAGCCGGCGGCCCCGCATCCCGACCCACATCC
>VRYO01001589.1:13924717-13951221 GCA_009812075.1 Sialia sialis
CGATCAGCATCCTGACCCACATCCCGATCAGCATCCTGACCACATCCCGACCCACATCTCGATTCTGCATCCTGATCCCGCATGCCGATCCCGCATCCCGGCCCCTCCTCCGACCCACATCCGGATCCCGCATCCCGGCCCGCATCCCGATTCTGCATCCCGATCCCGAATCCGGGCCCCACCCGGCCCTCCCGGAGCGGGGTCCCGGCGTGGCCCCGTGGCGAGCACGGAGGGCTCGGGGCGTGCGGGAGCTGCCGTTCGCACGGGCGGTGTCCGCGGCGGGGACTCGGCTGCGGAGACCGCGGATGGTCTCTGGGGATGGCAGGCTGCCAGAAAGGGACAGGATCCACCTGCATGGGGCAGCAGAACCATCAGTGTCCACAAGCTGGGCAAGCTGATGTGCGGGGACTACACTGGGAATCCAGAGGAGGGGGTGAAGAGGAGGTCAGCAGGGAGAACCCCCATCGTCGGGGTTCAAGGCCAAGGTGAATGGCACTTTGAACAACTTGGTCTAGTGGGTGACATTCCTACCTATAGTGGGGTTGGAATTAGATGATTTTAAGAGGTCTTCTAACCCAAATCATTCTATGATTCAATTAATTTTAAGCAAAGGGTGCAGGTTGGCGCGGGCAGGAGACAACTTGGAAAGAACGAAACAGGCTGGGTGGGCACTCCCTGCAGCACAGGCACATCAATGCTGAGAGGGTGGCACACGGGGAAGCTCTCACACCCTTTGGGGGAATCAGCACAAGAATCTGGGTCCAAAATGCTACATGTGCAACATGGGGAGCAAGCAGGGCTGTGGTTTAGCTGCACAGACAGGTGGTGGAATGGCTCACACAAATGGAGTGCTGTGGTGGAAGGGTACAGCCTCCTAAGGACTGGCTGGGCTGGTGACGAGGAAGATTTGCCCTTTATGCGTGACAGCAGCAGGGATGTGCAGAGCTCTACCTGCAGACATGTTCAAGCAACTGGAAGAATCCTCAAGGCTGTAGGCCCTAGTCCTCATAGGAGATGTTTGCCACCCTGTGATCTGATGGAGCAACAATATACTGGGTTCCTTTATGTACTGAGAAACACCAAACTGGACACAATACTCCAGGTGTGGCTCACCAAAGCTGAAAAAAGGTGCAGAATCACCATGACCTGCTGGCAAGACTTTCCTTAAGGCAGCCCAGCATACCACTGCTCGTTTTTGCTGCAAGGGCAGGTTGCTGGCTTGTGTCCAATCTGGTGTCCACCAGGACACCCAGGCCTGCAGAGCTGCTTTCTAACTGGGTGGCCCCAAGCATACACTGGTGCATGAGGTTGTCTTTCCTCAGGTGCAGCTCTTCTCCTAGTTGAATTTCAGGAGGTTCCTGTCAGCCCATTTCTCCAGCCTGTTGGATTCCTTTTGCATAGCAACAGGACCCTCTGGTGTGTCAGCAGACAGTGCTGATTTGCTGACAGAACATGCAACCTGCTGTATTTGACCTTCCTCTGGGGAGGGACTGGGTGATCTCCAGAGGTGCCGTCCAACTTCTGTGACACTGTAATTCTGTTATACTCAGCAGTTTTCATACCCCTAGTAAATTACCACAATGAATAAACAAGGGAGAAATAAAGTGCTAGTATGAATGCAACACTGCATGAGTACAATCAATATTCATCAAATAGAAAAAGCAAAAAATCAATACGGTAAAAATTAAACAGTAAAAGAAAAAGAAATCTTCTCTTTCAGTAAACAGGCCCAACTGATCTCCACTGTCACAGACCGTGTATTCTTTCTCATTCTATGAATACTTTCAGCTAATGGATCCACATACACAGCAGGGAGAGTTAAGGCTGTAGGGACAATCATTTCAGAGTTGTTAGGTGAGTTGCCTTCAAAACCTGACATTGTTTCCATATGGTGACTTTACCTTTACGTGCATAATATGCACCTAACATATATATGTAAATGAATATCTATATATGCTCACATGTATATTTATACATATATATGCACTGTCTCCTGGGAAGTGTAAATATGTCTTCAGGGCTGAACAGTGGATATTAATAAATTGCTGTTGCTCTTTCTGTAAGAACAAACATCTAGGAAATCAGCAGAAAATAGCTAAGGCAGATATTTCAGAGCTAGTATGCAGTAGGTGCTCTCCTTACAATTTTTTATTAAGATAAAAGCTGCTGGCAAAGTTCAGGACTTGTCTTTTCCACAAGTTGAATTCTGTTTTTTCCTTGCATGTTTGTAAGGAGGTCAGACACACAGAAGTTTCACAAAGGGAAGTGGGGCAGTGTGGAGCTCCTTGAGCCCATAGCTGTGGTGCTCTTCCAGCTGCCTCTGGGACAATGACAGGCTACAGGGACGGTGGGTGCTGTGGAGCTCCCTTCATCCATGGCTGTGGGGACCCTCTAGCACCCATAGGATGTGGTACACAATGAGGATATGTGCGCTTCCTGAAGCTTAAGTTGATGTCCTAGCACAAGTTTTCTACAGTGCTCTCCAGCTTAGTGGTAGAGGCAAGAGAGGACTGACAAGTGCCATGATCTGGTTGTGGCTCTCTCTGGGGCTGTGGCTGTCAAAGACAGCAGAGTCAACAAGTGGAGCAGCCACCCTCTGTCAACCCTCTTCTGCCTTGTCTGAGGCTTTCCCACCAGGACTGCCCAGCCCATATTTCCCTGTCAGTAACCAGAGCCTCATCCTGGGCCATGTCACCAGTCCCACTATAACAGGGGCACCAGTGTCATTCTGCCCACTGTACATGGACACTACACTATTAGGGCTTGGTGCTCATCTGAGGGCCCAGTCCTTGTCCAGCCAGGGAGAATGGAGCTGCTTCCCATGACTGTGGGAAGTTTCCCAACCCCTGTAAGATGATGACAAGGTGCCCATTTGTCTTGTAGAGCACAAGTAACTCTCTGACTGAGAGCGCAGGAGAGAGAAGACAGAGCATGCTATGGTCTGGTCACGTCCCTGTCTGAGTGTCCACCTGCAAAACACAAGAGAAGCAAGGGAGGAGCAACCTTCCTCCACAGGCAGACCTTCCTCCATTGCCACAGGCAGACCTTGCTTTTCTACTCTCCCCACTCCTCCCTGACTTCTCCCTTCAGGCTTTTTTCACCTGTGTCCTCCTTTTTTTCACCTGTGGTCATACAGGACTGGTGCAGGTCTTCAAGTGCAAGTGCCCACCCAAGCAGACCAAGGTTCTGCTCCCTCTGCCATGGCTGCAGCAGCACCAGGGCTTGTGCCCAGAGCTAGTGCTCTGTCACTGTGACACAGCTTCCTCCATTCAAGCAAGACAAAACAAATAAAAATAATAATAACCAACCAAAAATGACTGGTAATGCTGAGGAAGAAATTAAATAGCTGTAGGACCAATTTAAAGAACAGAAACTCAGCAAAGGTTAAAGGGAATTAAAAGCTGCAGGTCTTACCCACCACATAATTTTAAAATTCTTTGTGGTAATTCATGCTGAGATGTGTGAGTATAAGTGTTAATTCTGGAAGAAAAATGCTTGTTGAATTGAATAGATGTAATATTTCACAGCTTTGGATGTGAAAATGCCAAAGATATCTAATGCCAAATCTGAAACCCATGGGTGGTTGACATGTTTCAGGATGTTTCAGCTTGAACTGCAGGACTTGCGCCTTTCTTTCTCACAAACGAACTGAAGATTCTTCCAGGAACTATCCTGTGCCACTGAGTTTGGTTAGGCACTAGAACAAAATCCATAAAATAGCATTACTCTGTTTCGTTCACCACAGGCCATTACACCCTCTTTAACTGGCAGGACCAGAGGCAGTGGGCCTGAACTGAAACACAGAAGCCTCTGTCTAAACATCAGCAAACAAGTTGTTACTGTGAGGGTGACCCAGGGTGGGCACAGGTTGCCCAGAGAGGTTGTGGAGTCTGTGTTCTTTGAGATACTCAAAAACCATCAGGATGCAGTTCAGGGCAACTGGCTTCAAATGGTCCTGCCTGAGCAGGAGGCTTGGACCAGATGCCCTCTAAGAGACTTTTCCAACTTCAACCATGCTGTGATTTTGTTATATATGTGTATTGTAGACTATAACAACCAGAAACTTTCCATTATGCATCCCTATATAATTTCCTGAAATTTTTAACAGCTTACACAAAAAATTTCCATGCTTTGACTTAAGACGGAAAATGTTTTCTGAAGTATTTCAGTTATTTTGAACACAGTTATGCAACCATGTAACTAGAGTACAGTGTTTTTTTATGAGAGGGGGAAATGGAGGAAGTAGTGTTAGGAAAAATTTAGCAGCCTTTTTCACCTACATTAATTCCCATGTTGTGTTCTCTTATGAGGCTATGGCAGCAACATTAGCATAGCCTGTAGAGGAGTGGTTCTTTGGAATAGAGAAAGATAACTTCTTCTATTTCAGGGATGGCAGAAGCTTGAGTCCCTAAACTGAAGCAGGGGACCAGGCATCCCAAGAAGTAGGATCTGGAGGTAGTGGGAGGGTTGGAGCATGGTCTTGGGTGCTCCTGCCCATCCTGAATTTCAGCTTTGAGGAACAGGTTCTACTCCCACCCCATGACTCATGTCAAGGGGAGAGGGTACGACCCCCTTTTTCACATGAGACTGTCTCTATCCTGCACTCCAATGTTAAAGCACTTCTCATAGTTTTTTTATGGAGAAATCTTTGATGCTGGAAGCATTGCCTTCACTGTTGACTAAAAGCTGGTAACAGCGGAAGAACTGTCTTATGTTGTCTCCATGTGCTGTCTGCTCCAGTATTCCTAAGTCATAAGCCACTAAAATACTTTGGCTTGTTCATGATCTTCAAAGATATCCTGAAGATGACAGCTCCATCTTCTGAGGTTTCTGTTGGCCTTGAGCATGCACCTATTCCTGGTGTGTGCCAGGATTGTTCCTCTGTCATCCCTGCAGCATTTCTGAACACTTCCCAAAAGCAGGACCCACAGTGCCCTTGGGCACATAAAAAGTGTTGCAGAGATAGGGATGGGAAAGGAAAAAAAAAGGAAAGTAGTAGTTGGAGAAAGGATAAGGGCAGTGTTGTGGGAGCAGCAGTTGCCCAAAAGCAGACGCAAGAGAAGGAAGAGGCAAGCAACAGAACAGAGGGCAGAGCTCCAGAAATTCAGGGAGATCAAGCCAAAAGCCCCAAGCAATAGAGACAGCAAAGTCTATAAGCAGTAGACATTCTTGTCCAGATCCTGCAGAGTAGAGATGATTTGTCCCTTTCTGTAGGAGAGCCACCCACCAAAGCTGCTCTATCACTGCCTTCTTCATCCAGACAGGAGAGAGGAAAAAAGGAAAGACTCGGATTGAGATGAATATAGGCAGAGATCACCAGTGACTGTCACAGGCAAAACAGACTCTTCTTGGGGAAAATTAATTATGTAACAAAAAAAATCAAAGTAGTATAATGAGAAATGAAACAAATTTGAAAACATCTTCCCCAAAACTCTGAGTTCATCTTTACTTCTGGTTTCTCGACCTCCTCCTCTCCAGTGGCATTGACAAAAAAGCTTTGGTAAGTTCATCATTATATCTCTGCTGCTCCTTACTCTTGTTGGGTTGCTCCCATGGGAGACAGTCCTCCACAAGCTTCTCCAACAGGAGTCCTTCATACAGGGTGCAGCTCTTTGTGAGCAGCTCTCTGAGAGCAGCTCCAGCACAGGTCCCTTCCATGGGCTGCACTCCTTAAGAAGCAGCCTGCTCCAGCATGGGTCTCTCATGGGGTCCTGCCTGCTCCAGAGTGGGCTCCATTCTCCACAAGGCCACAGGTGACTCCAGGAGCCTTCTCCAGCATGGGCTTCCCGTGGGGTCACAGATTCCTTAGGGCATCCCCCTGCTCCAGTCTGGGGTTCTGCACAGGCTGCAGTGATCTGTGCTCCGCAGTGGAGCTCCAAGGGCTGCAGGGGCACATGTGCCTCACCATGGGCTGCACCATGGGCTGCAGTGTCTGGAGCACCTCCTCCCCCTCCTTCTGCGCTGACCTTGCTGTCTATAGGGTTGTTCCTCTCACAGATTTGCACTGTTCTCTCTGCTGCTGTCATGCACATTTTTTTCCTCCCTTCTCAACTATGCGTTGTGGTTTAGGACTGGTATTCTCCAATTCAGTAATCCTGCTAAAACCACACCACTACTCACTCCCCCTTCCCCTCCCACTTCCTGCTCTGGCAGGATGGAGTTGAGAACTGGAGGCACAAAAGTAGAAAATCACAGCTTGAGGTAAGAACTATTAACTGGAAAAGAGATAAGAGAACAAACAGTAACAACAACAATATTATTATTAACAAAAGGTATGAGGCAAAGAAATTATTTACATGGGAAGCTGGCCACAAATACTGACCAGGTCTTCCCCACTACATTTTCTCCCCCCTGGAAAAGGATAGTCTTCTTCTTGGAAGGTAGAGAGTCTCTTTACTCATTCTTCTTAATGACACGGGGTGGTATTGAATAAAATCAATGTCTGGTCATGCCCCCTCAGCCACTCTTCTTCTCAGCTATTGCAAACACTTAACCCTGTCCTTGGCTGAAACCAGGGCACCCTTACCCCAGGGATGTCCCACTGTCATTGATGGGCTTAGCCTTGGCCAGGGGTGGGCCTGCCTTGGAGGCTCAAAAGTCTTGTTATGCAAACCCAATACAAATGACCATAAATTTCCTATCTGTTAATAGATAATTCTCTATTGTTTTGATATCCTGGAAATAGCTGAAAAAAAAGTGTTAATTCTGCAGTATTTATCACTGCTGCAATTTATTCTGTCAAAGATAATAGAATTAAGCACCTGCAGTTTCAGAAGTGGCAGGGGAAGTTATCTTCCAATCTCTGGTGATTCCAAAGGGTAGCATTTGGCCTTAATGTGGAGTGCTGTCTCAGGACCCGGGGCACTCCAGATAGTTTATGTAAATTTCCAGTGTACATATCAGGAAATGTATACTGAAAGTTAGGAAATGTCAACATATCCTCAAGAGCACTATTTTCTTTTTACACATTGGTGTGCTGTGTTCCAATGGCAAAGGCCCACAGTGCTAGTTCTCCTGCATTTCTTATGCAGTAAATAGCTTGGTGCCATGGTGCAGATGAGATGAAATGAGATGCTGAAGCTAAGTGGTTAAGGAAATGTGCAATATATCCAGCAATGTCAGTGCGTGTCCTTGCTCTCTGTGAGTTCTTGTTATGAGTGTTAGCTTCCTTTTACCTAACTGAAGCAGCTAGAAAAAGCTTTCTTCTTCATTTCAGCTGGGGAATCAAAGAGCACTGGATTTTTTGTTGGCCACATTGTTCTTTTATCTGCCAGTGGCTACTGAAATTGGACATATTACACATCATAACACAGCAGGCTGTATAGCCCTAGGTGAACATACAGCCACCACTGTGAGTCTGTGTATTGATTTTATTACCAGGCTGTCTTGAAGAGCTGGTCTTATATCTGTCAGCTGCCAGGGACCTTGGGTGATAATGACTTGAACTTTGTGGGTCTCTTATTAAAAGCCTGTGGCACTCAGAATGTCTTTTTTTGCATTTAATTGATATTTTATCAAATTTCTCCTATCAAATATTGCTGATTTATCTTACTGAATTGGTTACTGATGTAATCACACAGTTACAAATACAAAACATAACATGTGTGGAGGTATTTTCATTACTGTATGTGTATTGAGAGCTCTGGTATTTGCTAGCATGCATCACAGATATCAGTGAAAATTTCTTTGATCTGTCTATACTAATAAAAAAAACAAGGGCACAGACCACTGTCATAGTCTCAGGGCCCAAGGGTCTTGTGGGCATCCTGTGACCCCTAAAACATCTCTGAACCTCTAAAAAATACTATTTTTATATTTAATTTCTTTTTGTGCTTGTAGGTTGTGAAAGGACATGAAGACTGTTATCTACCATAGTAACATTTTTATAGCATGAAGCTGTGGGAATGTGTTGCATGAAGTGTCTTGTGGCAAGAGGAGTGTTTGAGGGTAGGGCTGTGACTGCTGCAAAGTTAAGTGTAGGGTGGGGGACACCCAAACCACTGCATTCTTCTCCATGTGGCCTTTTGGGAATGGTCCTGGCACAAGTTATCCCCTGAACTGTGCCCAGTCATTGTCTTGGAGAACTCTTAACTGGGAAAAGCAAAAGCCCTGCCAGGGAATATGCTAGCAATTATGCACTGCAGAAGGCTGGAGGTCTCACCCTCAACTCCACTGCCGGGCTCTTTTTCTTTTAACAGCGTAGATATGTCCTGTGTTTTATAGAATGTCTTGTAGAAATATTTTGGGATTAGATTATTAACAATTCTCTAACATCTAATTCTTCCCCATCTTCCACTGACTATATGTGAAACTTTCTAATTTTTGTACTGCCTTCTTCAGTGCTGGACCATGTCAGCATTGCCCCTTCAGCTCAATCAGTGGTGTACTTGCTCTCTGTTAATGGTTGTTATTGTGTTGGCCCTTTTTCCCTTGAACAATTTAGCTGTCCTTGCTGTTTGGAGGCATTTTTCTAGCTCTGTCTCCCTCAAGCATGCCTCCTGTAATCTGGACTACTTTTTCCCAGAGACAATGCCTTAATTCAGTATCTAATGTCTATAAAGTTACACATTTTGTTTCCAGTTCTGAATATGTGGTCAGCCTTTATTCAGATTTTCAAATTTCTGGACAAAATGAAAAAAAAACAACAAAGCAAAGCAAAAGTATTCTAGTAGTTCTCACTTCATGTGTAGCCATTGTATACCATCTTGTAAAAAAAATGGAAGATAACTAAACTGCAGACTGCTTCTATCCTTTACTGTAAGGGTCTTCACAGAAGGTTTACTATAACCATCAAATGCAACATCTATTTACAAATTCTAGTGATGAGATACAAAACTGTGATGGTTTTTTTTGCAAGAAATGCAGAATCAATAATAATTGGTTTAACTATAATAGTGTGAAAGTGCCTTTATCTACCGATTCAAGATTGATGCAGATTTAGGTAAATAGAGTTTGCTGCCTTCATACACAAATACATACGTCCTTAAATAAAGTATTAGAATACTTCCAGTGTAAATACACTTTAAAGCAAGTATGGAAAATATCTGTAAATGATGATTTCTCTGGAAGTTAGATGTAGTTATTGATGGTGTGACCTCTTCTGTAAAATTAGGAATAAGAATTTAAAATCTTATATGTATAAGATTAGGTTTATAGGATTGACTCTTTTATACTCTGCCTATGTCCTCTTCATACATGATGCTAAGTTTTCCTGCATTCTTCCATGAGATAGTGCTGTTACATCAATGAGAGGGGAGAACCTTTATATATCTGCATAGGTAGTAAGAATGAGATCCAGAGGTCACAGATTGTAAATAACCATGTAAATGACCTAAGGCTCCAAGCTGATTCAGTAAGAAATTGATTAGTTGATATTTCTGTAGTCTCATTCTGTCTGGAGTTATCAAAAATCTTGCTCAACTGCTCCATGCTTCAGGCATTACTTACAACAGCAATGTCATTCTCATATCTCTTATCTTCCTAAAGGTAGGATAGTTAGAAAAAAATTACTTCCATTTCAGATTTTTTCCATGACCTTCTGATATTTTTCTCTTCTGATTTTGCTGTCTGAGTTATGATTTTGCTTGCCTGTACAAAAAGAAGAGAAAACTCATTGTTTTGCTTAAAACAGAATGAAGCTTTCTGGCTGTTTTTACTTGCCTTTCTAGTTAGGAACCCTAGGGATACTTTAAGGCTAATTTTTGACCATAACAACAAAAATCCCGCTTTTTACTGTAATAAAGCATGAGATTATCTTAGGAACTCATGACTCTGGGGAGTTAGTCTTTAAGACTAAGCACTGATTATTACTAAAACTCAAGATAAAAACAATTTTGATGATTTAAAATAAGCTCTGCCCTTCCCGAGCTGCAGAACAAGACCAGTAAGCTGAATATTAGCCAGCAGGAGTTACTATGGTTTTGCATATATAAAATTATTTAGTCTATCTCTTGAGATGTCTTCATCTTGATGAAAGAAACTACAATTAGTGTTTCAGAAAACTTCACAGATAAGCTCCCTTGCTGGCCTCCCCACACTAATCGTGGTTTCCTTATCCTGCAGGATAAGGATATCCTACATTCTCTCTTTATATTTCACTGACTCACTCCAAGCCTGTCTTTGCATGTCAGGCTTTTCTGCTTCACCATATTCCATGATTCTGCCCACTGGAGAGGCTGAGCTGGAGAAACAGCTAAATGTGCATCCTTCTGATGTCAAATGTAAACTGCAATGGTCTTGCCTTGTTTATTCTTAACAAGTCTTGACAGTGGCCCCTTGCAGAAAGACAAGGTTTTCTTAGTAAATGTGTTGTTGAAAAACTTGTTTTGATTGACAGCAGCGACAATACCCCGAAGGGATTTCATACTGTAATGGAACTCTTGCCTTCTTTTCACACAGAGCAGGAGTAATGTGTGCAGAGGCACCTGAGTGGATGCTCCTTTCTTTCTAAACAACTTGGGGAGGGGAGGGGGCTGAGAGCTGGGTTCCTGTTCCTTTTCTTTTTCTATAAAGCACAAATGTTGTTAAAACCTGCTTTGGGGAGAGTTGTGTGAGATGCTAGAAAACATGTAATTGAGATAGTTCTGAAATTTGCACATTTGCCTTTTTTTTCTTGATATAAAGCAAAATTCCTGCTATTGCAGGTTTATCTTTTGCAATATACATTAGTTACTTATTCTTGCAGTGTGTTGTATCAATACATCATCATCAAAAGTTGTGTAAATCTGTCACAATACATGTAGTAATAATTTTATTATTGTCTCTTTTGTTAGAATGTGTTCAGGACACAGCTGCAGCATCTCTACTTCTGAAAAAAATCATCAAACATGAAAGGCCTTATGACTAATAAACCACTGCATACAGCATGTGCATGTGGATATGGTACATATATATGCTGCACAGACGTGTATTTATAGAAATATGCTGTCATTATGGCAAAAATTCTGTCAGCATTTCCAATGCAAACATCATTTTCAGAATTTGTGACACAGCTATAGGTTAGATCTCAGAATTTGAGACTTGCGTAATAATAATAAATCTTCTATAGATTTTTTTGTCTAAAGTATCGCTTCATAATGTATACAAACACAGAGACAGATGTTTGCAAAGTTTTTATTTGTGATGCTGTAATTAAAACAAATGTACAGTACCTAATTAAAAAAAAAAAAAAGGAGAAAATCAATTAATGACTCACCTTGCCCTGCACAGTCTACTTTTTTCAGTGTTTCAGATTTTTTTTTTCCTTTTGATAGCGAGGAAATATCATGTCTATTCTTTTATTCTGTGGCTGTTTCAGGCTTCCTGGAGCCTGAGAATTGCAAGAACTGATGTACTGAGCATCTCAACCCTTTGCAGACATGGTAGGGAATATGACACATTCCAGCTGAAGCTTGGACTCAAATGATTAGATTCTGTTTCATTCTTGTGTTCCAACATAGCTGGTGGAAAGACCCTTATTGAGGTGGACATGGCCCATGAAAGGGGTTTGGCTGTGAAAGATGGAATGTCTTCTGCCTTTTAGGCAGGCGTTACTCATATCAAACCTTCCTTCAGCTCCTTCTATCCTCCTCACAGACACCCTACTGCCCCCTGCTCCCCACCTTGCTGCTCCAGTACAAGGTTGTAGGGCTATTTGAAGATGGCTTTATTCTCACTTACAATAATTTCACAATTATAAGCCGCACCTTTTTCATTGAAGAATCCAGCCCACCCCAGCAGTGAAGCTTATATTCAGGTGCGGCTTATTTATGGACAAATCCCAGTGAAATGCCAACCTGGAAGTGAGAGCCGGCTGGGGAGGGTGTCTGGGGCTGCCTTTAAAGGCTTCACTGGTCTATGAAAACTGTTTGCAACTTGAGCACCTGACACCAAACCCCGCGCTGGCATGATTCTGCTACTAATTCGTTACTTTGTTACACACGCATCCTCACTTTAAAAAAAAAAAAAAGTGCGGCTTATATTCAGGTGTGGCTTATATATGGACAAATCCCGTGGTCTACCCGGCTACCAGGAGGTGCGGCTTATAATCAGGTGCGGCTTATAATTGTGAAATTACTGTACTTTTTTCCACTTTTAGACTCAGGTAGATAATTGGGGTTTTGGGGATT
This sequence comes from Sialia sialis, assembly GCA_009812075.1. Taxonomy (NCBI): domain Eukaryota; kingdom Metazoa; phylum Chordata; class Aves; order Passeriformes; family Turdidae; genus Sialia; species Sialia sialis. The sequence continues at coordinate 13,936,825 of VRYO01001589.1, forward strand.
ATCTACTAGAATTAAAAAATAATAATAAGAATAAAATCTGTTGCAATTAAGTTCTAATACAAAAAAAGGGAGATGAATCAAGGGTATTGTAGAAGAATGACCTGAACCTTTTACAACAGGTCCATATGAGGGCCACTAAACTGGCCAGAGAGCTGGAACACCTTTATTGTGAAGAAAGACTGAGAGAGTTGGGTTTGTTCAGACTGGAGCAGAGAAAGCTTTAGAGAGGCTGTATAAAGGGTGCTTATAAGAAAGATGAAGGATATTTTACTCTGGCTTGTAGTGGCAGGATAAGGGAAAGACATCAGGGTTTGCTTGGATGAAAGAAAGAAATTATTTACTCTGAGGGAGTGAGACACTGGAACAGGATTCCCAGAGAAGCTGTGGATGCCCCATCCCTGGAAATATTCACAGCCTGGTTGGATGAAGGCCTGAGTGTGGGGGTGAACCCCTGTAGCAGGGAGTTGAACTAGATGGTGTTCAGAAGTCCCTTGCAGACCAAACCATTCTATGATCCCAAAATGAAGAAAATCACAATTTTCATTTTGAAATGGTCAAAATGAAAGATTCTACTAGTTGAACTTCTGAGTGAAAAAAAAAAATCAATCATATGAAGTTCTCAAATATCTTTGTTTCAGCAAGAAAAGAATTCCTAAAACCAATGAGATAAATTACATTACTGTTCTTACTTAACAGAGTTGAAATTTGAACCCAATAAGCTTTAACCAAATGCTAATTTTATTCTCAATGTCAATGAAAAGATTTAAAAATATGTCAAAAAAGATAATGTAAATCTACAAGTGCCTATTGTCAGGCTGACCTGAAACTATATTCAAGATTCCTATCCTCTTTACATGCAGTTATGTGTACAGAGAGAAGCCTGACATCAGAGAAGTCATACTTTAAACTGGAGTTGTATGTAGAAAAGGCCCTTTGAGACTAGCTTGTTATTGTCACTTTGGATACTGATGGTAACTGAGGGTTTAAAACCAATTGTCCAGTGGCAGCCAGGGCATACAGGGTCTGTATGATGAATTCTTGGAACAATAGAGCATAATTTAAAGACTTTGTGATTCTTTATCAAAAATACATGTATATAAACACAGTTAAGTAGATGTGAAATAAATATCTTACGAATCATCCTTTGTATAACCATGACATACATGAATGTAATAGTAATAGAGTACATTGATTCAAAATGTGGATTTTACAGAGAGTTTCCTTCATACCATCTAAAGCACAAATAAGTTCATCATTAAGTTTAATTGATAAAGATAGCGTGGAAAGCACAAATCTCCTCTTATATTACAAGCTTTTCTGAATGGAAGGTTTTCCTGTCCTATAGCATGAGAATTCTAGGACTAATGCCCTTTAACTAAAACCAACACCACAAATTTGCTCTGATTAGCTCAAAAAGAACAAACAAAGCCCAGCTATGGTCTTGAAAATATAATCAAAGTTGTGGGTGCTTGCTTTGAAACTGTAGCAATGAGCAAAACCACAAACAAATACACATTTATTATCCATACAATAGAGCTGTTTGACAAGTGTGTTTTGTGGTGATTAGTCTCCATACGCCAAGTTAAGGTCTTGAGATCTGATATGTTGATTTATGCAATCATTATGAGTGGAGAAGGGTAAACTACTCTGACAGTAAAAGCTGAACTTCCAGTTATTTTCCTCAAATCTGAACTATCCATTTGTCAACCAGGGTGTGTGAACCAATTCCTTTCTATCTACACTAAGGTGCAGTTAGCCTTCAGTTTGGAAAAATTAAGGTGAATAAAGGTCATCAAATCTCTTTATCTGATTGTGGCCAAGAAAATTGCTGAAAGCAAGCAAGTATGCTGCAGGCACATTGGTGAGTTTTCACGATGCCACTGAGTAGAACCTTCAAATTTGCTGCCATTATAGATCATGGACCAGAATGGACATATGTGTACACACATTTAAAAAAAAAGAGAGAGAGAAAATTAAGATTTCAGCGAGACTGATCCCTCACAGGACACTCAATGATTGAGGATTTGGTTTTGTTTGCCATTTCCTCATTTTAGTCTTTCAGTGTATCTTATTTTGTAATCTCTTCTTAGCCTTGCTTTATTCTTATACATTGTTGTTATTATTATTATATTTATATATGGTTAGACTGTATAAATACACCCCCAGGAAAGCTATACGTACACATAAAATTAATTAGATTTACAATTCCAAATGATGGCCAGCAAACAGTATAGCAATAATCCCACAGAGAGAACAAATTAAATCAGCTAGCCAATAAATCAGAACAAGGAAATGATGTTTTCTTTTTCACACCCAAGAAATAAAATCTGAACTTGCCCAAATGCTTTATCATTTAAATGACTCTTCAAAGATGGTCAGAAGGTCATGATGTTTGGCTTTTTTTTTTATATAAAGAAAATAATTAAATACATCTTTAGTTTTTGTGTATGTTATCTGTCCCAGAAGGTATGACCTTGTCAACTATCAAGACTCGAATATCTCTGATGTTGCTACCATTTATCACATTCCAACTAAGAAAACAGCCACCTATTTATTAATTGGTTGAATCACCATCAGTAATTACAGTTGTGCTGTTTTTGCCTCTTAGCCTCTACAAGACAATGGGTGATGAATAATAGCATATTGCAGCTGGGGATGGGTGACCAAAAGCTAATGTTCTGTGTCAAAGTACAGGGCAAGAAAATTATTTCTTACCATATAATAATAATAATAATAATAATAATAATAATAATAATAATATCTTGCTATAGTCCTACCCTAGTTCCTGGGTAAAGGAACCTTCCTTTGATTTGTCCACCGAAGAAACAGAGCTCTGATCTGGTTGACCTCTATATCCCAAATTCATATAATCTTTTTGGGATCTAAGTGTCTTGCATCTCTTGAGACCATAATGTCCATCTCATTTCCTACCCCAGAATAGGCAGACAGACACAGATATCTGCAGAATGAAATTCGGACTTCGTATGTGTCCAAATGCCAACATTTTTGTCAATTTCTATTTTGCACTAAGTATTGTGACTTAGAAAGGGGCGTCTTGGTTTTCTTCAATATAAATGTTACTACTAATGAGAAAATATATATGTGCTATGGAAAGTAATATAACTAGTTTTTTCTTTTTCCTAATGATGGCTTAACACTTAATGGTATTACTTTGTCTTTCTATAATTTGTCAGATGAGCTTTTGAGAACAAAGAATTGACATTTAAGGCATGAGTACCTCCTCACTGACCCAAGACCTTTCTTTTTGATTCAAAACATTTGTGGCAAATTTGAGAGACAAAATTTTCCAAGGTTAATAACAAAAAGTGATAGCCAACACTGAACTCTGTTTCTGCCTGCATGGATGGACTGCTATCCAACTGCATCTTGAATATGATTAAAAACATAATTTGACTTTGAAATCAAAACGTATCTAACACCTTCTCCCCTAGAGGATCAAACCAGATGTGCCTTGCATTTATCCTGCTGTCAGCTAAACATAATTTCCTAGGTAGACATCCCCACAAATCCTGTGATATCTTAAAAAGTAAATTTCATCAGGGTAAACACATCTCTAAAGCATTAGACCAATGAAATTTTAAACCACATCTCACAAAGTTATATTTCACGAAAGTGGAAAGCAGTTTTTATTCCTTTTTGCTGCAAATTTTGTGAACATATGGTGTAATGTGGAAACATGGATAGTCAGAACAGTTAGCAGTTGCTGTGGTACTGCTGGCTTATTTCCACTTTACAAATTCATACGAAGCTAAAATATCACGCTGGTGACATATGCTTACCGGCTCTCCATTTACTGCCTGCAGCTATGGGCTCCTGTATTCTAATGGTAATTCTACAATCTGTTCACTGACAGCTCAGGGGGCCAGATGATATGCACACTACTGACAGGGACATCACTTTCATGAAACATTTACTTCTCTGCACCTGAATATTGGAGTAATCATATAGAGAGTCGACACACCATGAAATAGAGTTAGACTGAAGATTCTGAGAAGAAAATAGCAGACTGTCACTCAAAATAAAGTTCATTTTATACCCAGCAGAGCTAGGTTAAAAGACATTTCCATACACTGAAAATGCTTTCCATCCTTAAAGCTGCAGTTTAAAAGAAAAATGTTTTCCCCATATTTTTCTTGGGTGGCTCCAGGGATAATTACACTCCAAGACCTGCATTTGGGAATGAAGTCAGAATTATAGTGGGTGGATGGGCACTGAAAATTCAAGCCTGCCACCTTGTCAAGAGCACCACTAAACTACCCATGGGCAACTTCATTTCATCTGCTGCCAGGCTGGCTGCGAGGTTTTGAGCACACGAAGGCCATTCTCACGATGCATCCCTCAGATCAGACCCTCCCACCTTACTGAGGCAGCAGCACAGGTGCAGCTGAGCTTTCAGGGGTGGATTGGTGCCCAAAGAAATGCACGGCCAGCATGGGATTAGGGGGCTGGTGCTGGGCAGATACATCCATAAGCAGCCAAAGGAGTCAAAGGACTCGCTGTGGGATTGGGATCAGCTGCTCGCAGTGAGAATTACTGGACTGCTCCTAAGCAGACACAGGCAGGGTTGATAAGAAGCATATTCAGGTGAGACCTGGTGAAATGCATAATGCATTGCATAAATACTATATTTTCCAGAAAAGGTAATGATAAATTGCAAGGCAAAATATTAATTTAAATACGGAAAAAAAAAAAAAAAAAATTGCAAAAAGGTCTAAAAGACCAGGTAATATCTTTTCCCTTTGTCATTCCCACCAGAAGACAGCAACCAAGTGTCTCATATTATGAAAGAGGAACAGAGAAGTAAAATAAAACTAAGGTTATTTCCTTGCTAGTATAGATAGGTCAACAATAAACATAATGTGTGAGCCAGCAGTTGGTAACATGGAAATCACTTTTCCACCACCCATATTACCTGTGAATAAAAATACAGTGTGGACATTATTGTATTTTCTATATCTTGGCCCTTGTGAAAGTAATAAGGAGCAGAAATGGCATTGGCAAAGAAATCTAAACATTTCTATGCAGATGGGAGTGGAATTAAAAGCTGAACCGGAAAACACAGAATGAAATACTATTTGAAAAGAAAAACAATCATGTGGGAAAAAAAGAGATAGTATAAAATCTTTCCACATTAATGTACCACTGAACATGGAACATCTCACAATTTAGGAGGAAAGCACACAGAAAGCAAAATGGAGATTGCTGAGAAGTAAAGCTTGTGATTGCTACTGCTGGTGATCAAGAATCCTCTCTGTTAGTCCCTTGTGATGGTCCATTGAATATCTGATTTTTGCTCCAGTGAAGAAAACTGCCTTGATTATGCTCTGTTGGAATGATCAGATGCTGGAACAATGAAGTCAAACATTGTCTTATCAAATACCCATGTATAATATAACATGAAATTGCATGGATTCTTCTCTAATATCTGCTCCAGTGGTTATTTCAACCCTTTTCCAAATTCTGATTCTCTGTATGTTCTCAGTAGACAGATTGTATACAACAATCTATGCTATTAATGTGAAGTTATAAAGATTTTGTTCTATAATATCCAGAGCTCTTAAAGATTTTTTCATAAGATCTCATGATAAACTCACATATGCTCCTTGTGACCAGGTACCAGAGATTGGTTGGTTGTTTTTTTTTATTAGGAGATCTTCCATCTTGTTTCAGAATGGCAACTGTCATTGCCTTATTTTGGAATGATTAAAGGGATCACATGTCCTTGAGATATCCTGTGTTCAAGATTCAAACAGCTTTCATTTGTGTTGTAAAGATGTAGTACAAGCAACGTACTTTGGGTGTACTGATTAGAATTTTTTTTCACCAAAAGTTATTTATAGGCAAGGTTTTTGTATGAAATGCCTTGTTTTGCAGAAAACAGAAATTCCTGGATTTAATTTTTGAAAAAAAACCCCAAAACCTAGAAAAAACAAGAAACAAAATTGATCTATTGATCAATTGATCAATTGATATGAGCAGTTTTTTTAAGCAAAAATTAAGTAGAAGTATAAGAAAATTCCTGTAATTGTTTTTGCATTCTCTTGCTCAAGCAACAATAAAATACATAGAGGAATAACTGAAAAAATGTATTTCCCCCCCAAAAAATAAGATATCAAAAATAGAGACATATGAAAACTTAAAAGATTGAAAGATACCTACAATTTAGTATATTCCAACAATTCAAAGAAAATGTTCAACCAAGTATAGTAGCTACATTTTATAGGATTACCTGGAAAATTTATCTGCTTATATGACAGCAGGGATGGCTTAGGGCAGTGTTACCATGTGGTTGGAGCCCGTTACAGAATGTAGCAGAACCTGTATAGACATTTTATTCTTTTATGGAACATTTATTTATACATCTCTTGTTTTTATTTATCCAAATTTACAGTAGTGTCTTAAAATTTTATTGTGAAGAGTGCATTTATCTCATAATAAAATATCCTCTGCTTGTGTTGGAAGATGAAAAGACAGAGCACAAAATCTCTTCATTATTTTCCCCAATTTTAAGTTCTTTCAAACACACTACAGTGCAACTTTTTTTTAGAATTACCTGAAGCACTGATGTCCAAGACTTCCTCTAGAGTGAGGATGCCATAAATGCAAAGAGAATGGGTGACTGTCATGTAACTGCTGTCCCATACCTGGAATGAGGGTAGCACTGTGATGGCATTTTTGCAAGGTAATTGCAGAACTTCATGACTATAAGGCGCACTGGACTATAAGGTGCACTTTTTTTTGCAGCCGGCTCTCCCCACGCGGCTGCCGCAGCTGACGGCTCTCGCCACCGCGCTCGCGGCTCACACTTCCAGGTTGGCAAATTTCCAAACTTTGTCCATACATAAGGTGCACTGGACTATAAGGCGCACTTCCGGGTTCCGATCAAAATTTTAGTCAAAAGGGTGCGCCTTATAGGCATGAAATTACTGTAACTTTTACATCTCGATTCCATCAGACTTTTAAAAACTGAATTGTGGCTTGAATTTATGCTGAAGTATAAAGTGTGGAAAACAAGATATTTTGCTGTGTCATTAAGTAGATTCGGTGGATTTTGAAGAGGACCCTTCTTTTTACTCCAGTATCCCTGAGACACTGGAGGAAAACACATATTTCTACATAAAATATACACATTGCTCATATTTGAAACTTTTTGCATTTCCTTCTGTGATATGACACACTCTTTTGGGATCCTTTGGTTAATCTATTGGACTAAATAAAAAGGAAAACATATGACACAAAAAGAATTTAGGGGCTAATCCCTTTAACATGCACTCTTGGATACCTTGAAGCAGCCCAGCTCTTTGCCTTGCCGTGCTACCCCAAGCCATGCAGCCAGATGGTGGCACATGGAGGAATTTTGTTTGTACCTAACATCTCAATACCTCAACAGGTCCCTGCTCTGTATATTTGCCACCGGCAGTGACTTTTTCAGCTGCTTTCTCGTCCTCTTCTTGCAGCACTGGAGCTTCAAAGGCTGGAATTGAACTCGCTCAGGTGCAGCCAGCAGAGGCTTTTCCCTAATGCTGTCTGATGGCAAGTCGCACTCTGCGCCTCTCCTCTGGAGGGGAACTGATGGAGTTGCTCTGTCCCCAAGACCACGCTTGGCAGCTCCTTTCTGCCTAGAAATTTCCCAGGTCACGCTTGCACTAGCAAATGTTTTGGACTGAAGACTTCACATCAGTGTTGCTCTGAGGCTTCCTTTCTAGCACTCGGGCCTCTGTGCCTGAACAGTGCCTCATTTACAGTTTGCTTTTTCACATGTATGTTCTGGAGTCTCTGAACCTTCCAGGCTATATCACTGCTTTTATGGAATTGGTGAGTGTGTATGGCTTTGAAGAGTCACCTATGGAATGAAGGCACCCGTTGTTTTCATCCCATAGAAAATGTAAAGTAAACATTTTTTAATTAGGTAGCACTTTTAAAATAATTTTCTAAGTCTTCTTTCAGAAAGGGAATCAATGGTAAGAACAATATATTTGGATTCTAATGCTTACATACCAAATGAATGCTGCTCTTTATTTCTGCATAAATTGGTGAGGCTTCTAGGTGGCTTGGTTGTTTTGCAGAGGACAATTTGGCCCAGATGCTTCATGGCACAGAACACAGTTTTTACCTGTGCCCTGGGCCAGGCATCCTGTGAGAGCTGGGAGAGGACTGCCCGTGACTTTTGTGCCACTGCGTGGTAGTTCAGACAACAGACAGGCAACACATTTGGCTGCTTCCTGACTAGGAACCCAAAGACTTAATTTAACTTTCAGGATACACTAATTCTGCATTCTAAATAGCTTTGCACTACCACCCTTGATGCTTGAATATCCTTTTAGTGTCTTGTTTAGGTCACTACAGACCTCTTTCGGAGATGAGCATCCAAATTAAGCAGTAGGTGACCAAAGGTATTACAAATGATACCAGGGTTAAATGGCCTATCCTATCCATCCTAACATTGTGAATGAAAAATTACTTTGGACATGGATAAAGCAAGTAGACCTTTAAAGCAGATAGATACTAAAATATAAACTCCGGTTAAAAGCAGAACTCCCTTGTTCTGAGTTTTCTCAGAGTATTTTTGATTCTTTGGAGACAGCTCAAATGCTCAGTTTGTTTAGAGATTTTTTTTTTACCAATGCTTGGCTGCTGATTCAGTGCTGTCAAAGTAGCCATTTTACAGGCCAGGGATTGTGATGTCTCATCACAATATTTATCTGCCCATTTCTGCTCAGCTTCCTATTTTCCTTTAGATCCAGCTCTAGGTCAAAAGCTTCCAAATATTCCTTTTCCTAATGGTGAAGTCCCAGTCTCTGGGACAACATGTGTGGCACCCTTATTCACCCTGTAACCAAAAGATCTTTCCTCTTTTGAGCCTTCCGTTCTGGTAAGTGTTGAAGAACAACAAAACAGACTTAAATACTCACCTCTTTTCTTCCAGTTCTTGTAGCAATAGCATGTATTTTTCCTCTTGCCCTTTCCATTAGAGATTTTTGCTGTCGTTTCCTCTTTTTTAACCTCAGGGATATCTCCATATGTGGACTCAATACCTGTCTTTTTCACTTTTTTTCTGACTGTAGAAATTGGATTCCTTCATCTTTGTTTTTTGGTGATTGGAGAGTGTTACTAATGCTCATTTATTCCAGTTCTTTTGCTCTTCTATCAGTGGTACTATTTTCCTTACCAACAACTTCAGATATTGCAGCATCTTTTCACAGGATTTCATACTGGGCACAACACAAAAAAATCCCCTTTCCTTATAAAGTTAAAGTGATTCTTTTTTGGCAACACACATCCGAAAGATACCACAGAATATTAAAGTCCCAAACTGTCTTCTTCAAATGCTTTTCCAACCAAATTAATTTGCATATTTGGGTAGAAAGGAAACTAAGCTCTACTAAATAATACAAGAACCTATATTCTACAAGCTTCAGCTCTGATTCATGCTTCTTCCTTTTCTCAAGCCAGAAGTTACAATGAAGAGATGCTTTTATGAATCCACCTGCAAGCCTTTCTCCATCACAGAACCAGAATGGATACACTTTCTCCAGCATTGCACTCCTCATTTCACATCCTCACTTTGGTGAGTCAAGCTAGGCTGCTCTGGCTACCCTGGATAGTCCTGTCATCTATTCTGGAATTGATGAAATCTCTGGGAAGTTCCCCTTCAGCTATTCCCTTCACAGTATTAGAGATATTAGCTGTGATTGTCCCAAAAACACTTCCAGTTCTCTTAAAGTTATTCACCTACCTATCTACTATTTGCCCCTAATCAAGTAAAGAGTAGGTTGCTGGCTGCTCAGCTTTATCCTATAACAGCTGAATGAGTCACAGGACTGAGTCCTGTGTGAAGGAATTATCTGTATGCATGGCTCTTCATATTTAGAAAAAAAAAAAAAAAAAGCTGTGTTGTCCAGAACCTAAAACTAGAACTGATAGCAACTGATTTAACAGCTGGTTTTTCTTCACATTTCTCTAGAAATTACTTGAGGTCTTGACAACAAGATGCTAACTACTGATATAGACTGAAGATAATAACCATGGGAAGAAAAAGGACTTGTAATTAGCTTCCTCTCATAATAGCAAAAATCAATCCCCCCAAAACTTAAATGTCCTACTTCTGTGTCTCTGCCTATCACTGCCTGCCTGTTTTCATGTTTTCCCCTATAACCCCAGCGAGGCAGATACTTTGCTTCCCCTTCCTTCAAGCATGATTAGCTCTGAGATGATAACAAATTATAAGAGTTTTACGCAGTCTGAAAGAAAACTTTCTTGTTTAGTCTGAGATCTGTCAATTCTGTCTTTTCGTGCAATAGTTCGTCTCTCCAGCCATGGGCCTGGGAGGTGTCAGGTGCAGCTCAGAGGGTCACTGGGTGGTCACTTCTCACCTGGAAGGGTCCAACCACTGCACTGTCACCTTCGCTTGCTGCTCACATCATGGCTCATCCCAAATGTGGTGGGGCCACTGAGCTGCAGGAAGTCAAGCCCCAGTGCGCAGGGTGCAGACCCCTCTGCAGGGGTGCAGCCAGCCCAGGCCATCTGCACTGAAACTCCTGTCCATGTGCAGGTAGATTCCATGGCTCATAATGAACAGGCTCATTTACATATGGAAAGTAGCACCGAGGTTTTAGTTGGAAATGCTAATGGACATCAAAGTAAATGGCAGAGATTTTGATGAAGTAAGAAGTTAAAGTAACTCTGAGGCCACATGGCTGCTGCAGAGTTATCCAAATTCATTGAAATCCTGCTGATTTCATTACCAGTATATTGACAGAGAAATAATTTCAGACTTTTGCATAGTAGTTTAAAGTGTAATAGCTCTTCTTGCAACACTGTGAACTGATGCACTTAATTTAGAACAAGGGCATATTTTGCAATTAAATCTAAAATAGAGTAAGCAAACTGTGAATAAATTAAGACTTCTCTAAAATATGAGAAATCATATAGTGAGTTAGTCAGGTCTGGCTGTTCCTGAATGGCTTCTTCTACAGAAAAACTAGTATCAGGTGTGAATTGTTATCCTGGAGTGGGTTAGATCTTGAGCAAAGTACCTAAATTTTCAGTTACATTTCTCTTTTTTAAGAATTTTTTTTCTAACCCTTTATTGTTTCAACAGCTCATACAGTAGATGGCTTTGAGGCTTAGTAACTCAGTATTTTAAAATAACTGCTTATAATATACATAATAATTTAAGCATTTAGGACTTGAAAACCATTGCCTTTGGGGCCCTTGAGAGAAATGTTATATATATGCAAAGATACAGATGTTAGTAGGAGCAGCATGTACATATCCAAGAGCAACATTTGGCCCCCTTAAGTCAAATGAAAAAACTTTCACGCTTACATGCACACTCACAAACCCACCCTGCTGTGAAACTAGATATCATTTTCTGATTAAATGCTTACTCAGTCTGTCTGTACCACAGAGTGACTGCAATAGTAATAAAGCTCTGATGTGGCATGGATTAAACCTCGAGGACTTTGTGGTGGTGTATTTCTAGATAATTATGTAATCAATAAGAATAACACTTATCTCTTACAGGGCAAATTTTATCTTATGATTTTGGGTTGTGCCAGCATGTATGGTTTAAATCTGAAAACAAAACACTTCAATTTCGTGGAAAAATACAATTATCTCATAGAAATGGACTTTCTGCTGCATTCTATTTCTTTTATGGAATTGAAATTGCAATGTCTGATCCTGTGCTTGCTACAGCAAAGGAAGGTGATCCTCAGCAGAGCAAGCATAAATGAAGAGAGAATGCAGAGATTATGGGTGAGGTGATGTGCTCAGACTCGTGGCTGTTGTTCAGTGTGCAGCATTAAAAAAGGCAGATGCTAGTTTCTGCTGAGGGACAAATGGGCAGCAGGGAGGTGAGGAGCCTCCTATCTGGTACTTTTCCTTAGCTGATAGCTTCTCCAGCACTTCTGTGAAATTCAGAAATTTTATTTGCATGTTTTTCTGCTGGAGAAAGTCACTTTAGTGGATGATTGAAGGCAAAATTTGGCAGTTTTAATACTTGCAAATCCAAATTTTATAAACAAAGCTTTTAAATTATCTAAGTCCTACACATTAAAATGAAAGTGTTCAAGAGAAAATTATGTACTGCGTCTAGATTTATATTTCTTCTAAAAGAATTAGATAATGAAAGGGTAAATATATATTTTAACTAATTAGAAAGGATAAAAAATATTTTGATTTCATCTGGCTTAATTTTTTCAAACAATTTGTTCACATACTTTTTTTTCCCCGTCTAATTTTAAAGCAATTTAGATAATGTTATAATTAAGAAAATATTTTGCCCAGCTTTATTAAATAATATAGAACATTAAAGACTCTTCCAAGCCCTTTCCCATAGGTATGGACTCTTCCCAAACCCAAATCCATCTCAGGATTAAATCTTCTCTCCTCAGGTTCTAATTTGTCCAGGAAAAGCGAGGGCCCTGGTGTGGTTGTCCATTTGCCACTTTTCCCTGTCTCTGGTCTAAGATCAGAAAGGGTCTGGGCATGTTTCAGGTCTCCACACTGAAACCTCTTAGAGACCTCTGGGATCTGTGTGAGCTGTGACTTGTGCTGAGAGCACTAATCACACATGCAAAATGATGACTGAAAAATGATGATAAATGTGATAATATGGTACAATTAGGATAAAGTGATGTTAAAAAGGAATTATAAATGCTGTCCTTCAAGAGTGTAACAAACAGTTCAATTGCAACTCATCAGCTACTCCTAGGAGACGTTTTAAACTGGATGTTTTGACAAAATTTCTCTAATATGGTTATTCTCAGTGACTTGCAGAGACACTGGTAAAGGATTTTTTGGGGGCCATCTGGTTTGTCCATTGGTAAAAAAAGGGAGATAATTTTATCTCTATTACTTTGACAGACCACCAATTTGCTTTTGATATAATTAATATTGGCTCAGCACCAGTGAAGCTTTATTAAATTTAGGGGGAAAAAATCTCCTGGCTTAAGACACTGAAAACCAGTTAAGAATCAAGACTACAGCTATTATACTGGGATTTTCTATCACTGCTTACAATGACAAAATGGAATGAAAATATTTATACATATGGATTGCACTGGTAGTGAAATTCAAACCAGAAGTATTCCTGTGTGTCTTCTCCTGCCCTTTAAATCATAATTTAGAGCATCTGAGCAAAAAGTGCGTCTTTATAAAAATGAAAGCCCAAAAAACAGGGAGGAGTGAAATGTGGGATTTCTCACCACAGCAGTTTAATTATTAATCACACTTTAAAAACAAGGCCAGTTTCCAAGATTTTCTAAGTTGTGAATAGAAAAACTGTTCCAAAGAGTGATTTGAAATTATGGGGATTTTCTGGGAGAAGCACTTCAACAGTGGCCTCTCACTCGCCTTTGACTATAAAGGAAAGCAAATTATATTTACCTTGTTAAATTTGAGATGTGCTCTTCTTTTTCTCTCTTTTGTCTTTCTGGGAAACTGAGGTAGAAGAGCCTTTAAAATGTTAGATGCCAAGAATCTTCTGCTGTAAAAATTCCCTAAGACTTCCCCAAAATTGTCAATTAATGACTTGCAAATTGACAGCTTTTATTTGTTGTTCCATAGGCAGAACTCCTGCTAGCCTTCCCATGGAAAGAACTTGTGGAAATAGAAATATTGATGGTTTTTTGGTTGGTTGGTTGGTTGGTTGGTTGGTTGGTTGGTTTTTCACCCAGGAATTTTATAGCAAGGTCAGATTCTTACATTGCTGTGCTACACTGCCTGTTGAAGTTTTGTTTGTACAACAAAAGACACCAAATTAAAACTTCAAAAGAAAATTGCTTGTCCCTTCATTCTGTTACTGCTATCTCACTTTTGCTTTGGAAATATAAAAAAATTTCAAAAAATTTGATATGAACAAGTAATGAAAATTATAATAAGTTGCAAAATGCTAAACCAACTCAGGAGGAGCAAGAAACAATGACTGTAGATATTTCAGGGATGAACATACAAAGTAATTGTCAGGGTTCCCAACATGCAAAAATCCTTCAGACTAGGAATGCACCTGGAAAGTACCTGTACACATTGGTAACAGGAGAGACTAGGGCCTGTGTCTTGCCAAACACCAAGTGAGTTCAAGAGTTACACTTCATCTGGAAGTGAGAACAATACTTGTTCCAGTCTTCAGAGAGAATGGAATTACTGTTTAGACTAGAAAATTTCCAGTTCAGAAGGAATATATTTTTGGTTTAGGATTCAAATGCATGAATTTTGGGAATTTCAGAATGCAAATTGCTAATTAATAATACTGATTCCCTTAATTTCACAGATTGTCAAGGAGTTGAGAATATAAAAACATGGAAAATCTTTCCTGAGCACCAAACACAATGATGCCACATTATTGTGCTCTTGAAAAAAACCTGTACTTCT
>VRYO01001589.1:13962129-13982652 GCA_009812075.1 Sialia sialis
TGTCCATAGATAAGCCGCACCTGAATATAAGCCGCACCACTGGGCTAGGCTGAAGTCTTCAATGAAAAAGGTGTGGCTTATATTCGTGAAATTACTGTAATCATGGATAAAGAATGCTTCCTAGACATTAAAGGTGGCTAGAGAAGTGAGGTTAATAAGACAGAGCTTAAGGAAAAGGAACAACCAAAAAATAATCCATTATAGTAAACTTTAAAATATTAAATTAAATAATTGAAATTATTGTAGCTACTTTTTTCCTCTTTCTTGACCTAAAAGGTTGTCCTTTTGAGCATAGGTTGGAAGGACATGCCTGTAATAAGTGCAACAAGAGGCTGTGGAGTGAGTAACTATAAACAGTTTTATAAGCATGGAGATGAATCCATGAAGTCCACCTTGGCATCTAAGATCATTACTGGCAGAAAGCCTGTTAATGGATACTTAACAAATGTATGAGAACTACAAGGGGAAAAACAAATGCAAATGGAAACTGGGAACACAATGAAGACAGCAGAGGTTTACCTTAAAGAAAATATTTTTCTTTGAAGTATTTAATTTTTTTCCTTAAAATTAATTCGATAAATTGGATTCTTATAAACTATGATAAAATGTATATTGATGGTGCATGTAGTGAAAAGTATGCAGATCTTTAGTTCTGCAGTAAAGATAAAAAAGTATCTCTGTCCTACATTGTATTATATCCCATCCTCAAGCATGTTTTTTATGTAAACAGGAGCAATGTCAACCAGTGAATAATTAAAATCTCCAAGAACATGAGTATACAAACAAAGGAAAAATTGAACAGAACTATATTCTAAAGCAGAGGTTAAAGGGGCATTTCTGCTAACTTGGTGCTTGAATTTCATTATTTCTAATTTAGCTATTACTCTTGAATTTGTCCAGAATCTAAGAATAATAGTGACTTCTACCTGACCCATTTTTTCTGTGCTCTGAGAGATGATCAATCAGGTGTGAATCTTGCTGCTTTACAGGGCTCAGACAGATGACTCACACTCTGCAAGAATTTACCTGCCTCCCCTGACTGCAGAGAGATCTGGGAGTGACCAGCAGAGATTTAGACACCTCCAGTGTAGTTGCTGAGATGAATGTCACCCCACACTGTGATATACAAAGGGAACAGGCTAAAGGCATTACTAAATTCTTCCAGAGTTCCACAATCAGTCAATTTGAATCTAAATCTTATTTTTCTGAAGATGCACTGAGTCTTCACAATGTTTGGGGACAGTGATGTGCAAAATGGAGCAATGTTAGAGAACCCTTCTGGGCTCCATGTGCACCACATGGTGGCATGTATTTATTGGGAATCCTATCTATTGATGAAAGCAGACCTTTCCAGTGTTGCACTTGTGTGCTTTGAATAAAAAATTTTCTTTGGGATAAATTAAAATAGTTTCTGGCTTTTCTGTAGGAGGAGGAATCTGATGAGAAGGCAGTGGTTCCATTGCAGTCCTGCACTGACCACAGAGCTGACAAGTCCTGCAAAGAAAAACACAATTGCATCTGGGGATAAAACTTACTTAATTTTTTGCACACAACCATCTTTCATTAAACACAGAAGGATGTGTTGATATTCCTTGAAATGTCCAGAAGGACAATAACAGCAGATTCACCAATTGATCTTTCAACTGGAGGAGCCAGGTACTTGTTCACAAATCACCTCGAAAATGAAAGTATTTAAAGAACAGGAAAAAAAAAGAAAGTACACTCTTTAGGATATTGTTTTGCAGAAATGTTTCGTTTCTGATGCTAGAAGGAAACAAAACATCTGAAAGGAAGAAGCTCGTAATAAAAGCAGGAGACTTTAGTGAGGGCAGGACCGATAAATCTCATCAAGTGGGGTCAGTTTAGCAAGACAAGGGCCACAGCTTCCTTAGATTTCAGCTTTGCTGGGGAGAGTCACGAGACCTTCCTTGAGCATATGCAGCATTTGCTCACTTCATGGAATGAGAACTGGTGAGAAGATCTCAGCAAAGAGAGACATCCCCACTCTCTCACAGAGACTGCTGGAAGCAAAGTCCAAGCCCTCCTTTTTCTGGGAAGTTCCATGCAGCAGCCAGCTGACAAGGAGAGGGGTGAGCTGGTACAGCCAACACTGCAGCTGTGGAGAAGGGCTGCTCTCTGGGAGAGGAGGAACAGCAGAGATGGAGGAAAGCACTGATCCTTCATTGTGTCAGTAAGAAAAAGGGCAAGACAGGATTAATTTTGAATAAATTCAGTTAGACCCTCATTTGAATAGAGAGGCAGGTAAAGCTCAGAACAAATTAAAATTAAAACAATGTAAAAAAACATTCTTTAAGACCCAAATAAAAAAACCCCACATTCTGTCCAGAATCAATGCCCATGATTTAAGAATCATTGGTATTTAGTTCTGTGCACCACAAGACATTTATTTAATTAGAGAAATATGCTTTCATTGCGTTTTGAGTCAGTTAAATGGAAAAAAACATGGTTTTTATAAATTTTGAGCGTTTTGTAAAACCTCAACTCTCTCTGGGCTCTCTGATCTTTACCCTTGCTAATTATGTATTTTGTTTTCATTGTGAATACCATTTAAACTTCACAATCTGCCTTTACTCCTTCATTTCCAATGCCATGTAGCTTCTGTGCACGATTGCCATGCCGTCAGTTCTTCAAGGCATCCCTTGCTCTGACTTTGCCCGCGTTGAATCACAACTTCTCTTGCACTCGTGGGACAAACAAAGCCCTGTGGATCAGGCAGAAAACCATATCAGCTGACTGCGCATGGGGGTCACAGGGATTTGTCCTGCTGATTTGGGCATGGCCAAAGCCTCAGCCTGCTGCAACACCTGTGCTGTGTCTTTTCAAGCAGAAAACAAAGCCAGCCTTCCTGAGTTTTGCAGGAAATGAAGGAGCTAACTACATGGCTAATTTGCATGCACCCATGTAGCATTCAGTCTTTCAAGCTCACAGGATAATTTATTGAAACAAATGACTGCCATTTTCTATGTCATAAATGTAATATTTAATCTGCACTTTTTTCTCAGACAAATTTTATTATCTACTTGTCTTCTACAAGGTTTTAATAAGCTGTGGTGGAGAGCTGTACACAGTACTTAATGCATGCACTGATATGTGTAAGATCTAAGATCAGGGACGACAGTATATATTTATAGCAGTGTCTGGGAGATTATATGTAATGAATACATTACAGCCCATACACAGCAGAGGCAGAGTTAAGGATGCTCCTGAATCTGCAATGTGGCATTTCCTGGCTTCCGTGTGCTCATCCGTTCAACCTTAACACTCCCTGAACATTCTCCAATGGAATATCTATCAGCCCACATAATCAGCTTGCAAGTTACTCCCACAGAGAAAGATATTTCAGATTTTTCTCTTCCAAGACACATTAATTAATGCATTTTCATTTTGAAATGCACTACTTGCCAGCCAACATGTTCTCATGATGTTTAAAAAGCTTTAAATCTTCGTGGAGTAAGGCTCCCCAGGAAGGTTAAAAAAATACTCTCTGCATCCCATTTCCTTGGGGCTTCTCTGTTTTGCCCTTCCACTGTAGCTATTATGCACAGCTTGAATTCTGGGAAGACATGATATTGTTGAAATACAAGTAATTATACTATTCTCTCTCATTTTTACCAACTATTATTTTCCTTCTTTTCTCTTCCTTTCACCTTTTTTTCCAGCTGTCTTTATCTGCTGCAAACATCACTTGCAGAGAAAATGCCAGCTGAAAATTGATGACAGGTTGGTGAGATGTAAATGACTGCATATTTGGGGGGCCCAAATTACAAAATAGCTCTTTTGGTAACCAATTTAATCTGAATTCTTACATGCTGGGCAATTCTAAAGTGTTTTAGAAGGTTTTGTTCAAATTTCCTCTATGAAATTACATCTATAGTGCATTTATCTTTATTAAAAGCATACAATGTAAAGATGTGAAAAAATGCAACATCCTTGGTAGATCTAGCAAGAAGTTTTGGGTGGCACCACAGACCTTGTAGTGAAAGCTTACAATTAAGGAATTGCAAATTTATGTTAGTTCCTGAGTCAAATACTGCCCTGGAATAATTAAAGATAGACCCATTAGTTTGTAATAGCCAGAACAAAAAACAGATCAAGAACGCTGGCATATACATTTATATAATAATACTTTGTATTATGAATGGGGTTTTTTTGACAATTATGAGTCTGTAGTTCTTTGAAACAGAAAAACCAGTTGCCATTGCAGATTGGATTTTTGCTATGCAATAAAAATCATAAAAGAACATTGTGTTGCCTTTTGATTATCTTTTATCTAATAAAAGGAGTAAATTGTTGAAACCCTGTGTTTGCAGAAAAAATGGCACTGGAGAGGATATAGTAGATGAAATGGTGAAGTTAGATTTTTTTAATGCCAAGTATTTATAGGTAAAAATGGCCTCAGCAAGAGAAGTTCAGCTGAGAAATCTGAATGTATACACTACTGATTGATTTGGCCACCTGTGTTCATAAAACTTCCAAACCCTAACAAACAGAAGTAGGTAGTGAAATAAAGATTGGCTATTACAAGTTGGAACAGCCCTAACAGCAGCTCTTGAGACTTGATCCAGTGATGTTATTGCCTGTATTAAAAGTCCATGCTGCTTTGGCTGTGCAAACATCCAGAGCTGGACAGAAACAAATGCCATGGAACGGGAACATGCTCCTCAGCCCGAGTCCACCAAGCATCATCTGCTCTCACAGACAGCAGGATTACATTTTAGCATGAGGTCATCAGAGCTGAACCACTGGCAGCCTGGCTGTTCTCAGTACACTGTCTCAGAGGTGGAAAATGATCGCTTAAGCCTCTTGACAGCACCGGTGAGACTGCTGAATGAAATGGGGTAGATCAGAAGCAGAGAGGCAAGATCTGTGCAGCTAAGGTTTCTGCCTTTCTGTCAGAAACCCCCTCATGATATCTAGTATTATTATTTATCCTGAAGAACATTTTTTTCCTCTTGTTTAAGGTATTAGGGAATATTGGTGAGAAATACAGGTTGATAGGACACCTCTCATAATTGCCAAGAGATATTCCTTAGGGAAGAGATGTTTTGACCATGTTCACATTTTACTCTAAAGATGAATGTGTGTCATTGTTTTAAAAGGATTAAATTGATACTCTTTGATGTATCTTTACCAGGTTTTATGAAAGCTTTGACCAAACAGTGTGGGTGATAAATTCATTAAGGGTGATAAACTCATTATAGTGATAAACCTGGTATGGCTGATAAACTCATTACAGAAGAGCCCTAGTGGTGGCTGATGCAAGGCTTTCTATCACTGTCAGCAAAATTGCAAACGATAAAACTTCTGCTCACATAAATGATGGTCTTGGCACACTCCTCTCTTCCATCTTACCTTGTTCAAGGGGTGAGCTTAGACAGTCACAGAGTTTCACTTATTGTTTTCAATCCCACAACTCACAAATCCCTACATATTCTGGTTAACAAGTCCAGGTTCTCAGCTGATTTCTGACTTTTCCTCATTCCTGAGGCAGACCGGGAATTCCCTCCCTGCCTTCCTTTACTTTTCCAACCCTGCCCTACCCACAGATATTTCCACCAGACCTCCTCAGATGTACATGATGCACAGATGGGGAAGAGCTTTCCTCCCTCTCTCTGGTCTTGCTTGAGGAGGTTCTGTTTAGTCCCACCACCATGACCATCTTGTTCAGGCCAGCATCCCATTTCTTCTACAGCCTTCCACATCAATCTTTGCCCAAAAAAGATCCTATTGAGATCCTTTACTCCAGATGTATTTTCCCACTAGCTTGATGAGAAATTTCCACCTTTAATGGCCCAGCTGAAAGCAGAAACAAATTACTTGCAACATGGCTGTTGCTATAGGGTCTTCAAAATTTAGATCTTTCCCTCCCTCCCCTCAGCATCTGTAGAATAGCATGGGATACATACTGCAAGAAAGATCATGTGAAGAAGAAAAGTAATGGCATGATTCTGCATCTGGAAAATGTATTACTAACAAGAGCTCTAGGTTTTCAAGATGGGACACCCAGTACTGATTGCAGTCAAGTGGCTTCCTTGACTGATGGGTTGAACATTTGAACATGGTGTCCTCAGCTGAATCCAAGTACCATGTTCACTTCCATACTCAATGTCTTTGCTCAGATGAGGAGCTTTCCTAGTCCCTAGTAGACTTCACACTAAGTATTTACTAGAATATGCAAGGAATTTAATCTTAGAGAAGCATTCAGTCTATAGAGATCCAAGGGATTTTAGCAGCTGCAGATGCTTTGTCTCTCTGACAGAAATAAAAGAAGATACTAAGACAAGTAAATAAACCATCACATTTGATAGCAAACATACTGCATGTGGCAACTCTGTCACTTGTAACATGACAGAAGTATGCCTGAGTAGGATTAAGGAGGTAGGATTGTGATGATTTTATTTTGGTGCCAAGGTAATTTTTCTGAGGGATAGTTTAATGATTAGCAGATTGGCTCAGTACCACAGAAAAAAAAATTCTCCTGATTCTGTGCATTTAGGTTTTTTCTGCTAAATTAATGAATAGAATTGATAAAAGGTCTTACAGATAGCAGAAATGGTACAAAGGAGTTGCGGGAGTCTACCTTCCTAGCATAAGAGCAGGAGAAGGAGAGCTGCAGGCACAGCGTGGCAGGGAGAAAGCAGCCCCTTTCAGCAGCTCTGTGTACTGTTGAATCAGGCATCAAGATACAATTTGGGGATTTAGATAGAAAATTTAAAGAAAAAACAGGACCTGACTACAGGGCAATATTTGGTCTCATTAAATTTTGGTTCTAAAAGTCTCCATCTTAACTTTTATTACTTTTGTGGTGATACTGCAACAATATTTATGGAAGGATTCTTTATAAAATATATTCAGGAAGATTATCTCTCTTATAGTCAGCCTAAGCCCAAAGTCCTCAACATGCAAATCCCTGTATATGGGAGTGCAACATGCACATATCTTTATATGCAACACTACAGGCTCAGAGTTGAAGTCTTACAAAAAAATTTGAATTTCAAAAAGGAGAAGAAAATAGCACTTGCAGTGGTATGGCCAGCTGGTGACTGTTTCATAACAAGGCCTTTTTTCTCCCTCCTTTAAATATAATTTACTGGAACTTTACTTAGAGATGCAACAAATTAGCAGCTATTCATTTTGTAATGAAGAAGGCCTCATGAAATCTAAGCTGTGAATAGGCAATCAAAATTTATTTGGATATAAAGGGTTATTTACCAGGCTAATATTTCAATATTGAACTCCATACTGCTATCAGTACCATCATAGACCATTCTATGCAGTTGTTTTAAATCTTTATGTCATTGCATTGCCTCTGATTCTGCACAGTACCTGTAGCTATTGCTAATCCCTGCATGAAAGACCACAAAAAAAAAGACAAATTTGCTCTTATTTGCATAATATATAAATTTAACTCATCTTCTCTCAGGTCTGAATAGGCAAAAGGAAGCTTTTTGCTATGCTGGAACAAAGTAAATTCTGGGTATTCACCAATATGCAATGTGTTACATGCAGTCTACTGAAGTTCAAACAACTATTAAAAGCACCAAAGGAAACCAGCCTTGGTTCTTTCAAAGCAACTACAAAATATGCATAACAACATCAGTTCAAACAGCCAATCCATATGACTTCAAACACCCAAATAATTTTGCACTTCCATTCCATTAGTTAGCCTTTAGGTGGGCCACCAATAGCTCATTGCAATGATGTTTTCTATTATGTCCAGAAAATGTTTCCCACTTGGCAGGGTACTGGTGGTGTTTGCTGGTAAAACAAAGGGCTGGAGCTTATGAATTATGGGCTCTTGTTGCTATGCTTCTTCTTTGCCCCTGAGCTTCTTTCTCTGTGTGCTCTCTCTTTCCCTCTCCCTATTGTTTTGAAGAAATGGTGGCCAATCAGATGGGCAATTGCCATTCTGGCACTGAGGTTTCTGCAGAGTTTTGGATGAAATTTGTGTGACTGCAGAACACAGAACATGGGCAGCAGAAGCAGCAGGTTTGTTGTGCCCTGTCTGCTGGGAAAGCAGGTATCCTGGATCCTGGAATATGGTAAAAACTTTCAAAACCCAGAACAGAGCTTTTAATTATTATAATCTTTTTCTTGTCTCACAAAGATATGTGTGGGGAAATTTAGGTGTATAAGACCCCAGGAGCCTTCATGGTCTGTGTGCATTCTTTCCTCTCTGAGGGTTGTCTTTGCTTAATAAATCAGTGATTTTGCTCAAAGGTATGCAGCTGCCTAATTTTGGATAAGCAAAATTCAAAATCCCAAAATCTCAGTTTTTAAGAGGAACTTATACCTATGACAAATTTAGGTAACTAAAAATTAGAATCAAACTGGAAACTAATCATAGAAAGCTCATTTAAATCATTACTGAAAAACTGTTACTCCCCAGGTTTGGAAACAGGTATCCAGCTGAATCTGAAAGATCTCTGGAAGTAAGCTTTTCTCTCCAGTACCTACAAACTCTTTTGTTGCTAGTACATGGGGCATGGAGAGCATTATGTCATTTTGGGCAACAGGTCCCTTGCCATGTCCTGAAAATTTCAATACACTTTAGTGCAAGAGAGACAGTGTTCCATGTTGTTAGTCTGGCCAGCAATATGGATATTGGAGTTTTCTCCCACATGCATTTTTATCAGTCTGAGAAGCTCTCCATTAGGATTTACTCCCAACTGCAGTTGTACTTTTGTCTATGGTTCTCTACACAGGTCTTTCATTGAAAAAAATTATTATTATAACTCTACTGGAGTCACAAGGAAGAAGCTACGTGGGTATTAGGTCACCCATCCTCTGAGCAAGTTATGCACATTATGTGGGAGTGTAACACATCTCCATGAGCAACAGCCTCACTCGCTTGTTTTAGTTACTAAATAAATTAACTGTAAGTATCAAGAAATATTTTTAAGCAATGAATGTACCAGATCAGGGAAAAATATTCAGAAGGTATGAAGGAAGTGAAAATAAGTTAACCATGTGCTCAAGTGTTTTGCCACTTTTGCTGAGACTGATTTTTCACAGCTATGCATGTATTTCATTTGTCACCTTGCCCTCACCCGGGGACTCAGGGTCCTGCAGAATGACAATAGGAGCCCTAAATCCCTGTCAGCCAGCCAAAGCCACGTACTCTGTATAACAAATCTCTTTCGTCCCCAAAGGTGGCCTCAAATAATTGTAATAAATCTTTAGTAATGCATTTCTGTATCTCAAACCCGTAAAGGTTGATGGTGCTATTCTGCCTGACCCTGACCCACAGCTGTTTTCTCCGTGAGCGCAGCAGGATTGCTCGTGAAGTGATGTACAGTGGTGCCCAGGAGAGGCAGAGCCTGGCTGCTGTCTCTCTCTCTCTGCAGGTGCCAGGTGATGCTCACTGTCCCAGCCCTGCTGGTTTGCAGTGCCCTGGGCAGGAGGAGGCTCCCTGCGCGCAGGGTCCAGCCCACTCCTGCCAGGCTGTGCTGCTTGATTGAGGGTTTAATGGAGCTGCCTCTGCTTTAGCCACAGCTTTTTTATACTGCTACTTCCTGGCTCCTCCTCAGCGATTTCCTTGTTTAGTTTTAACATTTTAATTTTGCCAAAATGTTAAGGCAGCTCTTCACCTGCTGACTGGGTGTAAAAACGCAGCAGCAAATGGGGGAAAATAAAAAAGGTGCTTAGCTCAGCTGAAGTCCCTCTCTCACCCGCCATAAAATTAATTGTTACCATTATCTAGCTGCTTTCTGGAGACCATCAAGTTACCTGCTACACAAACTGAGACGGCAGTAACAGCATCTGAACCTGACATACAGCCCTGCCCTTGGTGTATTAAATCATTCTGATGTAATGTCTCACACACCACATGACTCACCTATTAAACCTTTCCAGGGGCATGTGCTCTGCCAGGAGGAGAGAGCTTGTAATGAGGCCAAACGCACAGAGGATAAAAGGAACATATTATGAAAACAAGCTATTCAATAGAAGCTGTGCATGTTAATTTGAGTGAATGCATTTGGACATGCAAGAGATTTGCTGTTTCTGTGTAAAATATTTCCAATTCCTTACTTCCCATTGCAAAGCTCATTGAGTCAGCAGCAGCTTGCCACTTTCGTTCCAGGTGGCGTGATATGTCTCCTCATGCACTAACTCATATAGGTCATTAATATGCTAAATAAGTTGTAGCCAATTGGCTCCCATGGTGACAGCTCCAAAAGCTTCATGAATAATCAAAGGAGCACCTGGAGGCATGAAATTTTCATACAAAGAGTTTCTAGACTTTGCATTAAGCTCTGAGCAGGGACAGACAAGTGATAGACATGACTGGCACTTTGAGGAGTTTCAAAAATAAGAAGTGTTATTTTGAAAGAAAATAGCAATCTTATTTAAATAAGAATACATCTAAAACTCCATTTCCTGGAGCATTTCTAAAAAAGGTACCTAAAGTGGTTCCCTTGCCATCTTTTGGACAGAAGCATTTTATAGTTTTGGTGAGGGTGAGTGGGAATACTTCAGCTATTCTATATAATCTTCAATAAACTCAAACAGAGCAGTAGGGATTCACTGACAGAATTAAACGGTGGAAACTTTAGGAAATTAATAAATGATTGCTGCCTTTACCTCTTTTATCTGAAAAAAGTTATATGCGTATAGAATTTACAGTCCTATGCTTTCCCCAAATCAACTTGTGCCTCACAAGTTCCCAGTTCTGGCAAAGAAATAGGAGATGTGTTGTGCAGTCATTAGTGTGGGTACAGAGATAGCTGTAAGAAATCAGGCAGCTCCAGTATTTCCCCTCCCTGGGGCTGCTGTGTGCAGGAAGCTCTCTTGAAGGAGTCTAGCGCTGGAGGACCCTGCCTCTCCAAAGCTTTACCCCTCTGTCCTCTTGTCTGTTGAGAGTATTGATTTCTCATGCAGATGCTCTGGGAGGAGCAAGGAACCTCAAGGTAATCATCTCTGTTTGACATATTTCTCGTACGGATGCTGAAAAGACAGCAAGAGACGCAGTCACTTCTTCTGGCACTGCTAAGGGTAGTTTTGCAATCACTTTCTACAAATTACATCTACTTCAGTCTCAGCTGTATTTGGCGCATTTCAGATGACATCCTCAGCAAAATATTTGTGCTCTGCCATCTACTCAGACATAATGTCAGTCTTGGTCACCAATAAAAGAGTTGGAGACTTCAAGCTGTAGAAACACCATGAGCACCACCATGATACTCATGTGCCAATTTTGGTGGTGATGAAAATCTACAGATGATGGAGTTAATCAGAACTGGCACAGCTAGGGCTGGCTAAATAACTTAGAAATCTTTGGTTTTCCATCTTGGACACTTCTACAAGCAGAAAAAAATGTGCATGAATATATGGCCAACATGGCCCCTCATGAGCAAGGGCAGCCCATACTTTGGATTAGTGAGTTCTGTCCTCATCAGGACTGCACAGAAGTGATTAGAATCTTTCTTTGCTGTCTGTTTTAACAGTGACATGCAGTAATGGTATAACAACAGAGACACAACTCATAATGTTACCAGTAGGTAACATGTTTCTGGGAGGTAACATGGGAAAACTCAAAAGGAGTTTCAACAGGATTTTTGTTCACTAATGCTCCACAGAGCTCTTGTGCATTCATGTACTCACACAGCAGCAATTGTGCTGGCTTACCCAGGAATGCAGTCATAGGCAGAGGCTGATCAAACATTAAAAAATTAGAAAAAACACCCATAAAAAATCTACAAAAGAGAAAAAACAAGGTATTTTAAAAGGTGTTGACAGGTTTTTAATGTTTTAAAGAACTAAAATATTGTAATTTTTTAGTATTATCTTGGTGATTAAGAACATGCACTTTGTACAATGTTGTTCTTCTAAATATGTGCTCTGGCATGCAGAAAAAATTCCCACATGAAAATGCACACACACGCTCACAGCACACTCATACCTCACAGCTTTCTCTTGAGATCAACCATCAGCTAGAAAGCATTGAAGATGACTTTGCAAATGTCTTGGCTTAGACAAAAATATTCTGAAATCCTTTAGTTCTTTCATTCATAAAGAAACAGAACAAAGTATTTTCCTGATCAACTCCTCAAGGAGAAACTTGAAACATCCACCATCAGTGGAGTGATGGCATTGACTTATGTAGGCTGTTAGAGTTTGCTCAAGTCCTCCAAAGACAGTGATTTCCAAGGCAGTGTACAATTTCCAGGATGGTTAACTCTGTTCTTCATGAAGTGAAACAGACAAAAGTCCAAGTGATGCTCACATTATCTTCTTGCAAACTTCCACCACACATGGTACTGTCACCATACCTTGTGCCTACATCTTAGGTGGAGACAGCCTGATGCAGGTGTGTACTGGGCAGGATAATATCATCACACATTTACCTCCACAAAAAATGAGAGTATGCATCCTCAAAGACTGTGTTATGAGAAGCAGGGAATAAGTCTGGTGGTCACAGGATCTCTGCAACTGTATTGACTATGACAATGATGAATATCTTTTAGTAGTAATTGGTATGGGACAACGTTTTGGATTTTTGATTATGTGAAAATGTGTTAATAACCTAAAATGTGTAAGTGACCCAAGGATGCTCCAAATAACTGACACTGCTCACCAATAAGTGCTGGATGTAGAAGGAGGAAGGGAGCATATTTGGAATGATGATATTTATGTTCCCAAGTAGCCATTACACATTTCAATCCCTGCTTTCCTGCAGATAGCTGAGTACTTGCCTGCTGACAAGCAGTCAATGAATTCCTTTTCCTCCTTCACCTTGCTTTTTCTTTACCTATTAAACCATATTTTCTCACTTTTACTGTTCGGATTCCCTCCCTCATCCTACCCTGGGGGAGTCAGTGAGAGGCTGTGTGGGACTGAGGTGCCTATCAGGGTTAAACACCACTGCTAACATCCCTCAGAAACATCTGGAGGGCATTGAAAAGCTCCTGACTCTGAAGACAGCTTCAATTTCTTTTCCTTCAGGGGTGCTGTCTCCAGTTTTCCAAAGATCCAAAGTGTAGAGGAGGTAAACCTTAGAAAGATGTCTTCTCTCACATCTTCTTCCTTCAGGTTTGCCTGTGTAGAATTTTCCTTTCTTCAATTTGCTTCCAGGATTCTCTGTGCCAGATTTATGAATCTTTGTGGCTTTGTAGCCACATCCAGAATATACAGTTTGGAATCCCACATTGATTGTCTGTTTAAGAAATTAAATGCCTCACTATATGTAAATATATTTTCATTTGAAGATAAAGCGCACAACTTAGAGTAAGGACAGTAAATACTTGCAATGACTGATAGAAAATAAAGGAAAGGGTGCAATTCAGGAATGGTTTGATATGACTCTACATGTTAAGCCTTATAAATATGTTACATGCAATAACATCTATAAAGCATGCTCACTTCTGTTTAAACTTAAACTCTATACTGTGTGAAAGAATTTCATGTGAGATAATTACCAACAGGGATAAAAGCTTGACTTTGACATTTTGAACATGCATCCTTCTAAATTCTGTTAGAGTCATTTGTAGTATCTAAGCAGCTATAAAACAGATTGGTGGCATCTCTTCTGACATATTTTATGTGTGCAAGTCCTCTGTGCTGTAAGAATAATGCTACTTCTTGTGCTGTTTTAATGCCTTCCTGGATCACAGCTGAAAACTTGCCCTCATCAAAAAGGACAGAAATGCCATTGAATTTAGTTACACCAGAATTTCTTCTTATTTGTAAAACCTGCTGTGATTGAGGGTTTGGTGGAAGTCTGTGTTGGTGATTAATCTGTCAAATTGACTGATATTTTAAAAATATATCTTCCACACAAGAACTGCAATATCTTCTGTGCTCTTCCAGGCTTGAGTCTTGGGATCACCTTGGATGACACCTGGATGGTGCCATTGCTGACTCATGGAGCTGGGTCTTGGCTGAAACTGCTCTCTGGCTTTGCAGCAGGATGAGGCCCAGCCATTCCCATCCAGAAGCCACTCCAGCAAGTTCTCCAACCTAAATGAGCTGAGGATTGAGGCAGCAAATCAGTGTAGAAGTAAATACATGGATCAGCACAGGCACTGCTGTTCACCTTGACTAGGTCTGTGACTCGTTTTCTCAGCTACAAATCAAAAATTCTTTTATTTCTTTTAGACCTTTGATAATTTTGGATTAACAAAAAACCTAAAAGAAGTAAAAAAGTCATCTTTGTAATTTAAATGATGCAGAAATGTTTTTTTATTCTGAGGTCAATATGCTGTGTCTACTTGGTTTCACTATCCTTAATGTTCCTCTGAGATTCCTATTAAGAAATAAACATAAGAAAAAACATCCAAAAACCTGTAAGGGCTTTTTTCCCCCCCGCTCCTGTTTTTTTAAAAATTCCATTTCAATAGATTTCAAGAGAATCTCTCAGGAAATGAAACCTAGCTAGCTGTTATGAGGGGCTCAGTCTGCAGTCCTGGTGTTCCATCATGAAGCTATTAAACTCTGTGAGATTTTTTCTGCCCTTACATTGAAGACAAGAGTCTTTACCTGGAGCTCTGAATTTCCTTGTGTCCAGAAGTTTCAGAGCTTACTGTCCACTTCCTGCAGAAATCCCAGATCAATAGATGTTTTCAGCAATTACTCAGCAGATGTTGCAGATTCTCCCAAGTAAGAAAATCAACAGATAGGTATTATAATATAGAAGGTAAGATTTTACAAAACTGGCAAACAAAGAGTATCTCTTTTCTAAGCAGCCTTAAGCCACCACAAACATCTTTGTTCACCAGGGAGTATTGATATTTGACATATTCCATTTTGATTTGAACCTCTTCTGACTTGGAGCAGGTTTCCACTTTCAGCTAGCAGGTTCACTATTGCAGGTTTAATGCCTGCCAAGGGCTGCATTTGTGGGGTTCACAAAGTAAATAATACATTTTTGCATTCCTTTGCATATTTGCTATTTTCAGATTGTCACTCTCAGATGTATTAATGCAATGTGTGCATCAGCAGATATATTTATTAGGTGCCCTCTAAATTAATGAAAGAAAAAAAAAAGAAATATTTTAAGGACATAGTTGACTTGAATCATCCTAGATGCATGCTTAAGGATGAGGTCAGTCATTCCTTAGCTCGTTTTTATTGTCTCAAAAGTGGTCAGAGCTGATTAGTTAAGGTATAGATGTTCAACCCATAAACAGCTACATGTGGGGAGATGAATCTTCATTGCAGAGTCCAGCATATGTTATTAATCAAAATCACAGTAAAACCGGTGTAATGCAGATATGTGGATGATATATGTACATTATTTAGAAGGTGGTTTCAAAACATCATCTTTCTTAATTGCTTAGGTAATTATAGTAATGCTATGTTTTATTGTGCTCTTTTCAAACATCAATATAAATAATTGTGAAATAATATTTGAATTTCTAATAGCTATAGAGATTAAGTGGAGCAGAATTCTAAATTATAGAGGTACATTTACAAAAAAAGACAAGAATATTCTAGAGCTTTGTCTCTGGTACTGTTTATTCCTGGATGTCATCTTATCCAATGGCATAAATACTGCTTTTATAGCTGTCATATAAAAAATCTTAGATATGCTTATCTAAGACTTATGTCAGTTGCTTGTTTATCATCTTTGACTATTACAGTAAATTCTATTTAAAATCTTCAATTTCTGGAAAAAGCTTAATCTTCTAAGCTTCAAAAAGTAAATAATGTTCAATAAGAGGCAACAGAATTCCCAACCCTGCTAGCAGCTTCTCTCAGAATCAATTTCTCTCAGAATCAAACCTCTTGGTTTGCTTGTTTGCTTTTTCAGCACCCATATCCAAATCAGGAAGAAAAGGCCTGGATCTGTGAAAAGACTCTGAGCATGACATTGAACTGCTTTGATTCAGTCTGGCAGTTTGAATGTAGAACAGCAGCACATTGTAGGCTTCAGAGCAGAGCAGTCACAGACTGCCATCTGATCTGGCCCTCTGCATTTCAAGTGGCCTTCTGTCGCTCTTCACCTCCAAGACACCTGATAGTTCTGGAACACCCAGTTTTTCTGTCATTTCTGAACCTGGTCCTCCCCTTTATCAGTGCTTTGTGCTGTCTCTAGGCAGTAGACATAGGTCTGCTGTGCATGGTTGGCTGTTCTGCAGTGGGAAGTGGAGGCCATCACAAACCCTCTGCTGAAGACCAGCTCTCAGCTGCCTGAAGACAGATAACCCCTCCATTCCTTCACCATGTTGAGAGGAAGAGCAATATGTCAATTTCCAGCAGACTGGCGTGGTGTGTGGCCACAGCTGGAGGAGCCTCTTGGAGCAGCTCAGGTGCACAGCTGTCTCCATGCAGGGCTGGAGGTCTGGAGGCTGAGCTGCTGAGCTCTCTGCTACCTGCACCTGAATACTCCATCTTTCAACCTGTGCTTGGCTGCCTCAATGTGTTTGCTTTATGTCCTGTGCTCCAAGCGGTAATTTTTTACCTGTAAGAATAACTGGGGACATTGTATCAAAATGTTCACATACTCATATATGTTTTTATCAAATTCTGTAGAATTTTCTGTCATCCTTCAGTACACAATGACTCAATACCATATTTGTTGCATGTTCTCCAGACTCAGCTGTGAATTTAGGCCTTGGGAACCAGAGTCTGAAAAGGATTTATTGCCACACCAAGCTTCTGCTCCCCAGATGATTTTCTCCCCTCTTAGGGTATTGCATACAGGCCTGACAGATGAGACCCCATCAACAGAGGACACAGCAATGCAAAATCATTATGAGGCTTCTGGAACCTTCTTTTCCTCTGTTCTGTGTCATGCAAGGTACAGTGTCACTACAGCATCTTTCTCACTTAGTTGACCCTCGTGACTGTCTGATCTCTGCATGTACACACATACAAAATTCTTTTCATCAGCATTTACCTATGCAGCCATACATGTAGCTCTTGGTCAGAAAGGGACTATATTCTACTCTGGAATGCATTTAGTGAACCTGTTTTTAGCTGGAGATGTGGGATGCTATGGGTGCATAGCCTACATTTGTGCAGAGGGTGTCCATGCTCATATCAGGAGCTGTTCTGGTCACTACTGAAGTAGCCTGGCCAAATGTGCTAAAGGAAAGTAACATTTCCAGAAATATTTAGCTTCAGATCTTAACTGACCTGAGAGTTTTACAGGCTTTCTGGATTTACCAATATATGATTGTCTTCTCACATTTGCAGTAAAAGTCACTTTTGTTTTACAAAGATGGCCTCTTTGTCAAATTGCTAAATCACAGTGGTGTAAGAGATGCTCACCAGAAATTTTCAACATGAGGAACACAGTATGTTTCCCCTCTGCCTTTTTCCCAGACATGGCTGAATTCTGTTCTGACATTCACTCCTCTCTCACCCTGCTCCTTTACAAGGAAACAACCTGCTGGAGTTCACCATTTTCCTCTCTTGATGAGAACTGTCAAACAATCCTAAAATAGACATTATTATCAACAACCATTATATCCAAGGCAGTTTACACCAGTAATGAATAAATACCCATTCTCCTTCCACCCACAGATACACATCTGTCATTAGTGACAATCACAAACCATGCAACACGTTTCTGTGGGCAGTACCTGATTTCCCTCAGTTTCCCCTTGCATCTCCTTAGAATACTTGCCAGTTTAATTAGTTATGGCTGAGTTGGAAGTGTGCTGATCTGGAAGGAAAGAGGTTGTTAAAGGGTCTTTTAAGAGATGGGGCACATTGGGGGTGCAGAGTTAAAATTAATGGCATCTGCGCTGAGGTGTGCAGTAGCTGCGGCAGCGGTGACAGATGTAGTGCAGCTGCAGATTACACAGCAGTGCAGTCACCCTGTGCCACATGCCCAGGCTGTGTGTCATCCTCAGCAGCTCTATCTGTGCAGAGAAAAAGGCCTGATGCTAAGCCTGTCCTAGCAGTTGCTTAAAGCCAACAGGATTGAGAACCGCCCCTAAGGTAATACAGTTTTCTAGCGAGGTCTAATTACATTACAAGGACGAAAAAAATCCCCACAGCATATCTTTAATATTCAGAAGTTTTCTTGAATTTTTCTGAGCACAGTGACTTCAGTGGTTTTCTGGCCTGGCAAAGTATATTTTCTCTGGAGCTCATTACAAAGTGGGGCTGGGTCTATAGCAAAGATGTGGCTTTGTGTAAAGACTTGAAAGCAGGGAGGGCAGAGGGTCTGCCAGCCAGCTCAAGAAAGGCACTCAGTGCCAAGGGGCCACTGAAGAAGAAGCTGCAGAGACAGTTGCAAAAGAATTTATCACATAAAAATATGTGTGATGCTCCACAGAGCGTGTGTATGTAATATTCATAAGATTGTCTTTTAGACTTACTCTTCCTCTAGATTTTGAAGCTGTCTGAAATCTGCCGAGTTTCAAACCACTTAAATATAATAAACCCTGCACTGATTATATCATGATTGCTGACATTTGGTGTCTGTCAGTCTGAAATAACTTTTCCTCCTTGCTATAATTTCCTCTAAGAAGCAAGGCAGAGTCAGTGATTTTCCACAAAATGCTCTCCAAACAGCTCCTGTCTGAATGTCTAGGTCAAACCCTATTGCCCAAAAGCTTTTCTTTTCTTCTCACTTTGCATGTATTTGTTTGTCTGGTCCTTCTGCATCTAGTGCTCTTGACTGACAAACTGCAGTGCTACCTGTGCATAAAAGAATGTTATTAAAAATCTTAAAAAGATCCTATTAATATTTTATTAGCATTTCTTTTCTTTCTGAGACTGAATGACAGCTTACCAAGATAGCTGATTTTAATTATTTTTTTCAACCTGTATTCCTCTTGTCACTGTCTCCTCCAGCATCAATCCAGTCAGATGTTTTTCTTTATTATTACCATAAGGCCTCAACAGCCTATAATTACTCTAAAGAATTTCTTATCTTTTATTTCTGAAGCATAGATTTTCCCCTTCTTTTAATTTTCTCTTTTTTTTTCTTTAATATATTTTGCTAAGATGTGTAATTAATCTTGCAGCTGTTGATAGTCTGCTGGAGTCTGTAACTATTACACTTCATGTTGCTTCTTTCTGTCCCCCCCTTCCTTTTCCTGTGTGACTGCGGGTGAAGGGCTGCTTGCAGTAATGACATTCCTGTCTTCAAAGCAGTGAACAAAATGCATACAAAGATTATTTTTGGAATTGCTTTGAAATGTCAATTTTTATCATTAAAATTATTAAAATCCTGCTCGTAATAGCACACAGTGCACATTTCCAGGCATTTCCAGCCTGCAGTTTCCTTGCATGTGCCAGGGATGGGTGATGCAGAGGAGATGGCTGCATGGTGGTGTCTGTGTGACAGCCTCAGCTCCTCAAGAGGGGAGGCATCAGGAGCCCTACACAAAAATTTTGTCTGGTAGAGGACCATGCTTGCACTAACATTGATCAAATATAAATAATTGCACAGATCACATGACTGTGCTTTCACTGGAAATGCCTCTGCCTTCTATACAAGAGATGGAATTACAAGAAATAGGAGAGAAACTGTTTCAGATGTGTGGTGAGAAACATATAAGGTTATTCTCAAGATACATTGCTTTGTAATTAAATCTGAGAATTGTGATTTGTAAGTAGAGTAAATTCAGGTGCAATGTTTCCATGATAATTGTCCCTTATATTTTTGCAGAGGTATGCTTGTCTTGGGCAGACTGATTGACATCATAGTGCCTCCAACATGCCCAAGAGATTTATTGTTGAAAAGAAGTAAACCACACCCAAACAGAACATGTTAGAAACAAATTTAGTGAAGGCATTGTTTCAGAATTTTAAGACTTCAATTTAACCTTTTCCATGAACTACTGAAAGAAAGTTAGTCCTCCAGTGATGGAGAAAGTACATAGAAGTTATTATAGGTTCTCTAAGGTAAATGCTTTCCTTGAAGTCTTCTACAATGACCTCTACCATGGTGTTCAGAGGCTGTGGGAAATAGAAAAGATATAGAGCTCTCAGAAAGCTGTGGGAAAGCAAATCTCAGGATGGAGGAATGCAAGAATGCTGAAGATGCAAGAACAAGACACAATAGGGCTGTGAGCAGTGTAGCTGTAAGCTGTGGCCTCCCACAGAGGCCACCTATTTTATGAGTCAAAGATCACCCAGACCTTTCAAAACCTCAAGTATAAATTCCTAAAAAGAGATTATGGAATGGATTTTGAATTCATGCATGTCATGATTTTAAGATGTGCCCCACAACACAAGGACAGAACTGAAAGTCCATTTTTTATTTCTCCTTGTGAAATATACAAAGAATACATAGGTCTTTGTGTGTTGATTGCTCCCTAAGGTAGGGCTTATGATAAAAAAAAAAGACTCAAGAGAAAAGACATTTTTAAAAGCAGTTGTCACAATATTTGTATGCTAACCTAATTCTTTATTTGTTTCACTGGTTGGGTTTCAATATCTTTTTAGGGTTCTTGGTAAGGAAAGTCAGAACTGGGAGAAATTAGAGCAAGAGACAGAAGTCACCTTAGCTACCTTTAGCTGTTTAGCTACCATGGAAGACAATGGCCTGAGTTCATCCTACTGCTGGGGAGGAAAAAAGGGCCCTTCCAAGAAGCAGCT
>VRYO01001589.1:13996280-14055735 GCA_009812075.1 Sialia sialis
TCTTTTTCCCAAAGATCAATTTTGCCATAATGCAGCCTTGAACAGAGAAGGTAGAGGCATAAGGACCTTTAAATCCCTTCTTTTCTGTCAATAAGGTGCCTCTTCTGCACACTGATGAGAAGGAAAAAGTATTTCTTTAAATCAGGGTCAGCCTCAACACAGATGTATTTCTACATTAGAGTGGTTTCTCACTTAAATTATTTCATATTTATCTACTGATTATAAACTGGTCTTCTATATGCCTATGAGAGGTTGAGGTCCTCAGTTATTTTTCTCTCTCACAGACACAGTCTAGAGAACACAGACTCAGTGTCTCATATTCAGGTAACAAAACTATGGGAGGGTAAGAACTGCTGGAAGTTTTTGGCTATTCACATAAGGAATTTAACTGTTTGGCCTTACAGAAGCTTTTCATTTTGCTTGCTTGACTCAGCTGTAACACCACAGATATTATAGATAAGAAAGCCTCATTTATAAGTCTCACAAAAGTAATGGATGCTTTAAAGAGATATCATTGTTTATTGTACATGTGGGTAAGGGTAGAGAGATGGGAATTCATGTATTTATTTTTTTAATAGCTGTGAGAATTGGGAGAACTAATTTACAGTTTATCTGCATGGTATTTTATAGTAGAGAAATAAGAGAGGAAGACACAGGAGAAACATAATTCATATTTTCTGTAGTTTCCATGTAAGAGGAGTTGGAGAGTAAGGAACTTCATCAGTATTTTAGTCTTTCTGAGGAAGATTTCAGAAGGGCGTTTTTTTATCTTATACCTCATATTTGTCTACATTGTGTTTAGTAGCTCTTTTGTTGGCCATGAGGATTCAAGAATGCTTTCTTAGCCATGTGCAAAAATTTTACTTTAGCACTGAAGAGCCTTTCAGCATGTGTGGCATGAAGTGCCCTAATACAGAAGGTGCTAGCATAGAATGCATACCTGGGACACTCCCACACCACAAACCGTGGGAGGGCACAAATACAGAAATTATGAGAGCACTGAAGGTTTATGTGCAGAGAGATCAAAAAAAGGGCTATGCTATAGCCATCAAATGAGGACTTGTGACATGAATACCCCGCATGAAGAATGGCAGTCTGTTCCAGAAGGCAAAGCCATTGAGCAGGACACACATGAGATTCTCTGACTGCACTGGGGGCCAGGGATTCCCTCCTGGTATATAGTGAAGGTATATCCTAAATACCTTCTAGGTTTTCATGTGATGGGTGTATGAAATGACTTTTATGAGTCTGTGTCTTGGGGATTCACTTCATCATCACACAAAGGTCCTTGAGAGCTCCAGACACAGAAAGTGTAAATTAACACAAGGAACACAAAGCTGCTCTCTTTCGCTCCATTTCACACACATAACCATAAATCAGAGAGTGAGGAAAGTCACTGGAGGCAGAAACCCTCATTTGGCTTTAAGTCCAGATTTCAGCTCTTTTCTGTAAATTTGTTATTGTATCTGTCTTAGTAATATGAGCTGAGAGGAGCTGTAGAAATCCATGAGGGAAAGCTCTTCCAAAAATATTTTATTCCTTCAGCCTTTTAAACAGCTGGTTTCTTTCTGAGGAAAAGCTGACAACTACACCAGACTCTGTTGAATTATGTATTGTACATTTGGGAAGCAAGCTGCAATATGCAATGCAGTGAGCAAAGCTTTCCATATGCATTTTTCTAAGGATAAGACACAAATCCAAGTCCAAGAGGTGATAAACCCAGTGGTTTGTGTTCCAATCAGTTATAACTGTGCTCAAAAATAATACCTTGTAAGTGCACATTAGGGGCAATGGAGCAAAAAATTACACTGCAAATGTAACTCAAGACACTGAGCCTTGTTGTTGGAAAAAGACTCCTCTTTTGTAAAAGAGCACTGAAGAGCAGAGCTGCTTGCAGGGTTATTGTGCATTCTGTCTTCTGAATTATGATCATTACTGACAAAGTTAGCAGGTGTAAGGAAGTTTGAACTCAGGTAAAAGACTGAGGTATAGCAGTGTTTTAGGACAGCATTGAACCGGAAATTCTTTGGCTGCAAAAAAGTCTTCCTAATTATGAGGATCACTGTTACTCTGTAAATGGAGACAAAGTGAAGACTTGGCATTAGGAATCATGTTCCCAAATATTAATACCAGCTGCTCTTAACAAGATAATATTGTACAGGTGCCATGGTTTCATCCCAACCATCAGACAAGCCCCAAACTCACTCCACCGATGGGATCAGGGAGAAAAGTGAAACATAAATGCTGGAAATTCATGGATTGGAAGACAGTTTAATAAGGAAAGCAAAAGCCACTCACACAAGTAAAACAAAAAAGGGGATTAAATCACTGCTTCCCAAGGACAGGCAGGTGCTCAGCCTTCTTCAGGAGAGCAGGCCCCTATCACATGTAGCAGTGGCTTGGGAAGACAATCACTCTAAAAATTCCCCCACCGCACTTTCTCCTTTGTGTCCTCCAATTTATATACTGGGTATGATGTTATATGGTCTGGAATATCCCTTTGGTCAGTTTGGTCACCTGTCCTGCCTGCATCTACTCTCAACTTCCCATCCACTCCCAAGTTTCCTGCCAGGATGGGAGTACAGAAAACACCTTGGTTCTTGTGAAAGCGCTGCTCAGAAATAACAAAATAACTCTATATAATCGACTCAGTATTTGGCACAAATAAAAAACACAGCCCCATACATGCACAGGCCCAGCTGCTGAGAAAAAAATTTACTCTACTCAAGTCAAAATCAGCACAATAGGTTATAGGTTCAATGTCAGAACCCCAAGAAATGGCTAAAAGAGGAAGAAACGCTTATGCTACATTCCCACTCCACCTAAATGCAACCCAAACATTCGGTAAATTGCAAAACTAAGCACAGTAGATTTGACAAAGTTGTTAGGAGAGTAGAACACCTCTGCAAGCCTCAGGATCCTTCATTTACACAAACAGATTCACAGTGCGCTGCTGCCATACCCTACCATGAAGACAGCATGATTCCCTGCCATGAAACATCTGGCCCTGAACTTCCTGACTCTAATTAACATTCTATTTCCACTAGCTATTTTCCCTCACCTAGAGCATTTCTGAAATAATTTGCTACTGCTCAGTGGTAAATGTAGGTCCTTAATACTTATAAAGGTGCCTAGTAAATTCAGCCTCTGGATACTCCCTTGAAAGGTGTTGCTCAGGTTAAGCATCTGCTCTGTAGGTGGTTAATTACCAATAAACAAATTGTCTTCTGCATGCTAACAGCAATAATATGTTAACACAGTTCCAGAAAACTACTTAATAGGAATTGGAAATTTATTATTACCTAACTTTCATGCGTTTGTAACTCTGATGTCTCAGAATGGCTGTGGGCTATGCCCTGAGGAGCAGACCACAAGCCCAGGATTTTTTTATTGACAGAATCTGTTTGCATTCATTAAGAACACAGCTGACTCTCCTAACAAAGACAAAAAGAGAGTGGATGATTGACAGTAAGGTGGGAAAATGGTGCAAAACATGGGTAAAATGTGAGCAAAAGAAATGAAAGAAAGAAATGAGAGAAAGGAAGACTGACAGCAGAAGAGGAGATGAGGTACTGAGGAGACGGAGACCATGAAAGGACAGGTCTAAGCGGATTCTGCTTGTGTGGATTCTGGATGAGATGCTGACCCAGAAATATTAAAATTGTAGAATGAATATAGTTGAAAAATGCCTTGAAGGTTATAAAGTTCAACCACTAACCCAGGACTTCCAAGTCCACCACTAAACCTTATCCTTAAGTGCCACATCTACGTGTCTGTTACCTCCAGGGATGGTGACTCTATCACTACTTGGGCAGCCTGTTACACACTTAACAACATTTTCTTTTAAGAATTTTTTTCCTAATATCCTATCCAAAATGACATTAGATAATTTATTTTCTATTTTTACACTTTCTTTGACATCACATTTAGAAGTACATACCTACTAATACAGAGGAGTTTTGGCAAGAGGGTAAGAAAGATTGGAAGGCTGGTAGCCTTGGATGGCACATTTAAGTTCTGCAGAAAGATGAGAGTCATTAATAGAAAGACGATTCCTGGCTGTAATCACCTCTACTGCCATGTAGCTGTTACCTGAGTAAGGTTTCATTTGTGAGGGTAAAAGTTACTAAATCTAACCAATGAACATGAATATCAAGATAACAGATACATACTTCCATTTTTTTCTAATTTTTCCCCTTACAGACAGAAAGCTTGGAAAAGCTCCTTTTAGGAGATGTGGGACAGCTCATGCAGATTGAGCAGGATATGTGGGATTAAACCAGTGAAATCCCTCCTTGAAGTGCTGGCAGAAGAACAACAAGTGATCCTGTGTGGGTTAAAGACATTTCAGTGGGGAAAGACAATAGAGGCAAAATTCCACTAGATGGAATAGCTGAAGCAGATATTAACAGGCTGAGTGTGGAAAGATAAGTTTTGGGCCAACACATCCTGTTATCTACTTCACTTGGAAGAGGAGTAGAAACATAAAAAAGACACATTCCTGCTCATGCTTGGCATGAGAAAGATGCCAGAATGCTCTCAAGCAGAAACAAGCAGAAACAGTGCTTTTATGAAGTCTTCTTGTGTCAAACAGAACTTTTTAACCTAGGATTGTCCACATTTAGGCTCAATTAACTAAAATAGAATTTTAGTTATTTGATAATATGGCAGTAGTAGTAGCAATAGTTTTATAGATCTATTGACTAAGACTGAAGAAGTTCTTCACATTGAATAACTGTTTCTTTAGTGAATTATTTAAAGTACTAATAGGCAAATATTCTGTTTTTCTGTGACTTATTTAGCTATATGAGTCCATTTTGCAATGGTGAAATTAGGTCCATCTCTCCAGTCAGAGTGGAGTGACAGATTAGAAACCTCCTCCATCAGCAAGAATGTTTATCAAAATACTCAGAATGTCATGCAGATCTGGCAGGAAAAGAGCTTTGTTGACAGGCAGCTCATGACTGCACTTCAGTGAAAAAAATGCAGCAAAGGTGGACTACAAAGGAAGAATTTGGAAACATTGCCTGGCTGTGTGGGAATGGTGTGAGAACAGTAAAATCCCAGCTGAAGATAAGACTTGAAAGGGATACTGAGGGCATCAAGAGCTTCTATTGCTGTAGTAGTAACAAAATGAAGAACGAGGGAAATGTGGGACTGCTGCTGAATGGGGCAGGGTGAAAGTGGACACAAAGCTGAGATGACTTTGGGACAAGAGGAACAGGCTTTAGGATGAGAAGAAATGGCCTCAAATTGTGCCAGGAGAAGTTCAGATTGGATATTAGAAAAGAAATTTCTTCACTGAAGGTGTTATTGGAACAGGCTGCTCAGGGAAGTGACTGAGTCACAGTCCCTGGAGATGTTTACACTTCTAGATGTGACACTTGGGGACATGGTTTATTGGTGGACTTGTCAGTGCTGGATTAACAGTTGGATTTAGTGATTTTAGAGGTCTTTTCCAAACTAAACAATTCTATGATTCTGTGATTCTACTTTTAAAGCTCTTCCATTCCAAAATGCAAACACTGTTTTCAATAGTTGTGAAAAACTGTAAAAACAAAGTATTTTACTGAAGGGAGAGCTCTTTTTCTTGAAAACATTTTTACAAAACATTCCAATATTTTCAAAACTTTCTTCTTTTCTGTTTTTCTTAAAAATGTTTACAAAAAGAGAGAGAAAACTTTGAAGATTTGTTTGCTGGATGTTGATGGGCAGCTGCTACTTACTCTGCAACTGCTTTTTTTCTCAGTTTATTATAGCTGAAAACATTTTATGCTGCTTGAGGGCAAAGTCCAGATGTGTGAGAACCGTGTCAGGGTCCTGACTCTCAGGGATAACTTCAGGAAGATAATACCATGGTCGCCATAGGACTGTCTGGGAAAAAACAGAGAATTCCTTTCACCAGTTCCCACCTCCCCCTGAAAGCCTCCCACTTTTCACCTTTTGTTGCTGGCATTTTTGACACAACATCATTCTGGAAATTGGAAACCAAGGTTTCTGTGGTCAAGCAATATGTCTCACTCCTTTGTGCACCTGGTCAATGGTCTCTTGTATCACTGAACTCAGGGCACAGATGGTTTACATAGCTGAAAGACCCACCACACTCCTACTGCAATATGATCCACAACCAGGATTTGGTTCCTTAGGCAGAAGACATTAATTTTAATTTGGCAGGATGACTAAAGCACCCTGATGAATTTCAAAGGTCCATTAAAATCTACTTAGAGAATATAAATATATTCTGAATATTTTTTACAATGAAAACACTTTTGGAACACTAATGCATATGTGTTCCATAACTTTTACAGAAGAAGCTTATGTTACATCACAGAGCAGTTTTTATCAAGTCTGCATTTCCTGGATACCATTAGAATTTTAGAGTCAATAAAGATGTGAGATTTACTGCAATGCATTAAGTCACATTTATTCTACTGTTCTTAGAAGTTGACCTGGTGGAGAGGCACTTCCAATAACACTCAAATCTGAACCCAACTCCCAGTTTCATCACTGAAATTCATACAAGTATATTAAATGCATAGATGTCTTCCTGACCCAATTACTCCTAATGGAATATACATAGTAAAAATCAATGTCACCATCTTTTCAGTGATGCACTCAGAATGCTTGAAAATTAACCTCTAGTGCACTCATTCATTTTCAAAACTTTTGCCTACTTGTGTAACTTTTGCCTTTGTGAATTAAGGCAATCTACTATCAGTGGGTGAGCAGCATTCTTCTGCCTTGTCTCAGTGAGTAATAAGGAGATAGGACAGTTGCACTACAAGCAAGACTGCCACATCAACTTCAGGAAACGCTCTGAAGCTGTCGCCTTGATGCTTACCAGGGCTGAAGATTGCTTAGAGGAAGGCAAATTGCCTTGAAACAAACTGAAAGTGAGCTTTGAAGACTTTTTTTAGGTGTTTCTGCCCTTTCCACCTTTGTCAGAACTTATGTCGGGTTTTGAGGAGTAGCAGCTCTAGCCACAATGATTTCCAAGCTGATATCTGAACTTCCATTGCATGGGCAAAAATCAGTCTGGACAAAGACACAGAATAGAAACAGGACTTGTTAAATGTCAACTCAAATCCTCTTGTGTTACTGTTGTGACAGGGATGGTAACTTCTGGCAGGTTAGTGAAACAATTAGAGACATAAACCACTGCAGAGAAATTTTCAGAAGTCCATCTAACAGATTCCTAAATTCTTTCTCTCTATGTAGATAACTGACAGATGACAGCTGAAAAATGACATTTCCAATTCCTCCAGCCATAAATACTTGCAGTGCTGTTGCTCAGCTTCTTGGCTGTTCACCTTTACCCTCACCAATCTGCAGGAGCATGAACAGTGGGAATTCTAACCAGGCAATGCAGCCCAGTGTCCCCAGTTTCAGACACAGCATTGTCCTGCAATGTTTTCGCAATCAGTTTGGTCTGACATGTATTCCTTTACGTGCTTCCTCTGAAGAAAAGCATTCTGGATGAGTACATACTAATAACGTTATTATAAAATTATTTTATTTCTTTTATATATTTTTGTGTATTAATTAAAAGTGATTTTCACTTCAAATTATTGATGCTGGGGTTTTCTTAGACAAGCAGAATTTGATTTTTTTTACAGTCAATAAATGTATAGTTTAATCCACTCAAGTTTTCTGAGATATTGCAGGGTGACTTGCAGGACAGAAGTTCACTGCTCCAAGTCTTTTTCAGTTTTATTTTCTTTTTCTCTCTCTTTATTTCTGTCCCAATTCTGATATTTAGAAATCAGATCTCATTAATAGCTTCAGAACATTCCCTCTGTTAAAGATATACAGATGTTGATACTGATGTTTCAGAAGTCGTGATTCAAAATTATTCTTGTGGGAGACATTCTTGAAGCCAAGGAGTGTTACAGTTTTTGCAAAAACTTTCCATGACTTGATGTTCATCTTGGGTAATTATCATAACCTTTTACTTTTTTACAGGTGTTTCATGTTTTTCAAATAATGAGCTGGAATCCATACAACATATGCTGATGTTTTTCAGACAATTAACATAATTTGTGACTCTCATTGTGACCTTCTGTTTTACATGTAGCCAACATTTGGTAACAGTTAAGAGTGTATTTATATAGAAAATATAGTGTCCCTTGTTACAGGGTATTTTCTTAACCATAAAGCACATGCAAATCTAGGCCTGAGAACCCATCATGTCCCATCCAGAAGCTGAGTTGCAGAACCAGGAAAACTCAAGAGCATAGAAAAAAAGATGAACAAACTCCAGCCCAGCTACAAAGATTAGCAGCAAGATTGCTAAAATGGAAGGAGACCTGAATCTCCAAATGCCAAACCTTTAAGTATTTCCATTTGTTGGTTTCTGATTGCATAATGAGAATGAGTGGCCAGGGGCAAGAAACAGAAGTTTACAGGTATTATAGTCAGTGGATTTATGATCAGCATCAATTGCATATACATATACATATGCATGATAATTTTGAGAGCTAACTTTATTCCTCATTTCAGCAATGAAATCTGTATGAAAGGGACTAAGAAAATAAAATTCAAGTTTTTTTCAGAATCAGACAACTACTTAGTTTTTTTCAGATAAGGGTGCTCACTGCATTAACTGCTAATTAAAACAAAATTTCTTCTGCTTTAAGAGTAAGTCTGTGATCTCTTTTCTTTCCCTCTTTGAAGCATTTTAAAGTATTAGCAGTGCTTGATTAACTGACTCTTAATCTCAGTACCATTGCAGAATCCTCACAGTCTGTCCAAGAATAAGACGCTATAAAATACTGAGTCCTAAAACGGAAAGAAATGCACTCCAAATATGCTACTTTTCAATTTCAGACACACTGCTGCTCATTTTTCTGAAAAAACATTGATTAATTAATAACAAACTTGGCCAGATGGCTACACATTCATGAAGATTTCAGAGCACAAGAGACAACCAAAGTAAAATCTCAGGTGAAAACAGCCATCAAAGTTTAAGAATAAGAGGAACACAGTCTTCAAAATCCTAATAGATCTGTAACAAAGTGTAAAAAATCAAAACTAAGACACTAAAAAACAGGTGATACCGGAGGTGGAGAGGGAAGC
Source organism: Sialia sialis (assembly GCA_009812075.1). Lineage (NCBI taxonomy): Eukaryota > Metazoa > Chordata > Aves > Passeriformes > Turdidae > Sialia > Sialia sialis. The sequence continues at coordinate 14,005,356 of VRYO01001589.1, forward strand.
TGGGTGAGATTTCATGCAATGGGCCAAGCATTTTATACATGGCATGCATGGTAGTGGTGTTTTGCAGCAGTGGAAGGAAACCATTAAATGTACTGTAGCTTTTGTTTCCCCTACAAAGTAGGATTAACATGAATATGAGTATGTGTCATCCTACATATTAATTAAACATTTGCTGCTCATTGGCTGTGCTGACACACATCTTATGATGTGCAGTTGTCAGTGCCTGAGCAGCATAACTAAGAGCCAGTGCTCCTCCAGAGCCTTTCCTTCTCTGCTGCTGAAGTGAAGGATGTGTTTTACCAGCACTTATACATCCATCAGCAGATGTATTTTACCTGGCAGTTAGTTCTGACAGTCTGATTAATTAAATTCTTCTGTTGCTCTAAATCTCTTAATTTTAAGCACATTTCAGTCAGTTTCTTGATCTCGAGTGCATTACTGTAATTTCCAGGCCTGTGTTTTATTCTTCCCTCTTTGATGATTTGGTTCATTTCCAGGTTAAACTCCACGGGACAGGAGCTCTTTTATTGCACATGTTTGCTCAGAGGCACCTGAGTTCTGAGTGACACCTCTAGGTACAACCACAGCACAAACCCACTGGTGCTCATTCATTCTAAAAGAAGAAATTAATTTAAAAGCACACTCGCACTTTTACTCAGATAAAACCTTGCAAACTCAGATTTAGTTTTTACTTTTTCCCTATCTATTTCAATACAAAGGGATTGAAAATTAAAGGAAAACATGACTGTAGATTTCCTGATACCAAAGTTATTTGAATTAGCCAATTAAGCATGATATCCACACCACCTAATTAGACTTGCAGTGTAGCTTCAGCTGCTAACAAAGCACCAGGACTAAAATAGAGGGAGATCAGTAGATATCCCCAAGAGAAAAACCTGCTGCACAGTTTAGACTAGATGGCCTCTCAAGAAGGAGTTCAAGAGCACTTGCCTTTACTGATTAAATAGGAGGTACTTGCCTGTGGAAGGTGAGTTCTCAAGGCCACATACCTACACTTGATTAGATTTGTTTGGGACAACTTTCTGTCACTGAAGCGGAATGCACAGCCTGTGTGCAAGTTGCAGTCAGCTCTCTTACCCTCCAAATCTGGTTAGTTTCCTTTAAAACACCAATGGCAATTTTTTATCCCATCTGGGTTCTGCCATCTTGCACATTCTTCAAGGGCTCTGTTTGAAAAAAAATTTCAGAGGAAAATATTTCTAGGATCATTCCACCAATTAAACTTCATAAATCTTTAAATCCCAGTACTTAGTTCTTGTCCCAGACTTTTTAATTTACTAGCATAGGTGTAGCCTACATCTTCAAAAGCCTGGAGCAAGTTAGTCAAACTGAATCCTACACAGAAAGCATACCCCAGGCACAGACTTAGCCACATCCCTGAAATCAATATTCTCCTTTTGGATAGTGTGCAAGGCAAGAAAAAGGTATGAAAGCTGCAACCTGAAAAACTGAGTGCTTTTTTTAATAGTTCTTGTACTGGTATTTTGAGCACTGAGAAATGGCTGCTTGGACAAAACTTGGTTAGCTCAGATCATTGCAAAAATCAGAGTAATAAATCTGAAGAATTCCTTAAAACTAAGCAGACATATATTGCATTGCAAAAAAAAAAAAAAAAAGAAAACCAAGAAAAATTCGGTTTAGCAGGTTTCCAAAAAAAAAAAAAAATCCAAAAAAAGTGTCTTTCCAATGATACTAGTTAACATTTAAATGGAATGTTGAGAGTAATATAAAACCTGATGTTTCAAGTTGTAAGTATATCTGAAATTTTAAAGATTAGCATGAGATCTTCCTGGCAAGTAGATAGGGACAGATTATCCCCCATGTGACTGCTGTGGAATTTCCTACATATTTTTTCTGGAGCATCTGGTGCTGGCTGCCATCTGAAATAGGCAAGACTGAACACTCCAAGGTTTTCTACACCTCAGTCCTCCCCAAACAGCACTTTTTGTGCTTCCAAACTGAGAAGGAGTTGATTGCTTTTTGCTGATTATTTTCTCCACACCATTCTGCACATACACAGAGATTTATGATTTCTGGGGCTCCTTTTGGTTGTCATTTTCCATGGTTTTATTAAAGTGTTAGCTCAGGGACCGTTGTAATATGGGTTACAATCAATAAATCTTCAGCTTTTTGTGCTTTATTTACCAGAAAATTTATATTTCTCTGTTCCAGTCCCCAGATTCCTAGAGTGTGTGCTTATTTTTCCATTGTTCCCTCTTGCTTCCTCAACCAACTGATGTGAGTCTCTGCCAGAGTCCAGGGGGTCATGGGGAGCTCACACTGATCTCCCTTGGAGCAGCACCACTTGCAGAGCTTCTGCTGCTTTCAGGAAACACATGCTCAGGCACTTTGCAGCAGAAACAAGATCGTTCCCTCATAAATAGTCCCACAATCTCTTATCAATTTGTTGACAGATATGAGGATCTGCAGCCTCAGCAGATAAGTATTCAAAAGATTTGTTGGGTTCCCAGATTACCATTGCAACTTCTTGATTATACTGCAAAAAAGCAATTACAGTAATTTCACGATTATAAGCCGCACCTTTTTATTGAAGAATCCAGCCTACCCCAGTAGTGAGGCTTATCTTCAGGTGCGGCTTATAATTGTGAAATTACTGTAAATTATGCACAATGTTATGAAGAATTTTGCCGTAGGATTGCAATTCCTGCTCTGAGCTTCCTATACCTGTATATTCTCGCCTCATGTGCATAGATTAGAATACACAGACCAGCAGAGAATTAAAGACAGAACTATTTCACTTTTTATATTTAATTTGAAGTAAAGAAAAAGCAGACTAAAGGTCTCTGATATTAAAAAAAGATAAATTGCCAGAGGGCCTACAGCAATACTGGAAACTCCACGTCCTGACACATTTACCCAGTCACCTGCATGCCTTGTGTATACAACCACCAACTGCAGCAATTGGTAAAAGCTGCTTTTCAATTGATGACATCTAATTAATGGAACATATTGGATTCCAAGGAAATTTGAATATGGAGGTAAAATTCCAGCTTGTTCCTCCTTGTACTTCAATAGCAGTAATGTTTCAGTTTTGTTTGGCATTTCTACTTACTGGACTATTCTAATACATCTACATGCATGCTCATCCTTTTTAAGTAGGTGAAACAGAAAAAAAAAAAAACTCCAGAAGACAAACCCAGACAATCCAATTTCTTTAGGAAAGACCTTAGGCTTATGCTGAAGTGATGAAGCTTCACAGTGGATTCAAGTTACACATGGGAGCATTGCACACCCTCTTTGGGGGTCTGCAACCCTTGGCTTCTGCAGTCTCAGCTTCTGAAAATGCATCATAACCCCAAGTGCCAAATGCAGTTGTCAGCATTTGCCAGTTTTCCAAATCTGCAACGAAAGAATGGGGTGACAGCCTGCTGACCTGTTATCTGAAGGAGAAATCAGAAAAGCACCAGCTGGTGTCAGAAGATGTATTGCTACCAGACTAAGAACCTGGGGAAATGTCTTGAATAAAAGTGTTGCCTAAATGTTTGAGGGTTCTACAAATCAGAGTGGATAAAGCATCATAAAATCAATCATCTGGTTTGTGAAGCACTTGCAACCAATGACAGCATGTGTCTTGCATGCTGTAAAATGCAGCTGAATAAATCACAGAATCATAGAATCAGAGAATCAGAGAATCAATCATAGAATGCTTTCAGTTTGAAAAGACTTGAAAATACTTGAAAAGATTTTAATATCATCTCATTTCAAACTCCTGCCATTAGCAGGAGCACCCCCTGTTAGACTAGGTTGCTCAGAGCCCCATCCAGCCTGGTCTTGAACAATTCCAGGGATGGAGCATCAACAGCTTGTCTGGGCTACCTGTACAAGCATCTCACTACCCCTACAGTATTTCTTCCTAATGGTTAATCCAAATCTACCTTCTTTCAGTTTAAAGCCATCCCACCATGTCCTACAAGCCTGGAACCCAGCAGTGCTGAGGCCAGCAGGTATCACAAGGCACAAATGTCAATTTGAATGTCCATCACAACGGCCATTAAAAAAAACCCAAACACTGAATAATTAAAAAAAAATAAAAGAAGTTACCAGCAGGCCTGTAAGACTGCCTCTCAAAAGTGACTTGCATTTTGTTGCTTTTTTATTACTCAAATGTCTAAAATATTAAATGCATAAATAATAAGCAAAAGGCTATTAAAAAGGAACAGAATTAATCAATACTCCAGGTGGGATGTGTTGCTACCACCTTAGGTAAAATTAAGCCATTCAATTCTTAGGTAAATTCCAAAGGTAAGGAACATGTTATCTTCTGATAACAATTACTTCTTTCTGTCCAAAATAAAAGGAATCTCTGTTTGACTAAATTGGACAATTAACTTGAAGGCAGCTAAAATTAGGTGAGGAAAATCCCACTTTACATGATGATGCTTCTGAAATAAAATTAGCATGTATTGGACTGGGGGGATTGTTGCAAAAACAAAAGGGAAGAAAATTATTTCCCACAGAAATGCTCAAAAAAATCCCACAATAAACACCTTCTGTAGGGGTTTTACCTCAGATTTCCAATGGATTACTGGCCTCGTTGCTAAAGCTGGGGGCTACAAGAAGTCAGGGTAATAAAACACTGATTTTTGTCTTGGCAAAGAAGAACATGATAAAAAGAAAGTGACCCTAAAAAGCCTCAGACATAGATCGTGGAAGTGAGAACAGATTCATAAGTTGAAAGAACAGAATATACCAGCTGAGATTTCAAGAGTCTTTAAGATCTCAGTGCTACCAGCATCTCCCTGAAACATAGCTGACAAGTTAGATTTTTATTATTTTAACACTCCTTTATTTTTTCTAAATGTTTGTGTTCCAAATACGTTGCTTTAAGGAGATTGTTGCTTCTCTGGCTGTAATTGCTATTGCTCCCAGCATGAGGAGTCATCCAGATGATGGATATGCCAGAGGTGCTGGGGTAATTGCTGTCAGGCTCCACAGGATTTCAAACTCTAGGTCTGGCCTGAAAATGGGAGAACTGTGCAGAGCTGAAGTGATGGCCAGACCTCAGAATAGGTTACACTTAATGAGACCAAAATGACAATCAAGTGATAAAACCCTCCAGTCTCAACTGGAACAGCAGTAGTTCAAGTATGCAAAGAGATTACAGACTAATCCTGAGGTGTAAAGAGATCTTTTCCCACTGATTTTTAAGACTAGTTACTTTGCAAAATCTTCAGTATGAGGGCAAGCACCAGCACTGCCTGCCACAGTTTTGGATGTTGGATGTCCTAATGGTGCATCTGGAATCAGCTCTTTTGAGGCCTCATCAGACTGCCAAAGTGTGTACTGATAGCAGCTATTTAAAAGAGCATTTCCTGCATTTTCGCTTCAACATGAGATCTTTCCCGTCACTTTATCAAGGTATATCCCTTTTTTCCTCTCAGACACCATGGTGAAACCAACATGAATTACATGGAGGAATTGTTTTTGTTCCATGTGCTTTTTTTTGCTGTTCCTTTCATATAATTTCCAGGGCTTATACTTTAATGATAGTTCCAAACCATTTCCTGTACTTCTGTTAATCTTGAAGAACAGATCTACTCTTGCAGACGGCTCCTCTTATTTGCATGCCAGCACAATGTTAAGCCCTTGCAGCCTGATTTGAGTGATTGACAATTTTAGTTCTTTTTAGCAGTCTGGGAAAACTGGTTTGCCACCGTGGGTGTAACTGCTTTCTTTCCAACTCTGCTAATTTACCAAAAGAATTGTGTTCTTGTACATGTACAGAGAGTAACACAATTTGGAAGTTAAAATTATGTAATTCAGTTGCAAACTTACTATGAATATTTCACTTAAATTGTTTTTTATCATTGCAAAAATAGACTCCATGTGCTACCATTAATTAAGATATAATTTGTAAAGATAAGTATCACATTTTTATTTCCAAGTAAATTAAAAAATCCACCTCTGACAAATAGGCTAATGTTCATGGAAAAATCAATACTACAGCAATAACTTCCTGTGTGTGTCTTTTATGATTGTTTTTCTCATTCTTCTTCATTCTATACAACTGCAAATGAAACTGCATTAAAGCTAAAGTATCTGTAGTTAGCCCAGGATTAATTTCAAATTCAGGATTTAACTGAATTTACATTGAAGGAAAACAAGAGAAATTTAGACATAGTTAATTGCTTTCATATGCTTTATTTCAATATATTACAGGCATTTGTTTTGTTTTGATTTGGTTTTGTTTGTTTTTTTTATTTTATTTTTTTTCAGAAGCAAGGAAGATATGGCAAAGAATATAATGATATTTTGAAATGTGGAAACAAATGTTACATTAAGTACCTTATGGGCTTGCAGAGTTTTCTGTGGCCTTGCTATGCTTAATGTGAGCTCTGTGCTCCTAAGCAAGTAGGAGATATTTTCCTTGCTTTGCAGTATAAATGATTTGAAATTAAACAAGTCTAGTTGGAGGTGGACTTAAAGCTTTGTTGAAAATTCCCACCCATCAAAACCAAAATCAAAACTGTTTTCATAATGGATTTCAGTCTTATAGAAAAAATATGATAGATTTTCTTTAATTTTAACGTTTGCTATAATTCCTGCCATTTGATAAAGACATTCTATTTCACAATTTCACATTGGTTTCTACTGTACTAACATTCAGTATTAGACAAATTTTACATGGGACTGAAATTGGTTATGTAAAAGTTGCTTCTCTTCCTGATTGCTATTTATGCCAAAGCTACTCAAAACAGCTTTAGATTACTACAACTTGAATTTCCTTGATATTGTACTGTGAAAACATTTCCCAAACTTTTTTTTCCTTTTCATCTTAATTTAGATTGAAAATTTATTTTTCATTTTTATCCAAGCCTCATTTTTAGGGTACCATTTAACGAATAAGAACTTTTACTATAAGAAATCCCTGATAATGTTAGCAGAAAGAGTTAGTATAAAAGGGCCTGGAAGAGAGAAAAATAAAATAACTTCTTTTGAAATTGTTAATAGAAAAAAAATTGAATAGAGAAGAAACTAACCAAACTGACCACCTAACCTCCATGTACAAATCATGCCTTATTGGAGGATCAGGTGAATATTTTAAAGCAAAATTAAAAAGAAAAAAGTTTTAGTGTGTTCTCAAGGTGTGGCAAACCTACTAAAATGCTGAGGAACATTAAAGGGAGAAATTGCCATGCTCTTAGTATAAGTCCATCGATGTGAGTAAGTGGGGCCCAAGATGTTCATCCCTTCCAGGAGGCTCCTCTGACCAAGCACAGTGCTCCTTATTTTGAAGACATGCAGACGTGGCACTCGGGGACACGGCTGAGTGCTGGACTCGGCAGTGCTGCATTAGCAGCGGGGCTCCAGGACCTTAAGTCTTTGCCAACCTTTTCCAAACTATTCTATGGCCCTGTGATGTCCCAGAGAGCATACTCCTAAAGGAGCACCGAGGGTGAGCCTTGCCACTGGTGGCAGCTGTGGGGCAGGAGGATGAACGCCAGGAACATGACAAAAGTCTTTAGGGAGGCAAAATAGAGGCACTCAGCATAACAGACACCCTAGAAAGCACAGCTCAGTTAAAAAGTAACTCTACAGCCCAAGAGAGGAAGTAATTTCAGGAACCCTGAAGCATCCCACTCTGGGAGTTTGCATTGCCATGTGTTTGCTGTTTTTGTCAGCCAGTTCATGGATAACACCGACAGTTTGGTTTACTCTGAGCAGGACATGGACTCATCCCCTCCAAGGAGCTGTGTCTACTCCTCCTTATCTCCGTGGTGTTGAAGAGGGTCTGCCTCAGTGCCTGCTGGGCTGGCAGCCCACTGCTAAGCGAGCCCATTTCCAGGGTGATGGCTGCGGGCAGTGGTGTCTCAGTGTAGGGTCAGTTAGAAGGCACACAGCAGAATGTTTTGAAATGGACATCTGGCATGCAGTAAATGCATTTAGGAAGCAATAAACAGCTCATTTTGAATGACTTCTGCAATTGGTTTCAACACAAGCAGTTGGTGGAAAAACAAGCTTTTAGAAAGGTCATTTATTGCCATACATAACCCATCTCTTCCAGTTAAATTGCTTAGAAATGTACAAAGCAAATCCCAGCCCATTTCTGTTCTGATAATTAATAGAGTCTTCTACTCTAGCTGGAGCTGCACAAAGAAAGTGAATGTTGTCCTTGTTATCCTGACTTAATAATTCACCATTTGAGTCGTCAGGGTGTCTTTGAAAGAAGCTGATTGTTGAAATCTGAGTGCAGTAGATGTGAAATATTGTATATTGTATCTTCAAGATGAACATGGAATTCACATGCTTTTAGTGAGTAATAGATTACTGGCAGCCCCTGCAAAAGAGGAATATATCTTTGAGCGTAAGATGTAACACTGCACTTTTCTTGCTGATGTTCTGTTCAAGGATTATAAATAAAATATGAATACTAAAGAACTTAATTTTCTAATCTTTACTGGAGCAAAGGTATCCTCCTTCCCTTATTTATAATTGGATATAATAAATGAACAGCATGAGCATTATTAATGTACGTTTCCAGAGAAAAATTGAAGGACTGCATTTCTAAACTTACCAGAAAAATTGACACTGATGCTTGACAAATACACTGCAGTGATATCAAGCAAGGCTATTCCCAAAATAAGTAAATATGTTGAAGTTACTAAGCTGGGACTTCTAGAGAATATTAATTCCACATGGTCCATATTCAAAACTGATCATCTTTACTCCTGAAAATTAACGTATTAAGTTTGATTTAGATATATCAAGTCTGTTTTTATATAATTGAATGCAAGTAAGTCACATTTCAAATTGTGCACCAAAATGTCACTGCCCCAGGACAGGTTATTCTGATTTTTTTTGTGCTTGTTATACTGTCATGAGGGGAGCTCAGTGTTTCAGATTATTATTTTATTAACTGAAAATATGATGGTGTCAGCAGTTTTTCATGAACCTAGTCCGTGGTGAATAAAACCAGCAAAAAGGGAAGATAATTTTTAAAGAGTTTCATATTCTTTAAGGAGAAAATGTAGCATGCAGTCCTGCCTGGGCCTAGCTCAGAAAGAATAATTTCATTTTGCCAAAAATATCAGTATTTAAGATTTTGTTTCCATTTTCTAAAGCAAGGCTAAGAGCTTTCAACATTTTGATCAAAAATGAGAGAGCAGTGTTGTGTCATGATGGGATCAGCTCGATCCTTCCTCCTCCTGGTGTAGGGATGGTGGGGTGTCCCTGGCATCCTGTCTGAGTGGAGTCTGCCATGCTCCAGTTGAGTTTGTGTCAGAAAGGTCCCTCCAACCTGAGCACCTGGGCTGGGGGAGCTCTGAGAGAATACCCTGTGCTGATCCTAGGGGAGGGGTGTCTGTGAAGTGCTATCACATTGGGTGATGAACCTTTGTAGTGATGGGCAGAAATGTGAAGAAAGACAAAACCTAATTCTGTCTGTGCCCTTCCCACACTCCCCAAATTGTAAGAGACTTCTGCTGAAAGCACCTGTGAGAAGGTGGCTGCAGGTAAGTGGTCATAATTAAGTCTGCAATTTAATAACCTATTGAATCCAAGAATGCCAGCTGTATGGCTCCAGAAAGTGCTATTCAAAGTCAAATGTCTCTGGATCCTGCCTTGATCACTTGAGGTATCAAGGTTTCTTGTGACTTGTGTAGACACAGCCAACCTGAATCTTGCTAATTCACTGCAAATACATCAGAGAGTTCAGCAAGGGCCAATCAGTCAGACATTCACTCAGTTTGGCACTTCAGACCACAGTTCAGAGCTGCCATCCTTGGCCTGCCAAGGCAGGTAGGTCAGGGTAGGACTGTAAAACAGAGATAACACCTCTGATTCAGAAGTGCTGAGAGCCTCACATTGCTAGAAGATGGGGAAACAAGCTGCACAAGAATTTCTCTGTGAAAATCAGGGTTTCATGGTCCTTTTGGCCCTTTTGGTTGGTGGTGGGACACAGCACTAGCTGGAGCTGCTTGCTATCTGCCCTTCTACAAATGTTATTGAGCACTTCCCTAACAGACATATCTCTAGAGTGCCCAGCTCTGGGCAGAGATATGAGCCTATTACCAGAGCATTTAATTTTCTGATGAAGCTCTCAAGGGCTTCAGTGTGCCAACAATAATATTTATCCCAGCACAGATCAAACACTAGTGTGCATACAAACAAGTTATCTCCTTTCTCCTTGCTTATGCCTTAACACCACATCTTCATCCTTTAATAATCATAGCCTGCCACATGAGACAAAAAGCTGAGATGGAGTGCTCACACCAAACCCCTTGCAAGGGATTAGTGTTGTTCAGGAGCTGGAGATTTCCAGCTAGGGGAAGGTCACCTGTCTTGTTGAAAAAGTTAAGCATTTCACTGAACACAGAGAATGGAGAGTGGTACATGACATGCCGGGGACTTTTTCGCACCTTGCTGAAATTTTATATGCATTAAAGCATCCTGCACTTTTCCCACCTAAAGGAGGATCAGACTGAAGACACGCTAAGCAGAATGGATATTTGGACTGTAGCTTATGATTCTTCTTTCTTGCTAAACCAAAATTTGAAATATTGAGACTGCACTAATTAAATAAGGGCACTGTTAAAGAACATAATTGGCAACTCTATCAACTTTGAAATTTTATGATACTTAAATTATTTAGGTTTACAACAGTCTTGGTTGAACATAAAATAAATTATATTAAAAAATGTTTGTATAAAATTGAGCAATATTAGAACTTATGTAATTGTAATAGAAACTATGGAGCAAACTATGGAGCAAAATATTTGCAAAATAACAAGGTATATTTTTATAGAACAATTTTGCTTCTTGCAGCCCATTGTTTGTGACAGCAGCACCTTGGTTCCAGCACTTGTTTCCCAATGTTTTCAAAAGACTGTTTGGAACTAGGGAATTTGAAGGGGGGAATGTGGGGGCCAACTGACTTTTGTCACTATTTGGGGAAGGGCTACATATGCACAAACATACGTACATGTATGTATACAAACAGGTTCAACTTCCAGATATAAACATCACTCTAAGGTACTAATAGATTAGATTATCTGAAGAAGTCATCAGCATTGTGATGATTCTGTGACACTCTCTTGACACTGTAAATGTTTCAAAAAGCATTTTGGTTGGAGAAATGCCTGACTGTACAGACACTTGAGGAAATGGATTCAGGTAAGCCAGGAGTGGAATAGATCTGCTAAGTATGGTAGGTGAAGGAAATTGAAATGGAGTCCTTGCACAGCAGGTTCTTACACTAAATACAAAATGGGTGTGAGAACAGCTGACCTTTGAAAAAGCAAGTCTGTTTCTTCTGCTCTGTTAGTTCATCCTCAGTTATGATTCCTCTTCATCTTAGAAATAAAGATTAAGTACATGCTTAAAAAATAAAAATCTTATTAGTTTGGGTCTTCTAGTCACTACTGTTGCCTAATTATATCTTAGCACCAAAACAGCTAATAATCACTTCTTGTTAATAAAAAAAGCCAAGCTTTTAAAATCCACCTTGATCTTTTGAGAGAGAACTTTCCTCCAGAAAACTGGCATCATTCCTTACCTTCAAGAATGGAGTCAAGGAGGCACCCAGCTGTTATCAAAGCTACAACCAGATTGAATTCGCTGTCTTCACATGACAAACACATGCTAGACCTTCCTCAGCTGAAATCTGGGGAGAAAATCCTACAGACCTGGCAGGAGGGATAGTGTAAAATCATAGATCTGAACTGACTTCAGAAAGAAAATTAAGGTACATGGTTGTATTCATATGCCTTCTAAAGTTGTCAAGCCACAGTTTTTTAATAAACAATCTGAGCAAAGAATGAACATAGAACAAACTTTCAGCATTAAAGATGAGCCTGCAGGGACACAGAATTCAATAAGAAGCAAAGCACAGAGAAAGAAGGCTTTGTTCTCAGTCCCATCCACACAAAGCTGTCTCCCTCAAGAAACAAAGCTCTGCAAGGAACTGATCCCTGGTTTCACTCTGACCCCCTGGGCAGATGTCACAGTGGTCAGCATCCTGAAAGTGGCTCAGTGTGCAAGGAACGAACTAAGGATGAATCAAGAATGTGAGAAAGAGCAGTAACAGTAATATTGTAATTCTAGTTAAGGATTTCATGGTACTCACTGGTGCTCTAAAAGTTTAAATCCTACATCATATCAATATCCCAGGATGATTGGCTCATTATCCTGTGGAGGGACACTCAGACATGCTCAGCATACACGGACAAGGTTTGGGATGCTTCTGGCCCATGACACCCTTAATAGGAGCTACCAGTGTCTCAAACCAGGCATTTGACTCTCAAAGAAAAAAAATAAGTGTCTTTAGCACTGAAATAAAAACAAACAAACAAACAAACAACAACCACAACGAAAGAAAAATAAAAATAAGAAGAAAGTAAAAAAGAGGTATAGTATTGATCAGACAAGTTATTATAAAAGGAGACAAGCAATACTAGCTCACTGATTTTGGCTCCTTGATGCAGACACAGCAATTCACACCTCCCATATCTGGGTGCCTGGACTTCCCAAGAGAGCCAGTCCAGTACATCTACTCAGCATAGAATTAATTCATGGGGAGGGCACTCACCTGGATACAGGTGACCTTCAATATACATACATGTTGGGAACTAGGAGCGATGGGACCACTTTAAGCCTAGAGAACTGGGGCTTAGTGAGGGTGCAGTTTATCATCAATCCCTCACTCCACTCCTCAGCACTAACCTTTAAACCCACCAGTCAGCCACAACTGGGTAGTTTGTGGCCACTCTCAGCAGCAGCTATCCTGTGATGAGCTTTGGTGCTTTAATGAATTAAGACACTGTTTTAAATATTGCTCCTGCTGTCAATGCAGTCTCAAATACTTTTTTTCTTTTTTCTTTTTCTTTTTTTTTTTTTTTTTTTTTTTTTAATGAGGGATTCTCATTTCTCTTACTTGAAAGCACCTTTTTCCCCCTTTAACTGCTGTCAGAGCTCACAGAGAGATTTTTCTTTTCTTTCTTTGGTCTTCAGGAAGCGAACTGAAACAGTGGGTCTTCAGTTCCTCTGCCGAATTACTCAAGGAAAGACAGGGGAAAGGAGAAAAGAAGCAGAGCAATTAAAATTAACTGCAGGCATATATAATTAATTTTATTTGTATAATAGCATTTAACCAACAGCAGCACCCTCATAACAATAGGTGGTTTGAGGGAATGTTGTGGCAAATGGAAGGAGCTGCTGTTGGTGGATAATAATGCGCTTCTGCGAAAGGCTCTTTTCATTATTCATGTTTCAGAATTGCAAAAATAACAATAAGGGGGAAAAATAGCTCCTGGGTACAAATATCAGAATGCAGCTGAACCTAGACAGCACCTTTATGAATATTACAAGGACACTGACATCACTGTTGTGTTTTCAGCATAACAGTCTTCAAATTGCTAATAGGAGTACATGAAACCAGCTGCAAGCCTTGTTTCTCTATCTGTATCCTACTGTAGTACCTAGACATTATAAAAATCATCAAAATAGTTTTTCAAATGTTTAAGTATGCAGATATTTCGGCAAGAATTATCTTTCTGTACTACATTTTCAGTAAAAAACACAAGCAAAAGAAAATTGTCCCAAACTTTTTTTCCAGAGGCTAGAGAAACACACAGCTTTTATTCTAAGTGCTTGCTCTACTGTTCTTCTGCAGCCTACAGGAAGTCAGGTCTTTGAGGGTCACATCCTTAAGTCATTTTTCTATGGCCATCTAATGATTTGTTCAAGTCAATTTTCCATGCTGGTCTTGGGGAAGATTAGAAATGTTCTGTTACTCAAGCTGTGGCTCCAGTCACACAGAGACATGTGTGATTTGCTAAATTTAACCCCCTCCAAGTCCAGCTGGCTCCAATGACATTATTCATTTGAGCAGAATAGTTCACCAGTGTTGTGATTTAACCAGACAGGCAGCTAAATATCACCCATCCATTCACTCACTCTCCTCCAGTGGGATGGGGAAGAGAGTCAGAAAAAGGGTAAAATTTTGGGTTGACATAGACAGTTTAACAGCACAGAAAATGAAGGGTAAGTAATAATGGCAAAAGAGTACACAAAACAAGTGTTGCAAAATGCAGTTCTTCACCTGCCATTGATCAATGTCCAGCTAGAGCAGAGTGCCATCCTCCCCAGCCAACTCCCTTCAGTTTTATAGTTCAGCACGATGCCATGTGATAGGAATATCCCTCTGGTCAGCCAGGGTCAGCTGTCCTGCTTGTATCCTCTTCCAGTTCCTCGTGCATCCCAAGACTCCTCACTGGCAGGGCGGCATGAGAAGCTGAAAAGTCCTTTGTCTTAGTGCAAGTCCTGCTCAGCAACAACCAAAATATTGGTGTGACATAAAACTTTTTCCCACCCTAAATCCAAAGCACAGCCTGTTCAAGCATGCTTTAAAAATTTTGTGATGCTCTGATTTAACAGAAACCCACGTGAGGCAGGATTCTTCATCACACTTCTGAACTTATGATTGTATTCAGATGAAAAAGAAGCAGAAATATAACCACGGTAGACAATTACATAGTGTGTGGAGCAGGAAGAAGAGGGTTAAAATACAATAACACCTTCACAGAAGCAAGCAGTATAGTTTCATTTTTGCTGCTGTGTACAATATTAGCCATTCTGCATGAAGACAGAATTTCCAGTTGATTTTGCTGGCAGCAGCAGATGTGTTTTGGGGGCATATTTGGTACACTTCACCATCTTTCAGGAAGAAACAGTAAATTCCAGAGATAAGAATCAATGAAGTTTTTGGGAGCAGCACAGGTCTGTAACAACCTAAACTCCTTCAGCTCTTCGTTCCACCTTCTGTTCCAGCCTGCAAATACATGGATCACCTCTACATTGATGTCATTTATTCATTAACAATTCACTCCAACAGTCATGAGAATGATTTTCAGTTTTCAGCCATATGGGATGATGGCACTTTAGACAAGACTTGCTTCTACTTAATATTTCTATTAGAAGTTCTGATGATAGTGATTTTAGAGAAGAAATTTTTTCATATTTAGATATTTTAGAAGGGAGACTTGTAATAATATTATTTTTAAAATCCAATCTTTTTCAGTTTAAATGTAAATGGATGAATTATCTTCTCTGCAGATTTCATCATTATTAGCTGTTCCATCATCCACAGGTGTGTACAGTTATTGAAGCAGTTCTTTCTTTGCAACAAGCTTACATGATGACATGAATAAATTAAAATTTATTCTCCAAGAGAAGTAAGCCCTGCTAAGAGTATTTTATTGTCTTGGTAAATTTGATGTTGTGACTGTTCCTAAAAAATAGATGCAGTATTATCTGCAAGCTCAAGAGAGTATTGGTTTATTTACAGGATTTTTTGTTTTCTGATATTGTGCTGATGTGTAGATTTTTAAAATATTTTAATTGCTTATGATAGGTTATATTTTATGTATACATTGTGGAGTCTATCAGTTTAATGTTGATGGAACACTAATAGTATACCAATTTTTGATGAAATTAACTCTAAACCCCTAATTTGGAATTCAGATGCATCATAAGAACAACATAGTTACAATTACACAACTGTCTAAAAAGATCTGGCTTAAATGGATCATAGAAAGAGTTACATAATGAGTCTCAACAGTTCATCACCCAGTTTTTATTGACATTGGGGGGTTGTCCCACCAAAGGTGCTTTGGTCTTTGCTGATCTTCCCGTTTGCTTGGGCCCTTTCCTTAAGCCAGTTAAGGATCCCTTGGGGGGCATCCCTTCCCTCTGGCAAATCAACAGACTGGGCCAACAGATCCGTCAGGATTTCTGCACTCTAGGATGGGCCTGTGACTTTTTATGTTTCTTGAGTGAGGATATCACAGTTATATGTGGTAGACTGTCCTATTCTACTTTATGAAATTTGAGAAACCAGTCAAAAGTTCATATAGTGGGAGTATGAGAAATGGGTGTAGGGGACTCAGACAAAAGGACTATGCTGACCTTAGCAAGATGAATGAAAAGACAAGTTAAATGTTTATTTTGATTTGATTTACTTTTCCTGTGTGCTTTAAAAGCTGCCAATGTTTAAAAAAATGTTATAGAATTAAAGATCATAATCAAAAGGAGAGTGCTAATTCTATGTGTCAATTCTGGCACTACGTAACTCCTGTCTATTTAGTATTTTTGTAACTGTGAGATTATGTTGCAACTTTATGCACTTAATTCTGGATGGTATGTTAAGAATTTAGTTAATATGCTCTGCAGAGCATGAGTTAACTAAGAGTATCTGGTTTAAAACCTGAAATTCAAAACTTCGTCATACCTAGAATAATTATGACAGGAGGGATAAAGACACACATTTGACACCAAGACAGCCTTTTAGTTTTCCAGTTCCTGCTCAAAAGCTTCAGGCTTTTCAGTTTAAATAGTCATATGAAGAACTTCATTTTAAAAGCACAGGTTATAGGTCACTGCAAGAAACTGCTTTCTTGTTTTAACTGGGGTTGGTTTATTTGGGTTTTTTTTGTCGTAAAATCAGCTGTGGCAGACACCTGGTAGGGAAATTTTAATTGCAAATAAATTCATAAAATTTAAGGACCTTAAGCCTTTTCATCAACATATGGGACTGATAGTAGGCATCACAACCTAACTCATACTATATAGGCAAGTGACCTAAAAGGCTAAGCTTCAAAACCAACAAATGTATTTTAAATTTTAATTGTGCAATTAGACAGGGTACGACATCACCACAGTGAATTGTTGAAGTCAAATTCAGGTAAAATTCTGAAAAAAATTATTTTCTGATTCCAGTAACACGGCTGATAAACAGCCAAAATTAATTACAGCGTCCTTTCTTTTTAAATCAGGGATAGAGAGATTCAGGATGCAAGCCTTTAGGGATGGTGTCTAATATCTACCATATTTTATATTTGCTTTTCTGTATAATTACTTCTACTGATTATAGGAAGAAAAGGCTGGCAGCATCTCACCCATTACAGTAATTGCCCTGTTGTGTAAAGTGCTGCTCAAGATGAATAGTAAAATACAGATATACAGTCCCTGAACTGTGAAAAAAGTTTTTTAGTAAGAAACCAGAATTGCTAGCTTCCCTGAGATGCACTCAAATATTGTGCTGGGAGCAGCTGCACTTATTTACCATATTTATTGAGAGCCTTAGGTTTAGCTTTAGAAGCTTTTGCTTCTCATTATACTTGTTTTACTTTGAGAGTTTAGTCTTACAAATATTACATATATACTAATGCAACAATACTAAATTTATATTAAAACCCACAATGCAATAGATACATCTGTGAAAATGAAGAATGTGTTGAACTTTTCTGCAGTAGAATTATTGTCTTGGTATCTGGTATGGGATTGTGGTTTGGATTTGTACTGAAAACAGTGTTGATAATACAGATAGCTTTAGTTATTGCTGGGCAGTGCTTGCACAGGCAAGGTATTCTTTGCTTGTTACACTTCCTGAACAGGCAGAAGGCTGGAGGTGCCCAGGAGGCTGAGTGGACACACAGTTGTGGCAGCTGTCCTCAGCTGACCAAAGCATTTGTGTCCACAAGTCACCATTGTGGGTGACAAAGCCCTGCTGTCCTGGAGATGACTGGCTACCTCCCTGTTTGATGTGAAGTATTGCATTAATTCCTTGTCTGTTTGGCTTGTGTGCTTGGCTTTTGCTTTACCTACTCAAATCACCACTTTTCAGGTGAAAGTGAGTGAGCAGCTTGGTGGTGCTTAGCTATCCCTGGGGTTAAACCACACCGCACCAGAACATTAATTCCTGCTATTCTGCACTTTGTGAGAGCACTGGCTGCAAACAGTGCAGCTGTTACAGTAAGAAATGTGTGAAATTTGAAGCCTAACTTCATTAATTGCCGTTTAAAAAAAATCTTTACTTTTATATCATGAAATGGTTGAGGATTATTAAAGATGTTTAAGCACAGACTGGTTGCATGACTTGGAGGGTGTGTGTATGTCTGTGCTCCATGATTTATCTTCAGGCACAATAGCCATGGGTTATCCAGCCCTGAGGTGAGAAACCTGCCCTGTAAGAATTTCTCAAGGAAAGGTAGAAAATTTCTTAGGAAATGAAGAAACACTTTAGCACAGACTCATGCAAAAATACTCAGAATGTGTTAAGAAATCAGAATACATTAAAGAATGCTGATTTGGACTAAGAGGTTTGGGTTCTTATTTTTTAAATTTATTTTTGTGTTTTACTAAGAAAAGTTTAAAGAACAACACAGAAATTAGTGTTTTTCTGAAGAGAAGCCTAACTACTGCAGATCTGGAGAACTTCAGTAAAACATTCTTTATCCTCCCCTCCAACAGTGCAATTCCTTACCCAAGGAGATTTACCCCTTCCTGCAGTCACACACAGTCATTCCTAATATGATTTCTGTTTGGCCTCTGTAGTAATAATAACAGCCATAATTACACTGTGCCTCCTGACCCCAGTTTAACATAACACATTTCAGTTCACATACTAAGTAAAATGTTTAATCACGAGTGTGCTGAGGGAGGAGCAGGTGTTCTCAATATCTCACCTCCAAATGCTTGCCCTTTGGCTGGTTTCCTCTTACACACCCATTTATTATAAAGCTGATGGAACTTGCTGCTCCTGCCTTTCTCAACTTCTTAAGTAGCACCTCCGGCATCAGCATTATTAAAAAATAAAATCAAATATGAAAGAAATAGGGAACTGGATGGTCATAAGGACTTGGTGCTATTTAGATTACACAGCTCCTTAGGTATGTCCTTACATTTAACAATGAGCATTTGGTACCTGCAAGTATATAATCACTTAAGCTCATGTCATTACTTGGTTTAACAACTAATGCTTAAATCATGGTTCTTGATGGATTGACAAGAGAATGCTTTTCCCTTCCAAATAATAAAAAGGAGAGAATCCAGGTTTCTTTTTTTCTTTTTTCTTTTTTTTTACTGAGGGCTTTTAAAGGCTGCTACGTTCCTGAGCCTGCAAGGGCTAGTCGAGGGATTTCATGTAATAATATGAGAAATGTACTTGATGGAGATCTTGTGTCATTCTGTGCAGAAAGATAAAGCAAAGATCACTTTCTCTTAGCATAGCAGAACTATTCAGTGTGAAATAAAGCTGGATTCTCATTCAGCATCTCTGAGACTCAAAATAATTAAAATGAAGTCCTCGAAAATATATTAAAACCCAGTGAAGGCAGATGCTTGTTATACACAACTGACATTTTAATACGTTGAATAAACTCTTGTCTCTTGTATGTTTGCAATGCACTTCAAGCTTTCCCGGTACTGACCTTTATTTTAAGGTCCAAAATGACTGCTACTTTCAATGCATAAAATTATACAAAAAGGGGAACATTTCTTGGTAATACAGGAATAAAAGCAATAATTCCTGGTTGAGATAGAGCAGCTGTCTTTTTTTGAAAGCTATCCAGTTTTTATTTGAAGAATTTAAGCGATGATGAATGCATGAAATGCCTATAAAATTAACTGTTGTGAGAAGGTATTTTTATTTAATATTTCATCATTCAAACTATTACACTGTATGTTATCTGTTTGGATGAAGAGCCTTTTCCACTCAAAAACAATTCTTCAAAGGCTGTACTTGTACTTTACAAACAAGTCACCTTTTAGCCTTCCCTTGGATGCAAACTTTTTTATCCTCCAGCAGAAAACATGTTTTCCCTGGATGAGACTGGATTTTATAACTCTTGTCAGCCTTTTCTAATAACCTTTAACACAGACACCAGAACTGACAGTGATACTCTCATTAATGCCAAGGAGAGCCACACTACTACTGCTTTATCATTTTCCTTGTTTCCACTTCAAAAGTTCCCAAGGGGTCTTTCCATGCTTAATAGTGCAGGAAATGGGTGTTCAATTGGTTGGCTACAGTGACCCTATATCTTCTACAGCATCACTGATTTCTAAAATAGAACCTTGCCCTAAAAATATGACCAATTTCCTTATACTTGAATATATTAAAATGTGAGTTGCTAAGTACTATTTATAATGAATATCAGATCACTCTGTAGAACTGGCCTCATCTTAGCATTATTTACTGTTCTCCAGATTTTTCTTCAGCTGCTAATTGTCTATTTTGTTCAATTAAGCATCAATGTGCCATTAGTTACCCCTCAGACTGTTCCATGACCCATCTGTTCACACCAAAAGCAAGTTGCATTCATCTAAGTCATTTTTCTTTCTTAAGTTCATCTATTACTTCTATTAATATTCCTTTGTGAAATCTGAAGTCTTTCTTCTTTCACTCCAGGAAGCCAGGCTTGAGTGCAAAGGCAGTGATTGTAATGGGTGCAAATCTGTTTTGTTTATTTTTAACTTGCTTTTTTCCCCTCTGCAGCTGTTCCAACTGATTTGGGAATGACCTGCAGGCAGTCAGCAAGCGCCCCCTATCCCTATCCATCATAACTTGTCCTTTCTTTTATTCTGTCTCATCAAGTCCACTAAAGCATTTTTCAAAGGACCGGTCTTTTTATTTCCAGTATTTTCCACATGGCAGTGCAGTAATAAGCCTGGCACAAGACCCACTGCAGGGAATGAAACTTGTCCTAAACCCAACTAAGCCGTTTTCACAGCCCAAAGCCTAGCCAAACATTTATTGTGAATTCTCTCTGCTGCTCCATTATCTGCACAGTTTACTGTAGCCCCTGTATCAGGAAAAATCTTTTCCCTCACAAGGGAAAATGGCATAGACCAAGAGAGATGCTGCTTTGTACAGCACAACAGGAGTACTTGGAGATGTTCCATTTCTGTCTGTAGTGTAACACTCTTTGTTCCAGCCAAGTAATGTATCCTTTTACTAGACATTAGCCACAAAGGGCTTTTTAAGCATCACACTTGGGATGCTGAGAAGAATTTGACCATGTGTCGACATTCAGACTGCAGCATCTTGCTCATGTGCCAATGCTGGCACACTTGGCTGAGCTGATGAGCTGATGCTGCACCCAAGCTGAAACCATTCTTGCCTCCCCTCCTCAGCTGTACTCACAGAATGCCTCACCTACCACCATAAAAAAACCAACCCCTAAACAAAAACCCCAACTGAAACCAAAGAAAAAACACCCCAAACCAACTAGTGAAGTAACAAACAACACAACAAAAAAACCCAAACAACCCTCATCCCTCAAAAAAAACCCCACCCCAAACCAAATCAAAATATCCCCAAACAGTTGGGGGATCTTTTTTTCTTCCTCCAGAAACTGAAAAATTCCTCTGAGACAATCATGACCTGCATGCAAATCCATTTTATTTCTAGCTTTGAGCAAAGAATTTGATTCCAAATAATGACAGGTATTTGTAAAGGTTGTCTCCCGTGGGGCTTCTTTCAATGTCTCTTAAAGAAGGGGCTGATGCTCACATCCTTATTCCCAGGAGAAAGCTTCCAGTCTTGGTTGTAGCAGGGCAGCTCCCTGACCTTCTGGCAGGACTGTTCTTCTAAGCAAGAAAACATTGATCTCTTGTGGAAGGGGCCAGATATGAGCAATAAAAAGCCAATTCCAGCATGGAGTCAGAACTGGACAAAGTAATCCAGATATCTGATCGCTGCTGAAGAGGAAACTCATACGTGTTATTTGACAGGTTTTCTGTGTAAACTGCAGAAACAGCATGTAAAGCATTCATTTTGGTAACACAGGTCTGCAGCAGCTGTAGATGTCTTTCCTCAAAGTTGTTGAGCTACAGGAGATATAAATGCCTGTCTAAAGTCCTTACTTGAGGCATTCCAAGACTGGAAAATGATGGATTTTACCTCTCTGTGCTGAATGTGCTCTTCATTTATGCTTAAGTGACCCTCATTCAGTGTGCAGAATTTCTATTATTGTTTTTCATTCATACCTTGTGACTAATTCTGAGCTCTGGATGTTGTTCTGGGGCCTCAGGATGCTTATAATGTAAGTACTGCAGCACTGACATGGTGAGGGCTGCCCAAATCCTGTGCTAACTCCAACCCCAATTAAAGCAGGACAAGTGCAGGTCAAGGAGGGGTAGTGGATCTGCCTCAAACTGGGGAAAATTATGATTATGAAGGGAAAGTCCCTCCAGCTGGGATGCATTAGGGCAGAATGATGTAAGGATGAGACAAACAGATTTTTTTCCCAAAGAAGGAATTGAGACACAGAAGGGAAAAAAAAGACTTTTTATTTTAAGAAGTCTTTTAAAAGTCACAAAGGCGTAGTAAGGACCTAGGTAAGAGTATCTCTCATGATCATATATTCCATTCCACAGAATGGTTTCTGACAAAAAAAATATCCTTTTTTCTCAGTCTGAGGTGGTCCAGGGGTCAAAGTCTCTTCTGTCTCCGTAGTCCTTAAATGGTTCTTACTGCTTGCTCTCTCTCCACTCTTTTTGTTTATCCCTAATGAAGCCATCTGGCCCAACATTCACAAGGCTGCTCAGTACCTTGCTGAGTAGGGCCTCATACTCCCTTATTCATGTCAAGTTTTTTTCTCAGACACCATTTATAGGGCTTTTTGCTTATAAAAACTACTGAAGCTTGGAAATAATAACAGGTTTTTCAAAAAATTTTTTGCTATTATAATAAAAATAGACCACAACAATAAAACCATTCTACATTAAAGAAATGAAAGAAAAACAGTAATGCTCTGATTAAAACATGGGGAAAGGGAATTTTAAATCTAGTGCTGAAAAGGCTTGAGTCCAGACAAGGTAACTAAAACTGAGTTAATTCATTGTATTAGGGAGCCAGAACCTTTTGCAAAATATCTCCAACTCTGACTAAGAAGAGAATCTGAATTTCTTGGAATTTTCATTCTCAAAAGAGTGTTTGTTATTTTGACCCTAAGCCAAAGGTGGGCTTAGCTGACCTTGAAGTGCAATAAATTTCTTTGGGACTACAATTTTGTGCTAAACCTCTTTCCTTTCCCAAACTTCCTTTACCCCTTTCACCCTCAACTTACCACAGCTAAGGCAAGACAGATAGGGCTGGCAACATCACCCCTTACCAGTCTTAACTCCACATATTTTTAATCTTCAGTCCTTATTCTCATACAACTCTGAGCTCAACACATTTTCTTCTACAGACCTTTTCCTTAGACATCACTATCTCTTTCTCATAAGCCTCTCTGTTAGTTCTGTACAACTCAGTCTTTATCTTACAGGCTTCTCAGGTAATTCTGACTCCATTCTCTTATTAGCAGCTTGTACTGATGCCATAGCTCTGGCTCCTTCTATCCTTCTGCGTGGCTGGCTACCCTGTCCCAGCCACCCAGCCCTGGACTGTCTCTCATAAAATATCATCCTATCTGGCCCTGAGGTGACCACACATCCCTTGGCTCCTCTCAGCACAGCCAGCAGCCTTCCAACCTCACTGCATCCCTAAGGGCCAGTGTGTGGTAGAAAGCTGAGCTACTCCTTTATATGCTCCTGAAGCGATTGGCCACCCATAGATGTTTCTTCTTTGGTAATCTCTACAGCTGGGTTATCAGGGGAGATTCCCTCCCGCACTACCCTAGCTCTCCACACCGACTGTGTTTGTAAATGCAGGTAAATAAAACATTCTGGGACTGCTCTTGGACAAATAGTATAGAAAGGGTGACATCTATTCAGTTTAACTTTCTTAGCTCTTTCTCAAACTGCCCATGGAGAGCATTTTCTGGCCTGAGCTGGCTCCCATATTGTCCTCATGGTAGCACTGCTCGACTGAGACCAAAACTGTGTGAAACTTTCCAGAGTATGAATGGTTGTATTCATTTCATACTCAGGCCCATGTGCTGACCTGGTTTAGTTTATTAGTTTAGCTGTAACCTTTGTGGCCACATTGAATTATCTATCAGCTTCTTTTTGACTTTAAGTAAAGTAGATTTTGTATACTCAGCCTTGGATGTGAAATTGCCTTGTGTACAGTTCTGAAATCTATCTTTAAAAAATCCAAACGAAAAAAAAAGAAGCAAAAAATAAACAAACCAAAGAAATAAAACCCCAGTCCAAATCTTTGACTCAATGTGTAATTCAAGTTGTATTGGTTTTTGTTCTGGAATATTTTTACCTTTTTATACTTTTGTTTTAACATTTTTAGGACAAGACAAAATGACCTCAAGCTATCAGAGGAGATTTGGATTAAATACGAGGAAAAATTTATTCACTTGAGACTGTCAAGCACTGGAACAGGCTTCCCAGAGGAGTGGTGGAATCACCATCCCTGTAAGTGTTCAAAAATGTGTGGAAGGGACACTTGGGGACACAGTTCAGTGGTGGACTTGGCAGTGATGGCCTAGTTGTTGGACTTGATCTTACACATCTTTTTCAACCTTAAAGAGACTATGATGCCATGCATGTTTTAAAATTTAAATTCTGGAAATCAACTGAAAAGAAATATTTTACCATTCCAAAAATTATTAGTAACAATAATAATAAATTACAGCTGGAATTAATTGTCTTTAAAATAGGGAAAAATAATATCAGTTATAAGAAGCATATAAAAAATAAAGTCCATTAAAGATTCTTTTTTTTTTTTTATTAGCCTTTGACCACTCCAAACTGAGTCCCTGCAAGTTCTGTTGGTTAGAAAAATGCTGAAATTATCACACAGGGGTATAGCAATGACAAAAACCTCTTTCTGTTTCACCAAAAGTTATCTTAAGGGGAGATTGTTGTCAGATGCTGAAATTGGATTTTCTTCCTTATCTGCAGAACTGGCTTCAGCTTCAGGAGTGATATGACACCTGCTAATCAGGGAGGTGGAAAAGCCAAGTGGCTAGAAGTCAGCTTGTACTATGGAAGAGGAAGCTTGGTATGACTAAAATTGCTATGACTTTGTTTTTACAAATATCAAGGGCTTTTTCCACCCTGCCTACAAGAAAAAATTTGCAGTGCAGACTCCCATATGTAATTATTTCTTCTCCTTAAAGAAATACTGTGAAGATGTTATTTTTCTTTTTTACTTTTAGTATTTCCTTTGAAAAAGAAAATACTGGTACTTTAAAAAAGAAGAAAAAATGTGGCAACTAGCTTGCTGGATATGGATAATGTGATCTGAAGTCCTAAAAGGCTCAGGGAAAGTTGATTTTCTATATTGTGGGTTCATTATTTAATTAGTATGTTAGGATATAAAACTCACAGAAAATATACTGATAATATTTTTTCCTACTGCGGTGCAAAGCATGGCAGTTGTGACCCTGCATGAGGAGTCTCACAGCTTGCTCAGTATTTATTTTGGATGTGTCTCCTTTCCCTGGAAGATATCTTGCCCTTATTTTTAAAGACTTTTCATAGACAGATATGCCTGCTCTGGAGAAAGGTAATCCTCTTTTACCTACAGGTCTTTTCCAGCTCAGCACTAGAAAAGCATCCATCAAAACTAACCTGTGTGATCCCAGCACAATGACCCAGGGTCAGGACAGGTGCTCAGCAGTTTTGGGTGATCTGGTTCCTTTTCCATCTTTTTGTGGTTTCTGACCACAAGCAGAGGTAATGGAGAGAGGGTGGCAGACTTTTCCATCCTGAGCTTCATTATACCTCAGGTATTTTGGATCAGAGCAAAAGTTCTCCTCAAACCTGTGTCCCACGCTGCCCAGGCACTGCTTTAAATATTTTTAGGCTGCTAGGCTTTGCAAAAGTGCTTTGGGAATCCTTTGTGGCCACCTTCAGAGAGAGGGTGTCAGAGCATGTCTGCTACACTGGCTGTAGGAAAACCCTTCTCAATTTATGAAGCCCAGATCTGAAGTGACACAGCTAGAGTGTATTCCTGTTGTGGTGTGCCCTTGAAATCATGATGTAAAATTCATAGTAGATGAAATAAGCAAGAAATAGTCATTAAATAAATGCTGCTTTGAAGAATGATAAAGGTGGAATACACTAGTGAGAGCTTTGACTATCATATGAAAATGCAGAGTTAATTATACTGTTATTAAAAACCAGGCCATATTTTCCATCCATTTTTATTTGTGGGGTCTCCTTGAAATGCCTTTTAAAACTTAGGAACCCAGGCAGCTTTTCTCTGGGGAATATAAAACTACAGCAGCTGATACTGGTAAAATAGGTTATATGGAACCTTAGAAATGACTGCTTGATTTGTCCAGCATTTATTGCCTGAGTAATGTATAGAAACAGTGAAACAGAAAAGCACAACTTTCCATCTGTGCTGCATTATGCCATACATAGGAACTATTTTTCATTTCAAATGGTGGTATCCCCGTAGGCTTTCTTGCTTTGATATCTTATGCTACCACACATGATATGATAGAATATAAACAGAGTGACTATAAATCTGAATCTTTATAGTTTTGAAAACTGAAACATTCCAGCATTCACTTCCCACCAAACAGGCCTCCTAATGTGTAGCCCGGGTCAGGTGTTTGGATTTTTTTTTAAGTGGAGGCAAAGGTTGTTACACAGAAACCTGAAACCAGCTAAGAAAACAGAAAAAAAATTGCCAGGACCAAGCAAACAGAAAAGTGTTTCCATCTGGTATACAAGGTGCACAGCCCCAAAATCTCAGCAGAACATAAGGGAAAGGTTTGCTATTTTAAAAACACAGTCTTCAAGCATTAATTTCCCTTTATTCTCTAAATCTTTGCTCACAAGTTTGCACACCTTAAATGTCACCAAAGTGTGAGTCTGGGTGACACTGGAGGAACCCTGTCTGCCTTTATCCATTTGAAACCACAGAGACAGCATGTTAGAACAGATGGCCTGCTAGCCTTAAAAGAGGTCAAATTTGTTGTTTAGCTGGAGTGATCAATTTTGATGGGTTTTTTTGCTTTTGGTTTTTTTTCCCCCCATTGAATGCTTTACTTATTCAAAAATAAAAGTCAGAATTCCTATAACTAACTTTCTGAGACAAAGTGAATTTTGTGAATTTAATAATTCTCATTATTTCAATGTTTCATTCTATTTTTCTGACTTGAACATTATGCAACTTGATATAAATATGAAATTGGAAACAGTTTCTTGCAATGGGGCACTTTGGAGCCCCACAAATCCTTCTGTCTGGAATGAAGAGGATGGAAGGATGAGTATCAGGTATTCTGAACAAAAACTTTCTGAAAATGACAACAGAATCTGTGTATGGAGCTTAAACAACTATTACCAAGAAGAAGCCTTAATGTGACACTATGTCAGCAGAAACAAATGCAACCTCAATAAATCTCACTGAAGAGATAAAGAGAGGGCAGGAGTTGGTGAAATCCAGATGCTTTGACCACAATGTCTTGCAATTTCTTTGAAATATTTTAAATTCTCTTACTGGAGGAAACTGAGGGAGGGAGGGTGAGGAGGCTGTCAGGTTCAGGGAGACCAGGGCAGTGGGGACAAGGTGGATTCCAGCACTCATGTGTGGCAGGGGCCGTGAGCCTATGGCTGATTTCCATCTCTCTCCAGAAGAGAGCAGGGGCTGGTAGGAACCAGATCAAGTGATCCACCAGCAGCTGTGTGTCTGTGCAACAGCCCAAACACACATACACAGGCACAGACTTAAACCACAGCATTTCATCTTGGACCTTTACCAAGAACGCAGGTGCTCATGAGCAGAAATCCTGAGGAGAACCACGAGCAATCTTAGAGAAGCTACTGCATATTCTTAAAGATGTGCAAGTCCTGAAAATGTTGAAACCTCAGGGAAAAACAAACAAACAAAAAAACCAGCATATGACTTCATCTCCCATCCGTTCTGCAAAAATTTGGAAAAAATTGTGTTCTATTTCAGTGGTTTATTCTTCAAAACTGTGTTTATTTCTTTCCTGAAGAATTGTGGTGTGTATAATTTTTATTACAAAGGAAGCACTGCTAGGTATGCTTATGAATCAAATCGAAAATTTTTGCTTAGATCGACAGGTATTGTCTGTGCTAAGAATGGGGCTGTCCTGCACACTGGAGTATTTAGACATATACGTGTATATATATATACATATTTTTGTATATGTAACATATGTATACATATATGTATTGATACTATTTATAAAATGGGAAAAAGTTGAAAGTAGAAAGCTATAATATTTTTAACTAGTAAAAAAAGAAAAAATAATGACTTTGAGATCAGAGAGGTTTCAAATTTGCAAGATTTTTTTTTTTTTTTGTTAAAATTTAAGTTTTGGTAAATTCCCTCTCAGTCCTTGAGTATGTTCCTTCCTACTCCTAGTTTTCCCTAGACAAAGTTTCTCAGTACTCCAGATATCATTCTTGAAACTGGCTGTATTTCACCAGATTTTTATCTCTTCAAACAAACCGTTCTCTTAAATACCGACCCAGTCCCAGTCCTGCAA
This sequence comes from Sialia sialis, assembly GCA_009812075.1. Lineage (NCBI taxonomy): Eukaryota > Metazoa > Chordata > Aves > Passeriformes > Turdidae > Sialia > Sialia sialis. The sequence continues at coordinate 14,033,546 of VRYO01001589.1, forward strand.
TCACTTACTAAAAACTGTAGCAAAGTTTCTACTAAATGCAAGTGCCCTCACAACCAAATAAGCTTCTTTTTACCAGCGGTTTCTCATGATATCTGTTGATACAGCAGGTACAACAGAGCCTTCTGCACCTGTCTGCATGGGACAAGCAAATTCTGTAACTTCTTTGTAAGGAGGAGAAAAATTGAATTCCTGAGTAGATGAGGTATGTCAACTTTTTATAAGCAGTGGTGTCACAGACAGATGTTTGATTTTGCTCTGCTTACCTGCAGATTATTTAATAAGTGGAGGAGAGAAATTTCCAAACTTGAGTCCAGTTGTTGTTTTGTTTTCCTTGTCTGCCGAAGCTGTGCATGGTTAGTTGGCCTTATTTCAGTGCGTGTGTCTGCACTGCATGCTGGAGTGCTCCAGAGCTGGTCAGGATCCTTCCTGCCTCAGCTGGGCGTGCGGCTGGAGCCCATCCCCAGGACCAGGTGTGCCCAGCCCAGCCCTAGGCTGTGTTAGCAGGGATCCTGCCAAGCTGAGGAGATGGATGAGCTTGGTGAGCATCCCTGCAATGCACATGAAGGGCACAGGCCTCAGTGCTTGGCAATATCTTCAACACCACTCAAAGAGGAATCTATACCCAACGCTGCTCAGCCTCAGTAGCAGCTATCAAGGAAGTGAGGGGGAAAATGACTTAAAACTTAATGCTAAAGAAAATCTCGCCTCTTCCTATGTCCATTCCACACTGACAGCAGACTTCACAGTGTGGATGGACCAGACAGACATTCCATTGTTCCAGGAAACACTAAAGCATCCCAAAGCCTATCAGTATACATTATGGTTAATCCTTTCCCTCAAAACCCTGGGCATGATTTTTTCTTTGCTACTTGAAGCATGCTGTCACTGTTACACAACTCCAGAATGATCCTCTAACTTGATTAATCAGCCTTCAGTCACACATCCTTGTTAGAAGCAGAATATTTCCCCTCAAATATCTCTTGTCCTGCAGTTTCCTGCAGATCATTAACTAAGATCACTATGGTATCACAAGCCTGGCAGCCCATGAGGATATACATCAGTTGCTTAACCTTGTCCTGACTATCTCATAATAAATTGTCTTATGAATGGTCCCCACATTCATAGATCTTTTTAAATTCAATGTTCTTCAAAACACAGAAAGAATTTGTGAAACATGAAAAAGACTAGCAGTAAGTCATCCTTTTCTCTAGAAGTGTAAGTTTCACATCAGATCTAAACCACTAATATCTTAACTACCTATGTTTGACTCAAGATATTAATGAAAATAATAGGGAAAAAAATGTACAATATAATGTGACATGGCAGAAACAGCTGTTTCTAATTTTGATTCGAAGGTGATAATTCAAAATGCAAGTTCATCAGAGAATGATAATTCAGATTAATAAGCAATTAAGAATCAATCAGTAATCAATATAGTACTATCAGCAGAAAAAGAGGTGACATAATAATAGTTTACATATTTTGCATTCATGAAGTATACATATGCTGTATCCATTAAAGCTGACTTCAGTTACTTAACATTCAATTGTGCATTTTGTGGAGTGAGTCAATAGAGTGAATCACTAGCCCACTGCAGTACCAGATGGGAAACTTTCCCTCTCCCGAGCAGATGGAGACTAAGAATGTCACAGACAAAATGTGTTTTGTCTCTGGAGAAAGGATGTTGGCTGCTTTGTTCTTAGACTCTTCTACATGCCAAGCCTTCTGCTCACATTGGGAGTCCTACACTTTGGGGTCTCATGGATATTTCAGCATGTCTCTGAAATGCTGACCTGCAGGAGACAGAAACAAAAAAAGCCTATCAAGAGGTCTGCAAGTAAAATATGACAATTGCTGTGCAATCCAAGATTTAACTGGAGGGAGAAAGAAAAATACATCATCACCTTTGCCATCCTTTTAACACATAATCCCCTCTGAGGAAGGCAAGTGCTTTCCATTTCCTTTTGGAAGACTTAGATGAAGGGTAATTGAGATGGTGTTACACTTTTGCAGGTGACTGAGGCCACAGGAATCCTATTTTCTATTCCCTTTGGCTCCACCTTCCTAGAACTTAATTTTTTTCCTTTTTTTTTTTTTCCTGCTGTACTTTTCCTCATTTTTCTGTGCACATCCTTCTCCAACTGAAGGATGATCCCATCCCTTCAAATTGTCTGAATACAGTAGAAGAAAAATACCAAGAGACATTAAAATTTCACTTTCTTTCTCAAAAAAAAAGTACTCAGGACCACATATATCCACCTTAAATTTTTTAAATCAACAAGGGTATCAGGGTTATGAATCTGATTCTGTCTCCTGTCAGAGGGAAAAATGAGCAGTCAGCCTAAGCAAACTATAAGCAATCTTCTGAAAGTATCTGTCTACTGTATGCTGACCATGTTGGAGCTTAAAGCTACACCTAATTTAAATGCATCCAGGGCTGGGTGAGTCTATGTGCAAAAAGTCTGAGCCCACACAGGACTAAATAAAACATAATTTTTTTAGTTATTTCTTTACCAGCACTCCTAGGTTCAAGAGCATACATTCTCTGCTTTACAAGTGTCTATGACAGAGTCCCAATCTAACTAGTCTCTTGATTACAACCACTCTATGACTCTTGCCAGATTCAACCCCAGATGGGCTTTGGCTTTTCTAACCCCAGCTCTGCACACTTGTGCAGTGCCTCTGCATCCCTTCTGAGTTGTATTTCTCCTAGAGAACATCAACTTCTGTTCAGTTGTTTAAATTGAGAGGTCATTCATGCAAGTCTCCTGCTGCCTTTTCTTGAACATCCATAGGGATGGATAAAACTTGAGCTTGTAGAAAATGATCCTTCAAAACCAATGAACTCTTCAGGACCCCTCTCCTCTCCTCTCCTCTCCTCTCCTCTCCTCTCCTCTCCTCTCCTCTCCTCTCCTCTCCTCTCCTCTCCTCTCCTCTCCTCTCCTCTCCTCTCCTCTCCTCTCCTCTCCTCTCCTCTCTGTTTTCAATGTCACTTCTGCTAGCCTTTACTCTGTGCCCTCTTACCAATCCAGTCCACAACCTCTTAATAGGGTATGGGTCATCATCATCTCCCCTGCCTGCTCCTTCATTCTCAGTTTAAAGTTCTCTCTCTCCAGACTGGCCAGCCAGTTGACAAAGATTATTCAGCCCTTGGTACTTGCTGCAGCTGGTCATGTGAATGATATTTTTATCTCAAAGAGGATCCCAAGCTTGGAAAAGACTATCCCTGTTGTCAACACTGGCTATACAATGATTTGTTGACCCAGAGGTTCCATCCATTTTTCATCAAGTCCTTCCCTCTCACTGGAAGAATCAGGCTTCCACCTCAAATGCAATGTCATGCTTGCTACAGTTCATGTTTTCCCCACAAGTATTGGTGTCCACAGAGAAGAGCAGCACTGGGGGATAATCTGAGGATCAGATTGGCAACCTGGTGCCCTGGATCGAAATTCCTGACAAGCTGCAAGCATCCCTGGACACCAGGCCAGAGCAGGAGATGCTGGTGTCTGTCCTTGTTTCCCATAGCTCATACTTCTGCTTCTTTCTGACACTGCTGCAGGTCTCAGGCTCAGCCTGCCCAGGCACTTCAGTGGACACAGCTCTAGCCCTCCATGTGCCACCTGGGCACTGAACCCACACTGTAGCTCCAGACTTGCAGGTGGGGCAGGAGTTATCCTCCCAGTATGAGGAGACACAGGATTCCAGCCTTTACCATCAGGGAAATCTAAAGTAAGCTCAGATTTGGTCTACTCCTCTCTCAATGCAATGAGATGCTCGCATTTGTGAAGATTCAGTGTTCTTCTCGCCTCCTCTGTTGCTGCATCCCTTCCAAAATCAGGAATTAGCAGCACACAGAAAAGCACCTTTTGATCAAGAGCACCTGACAGAGCTTGTTAGACATGGCTAGAGCTTGCTAACCAACTCAGCTCTCTGTTGCCACCCTTTCCCCATGGTAGTAGACACACAAATTCCTCAAAAATGTCTTAGGAAACATTTCAGAAAGATCTGAGATAAGAAAACAGAAACTACTGCACAAACTGCTGCCTCTACTGGTTACCTAATTTCAGACATCAGGCTATTTTTTTACTACTCTGATTTGCAACAGACTGTGTTTCTGAAAAGGGACCTTCTACAGACTGTGTTCAAAATGTGCAGACATCAGAGCTGACAGCTGTGCTTGTATTGAGCTTCCCAAAATTTAATGAGGCTCTACACATTTTTTACCTTGAAATATGTTATTGCAACTCCAGGGTTAGAAGTTGTTACCTTATGGTCAGAGACTGGGATCAAAGAACTGCAACTGTCATAAATTTCTTTACCCTCACCAAGAGGTATGTTTACAGCAATTTGCAATGCTGCTGCATCTGGAGAGCATGGTTTTTCCACTGTACCTGTGAATGACAGCTTTAGTCATGAGACAGGACAAGACTGAGCCTTCAGATTTCACTTAAATCACTGTCACCCATGTATATTTGCAACAGGAGAAAATGACTATGGCTAACAAAAGAAAAAAATTTTAGAAGCATTCTCTTAGCATAAAATACTATCAGTGACATCACACAGAGCAAAGTAAGAATTTTACTCAAAATCTGCTAACGAAGGATCCAGATTTTAAGGGACTCACATAGTTCCTCAGGGAGGGAGGACTTTACAGACAGTGCATGTGTTTGTATCCTGTTAGCAAAACAGGTCAACTGAAGTCAAGTAAATTGAAAATTTTTATCGCTAGACTTTTAATTTTTAATTTTAGTGAAAGATTGAATGGACACAAGTATAGCACAATGAGGTGACTAACAGTGTTATCACGGTTTTTTTAAATTTTAAAATATTTTTAAATATTCATACATACATTATCTTAAAAGTATTAGAAAAATATAGAATACAAGTTTATAAAAGTGACATATTTGAGAGTCTCTTAACTGTAAAATTTTCAATCCATCATTTCCATAGAACAATAAAAGAAATATTTTCTTCATTTATCCAGCCAAAATTTTACACTCAAATGCAACGGAGAATATTCACCAGCCTGGAGAAAATATCTAATTGAGGAGTACATTAAAGCAACTAAAAGAATTACATAAAAGAATACAATTAAAGAATACAGTTTTAAAGTCTCTAAAATGACAATCCATAATCTCATAGACCATCAAAATACTTGGAAGAACAAAAAAAGAGACATGCCTGAAATCCAAAATGTGATTCATTAAATGAGGGTCTCAACATCCTCCTTCCTAGTTATTTTTATTCTTTCTGATTATTAAGTAATTGTGAGGTTCCATTTCAGCAGCTTGGTGAAAAGCTCATTCATAGCATGGAAAATGATACAGATGACATAGGATATCCTTCCACTCTCTCTTTCCAGAAATTCAGAACCTAATTGAATTGAATTGAACCTAAGTGAATATTAAAGCACAAATGTGATAGACATCTAGCTAATTTTTGACTTATAGGTTTTGAATATTGCTCTTTTCTGCTTTGACATTCTTATTCTTTACTGCTGAATTATTTGGTTCCAGCTTACTGTTTTACACTTTGTTTACATTTTAATTGAATATTTTATTATTCATTAAGTTTCTTGTTTATCTATGATTGACACAATTAGATGTGAAAACTGTGGGCTCCAGCAAGCTTTAATACATGAACTGGTTTGTTCAAAGTAGAACCTAAACTCTGGGAATCAGCAAGAGCAAAGGAAGCTCATATGAGGTTAAAGCTCTGCTAGATTTTGGAGGAAGAAACTGACACTCAAGACTTGCCTGCTTACATTTGCCATGAGATCACAAGCCTATTTCAGAAAGAATGCACAATTATTTGATTTCCCCTAAAATTTCATCTCCCAGAAACTTCATTCATATATGTGTTAGTTCAAAAATCACTTGGGAATGTAGGAAAATTGCTCAATCGGTCCATTCACCACAAATCCTAAATACAGTTAGATTTGCAGAAAAAGGGAATCTGGCACCGTGTCCCTGCTCCTTCCTTGCCAAGATGTGCTGTCTGGGAGCAGAGGTGGGGCCAAACCCAGGTGCTGCCCAGGGCTGGACATATCACTGTAGACATTGTTATTTATTCAGAGTGCATCATCTTCATAACACCTCCAGGGAAAGTCTGTCAGCTTTGGCAGACTTCTCACATCCCTGCACTTTAATCTCCTGATATTTATTGACGACAAGGTCAATTATTGACACAGGCAGGAGTTTTTCTAATACTTGGCAAAAGTGACAAGACTTCCAGAGGATTTATTCTATTAGTACAGAAAATTCTCCTTAAGTTATAACTTGAATGACTGGGTTAAAATTGTCGTTTAAAATTCATACATTAATTCACTAAGTTTTGTTTTCATCTCATTTCTAAATTGTTTGGAACCAGCTAGGTTTTGTCTGTCCAGGCTGGCTGTCATGCCAATTCCTGGCTCCCTTGCCCCTGCAGACCAGACCCTGCAGCTCCCAGGCACTGCTTCAGCACCTGTGGAGCTGGTGGCAAGCTGTGGCCATGGCTTCCTGCTTCCACTGACCACCAAAGTGTAGTCACCTCAGGTAATGTATGCAGAAGTGACTTTCCTCAGTCTAAGCTTATCAAATAGGAAAAGGGACTACTAGAGAAAAATTCACCCCTTTCTGAAACAGGTGACAGCAGGTGAGACACTGTGGAGGTGTCTCTAGCTCTCCACTGAAAGAAGGGCTGCCGGCTCAGATTTAAACAAATATTTTTCTGTGTGATAAGTTAGGTGAGATGAATCCCACCTCCAGTGCTCAAATTAGGAGTCACAGCTATTTCTTTCCCACCAGTTATAGTGCAGGCAAGATCTGGCAGGCCTGGATCACTCATCTCACTCTTGAACACCATATTAGTAGCAATGCCTAAATTAGGCATTTGGAGTAGGTGGTTTAAATATGGTCTCCAATCATAATTTCGTGTTCTCTTAGTGTGCCTGGAAACACTTGGGCTCTTTTCCAGGCTGAAACATCCAAATAATACTGCATTATAAAGATATCATGAATGATGTATAGCTCTGCATCACAAAGTAATGCATAGCAATTTAATCTATGTTTACTTTTTCCCTGAGATTCATTTGAATGTCCCCAGCAAAGCTGCTGATGTTAACCACAACAGTGACCAAAATATGATTGCACCACTAAGAAAGAAAGAGAGAAAGAAAGAAAGAAAGAAAGAAAGAAAGAAAGAAAGAAAGAAAGAAAGAGAAAGAAAGATATATTTTTATCCACGAATATTCCCATTTTCTTCTCATTCTCATTGTTGAAAGATATTACTCCAGACTGAACATTTCACTTCATTCTAAGTTTTAGGAGGCAGTAAGAAGATTGGGGAGCAACAAGTTACCCTTATCTAGTTATTCAGTCAAAGAATGTGTGCTAATTTAATGCTGAACACAATATTGTCTGCTCTGCCAGGAAAAAGTAGTCTCTAATTCAGTACCTTGCTGGCTTACAGTTCACTGAACAATGGGGAAGATTATATGGAATTTAATGTAAGGCAGAAAATGTGAGCTCACGCAGCTCTTTTGGGAAAAGAAATATTGAGGGCCAGGATAAAGGAAAAAAAAATTATGAGATTTTTAAAGCAGAAAAGATTCCAGCTTATCGGACTCAGGAAAAATGGATAGATATAAGTCCAAAAAACAAGATTATGTGTCTGTTTCATCTGTTTTTGTTTTATCTTGCTGAGTTTTAAAATTTGCTTAGTTTTTCTATTTGCTATAATGGCACACTTTTTAAAATGAATTGAAAGAAATGCAGAGATGATTCACAAAGTACATTGAAAAGACAAGGTATCCAATTTGTGTAATAAATATATAATTATTATATATAATTATGTGTGCCTTAATTCATATAACACTAGGAAGAAAGGTCCCTTCCTATATCTATGCTTTCCAATCATATTCTGCTGGTTTTATTTAAAGGTAACTGAAAATGAGCATTTACTGTAGACATTCTCTAGATCTTCCTGAACCTCTGTAAATGTAAGTTCTGCTTTCAAAGGAGGAAAGAAGACAGCAGATTTTGAAAGTCTTATCCCTCCATATGTGTTTATGTGAATACTTTATAGGACAGCACCCAAATTACATTTAGTCTATGTCTTACTTTTTTCTCCATTAAAGATTATGTCACCCTCTTACTCACAAACTGGTCCTTGAAGGTAGATGCACTGAGAGGCAAGGTGTAGAAATCTCTCTGATATCTTCCATGTTTTATATAATTAAATTTTGCAGAGACTTCAGCATGTCCGTTTTTATACAAATGGCTTGTAATAAAGTGGTATAATTCATACAGAGCTTCTCCACTGGATCGTTCCTATGCCATTCCTAGTAAAGCTTTTCATCTGCTCCCAGGCAACTAAAAAAAAAGTAGTTCCAAGTCTCTTTTGAGTCCTTTGGAATAAAAAACATTTACATATAATAGAAATATACACCTCGCAGATGCAGACCATGGACGGTTGTGCAGAGTTTCCACCAGTCCTTTGAGTATAGTTTAAACTGAATCCAGAAAAATGTCCTTGGAGATGCCAGGTGGGAGAAAACAGGATTCTTCTGCTCAGAAAAGACTTTGAAGCAGCGCCTTTGCGGGCTGTTTTCCACTATTCTATCATAGAAAGAACAGATATAAGCTTTCTCATAGAAAATCTCTGGATGAAGGAGGAAGCTGTAATCACAAGTTCAGCAGTTCATGGATACTCTTAGTATTTAAGCATGACGTGGGATTTACAGCCACAGTGATGTCTGTAGTCACTGCAAAAGCTAGACCTGTGAAGTCACACCATGCACCAAGGAGAGACCTCCAAGAACATTTAGCAAGTGAGAATCTGACAGCTTCTCAAGGTGAGGCCAAGAGCAGGCAGTGCTGCTAGAAATCCCTTCAAGTAAAACTGAGCTACAGGCTTACATGAGAGGAAATACCTGAGGGTATTTTTTATTTTTAATCTTCTGTTATTTTCATAAAAATATTTTTAGGAAAAGAGAAAATACTCTTTTAGAAACAGAAAATATACTTTTACAAAAAGAATTTGAGAAAGATTTTCACTGTGTGGTATGAGAGACTTTACTTTACTCAATATGCATAAGTGAAATAAGACCTATTAGCTGGAAAATGTTTGATTATTTTTACTATGAAAGCATTAAAATTCAGTGCTGTGTAGGTTTTCCCATACATATTCTGGCACTATCCACCACAACAATACCTGTACATGTAGTCACAATTGCTCAATCCTGTCCATTAAAAAAGCATATTTCAAGTGCTCATAATTTTTTTAAATATTAGTAACAACATGAAATTTCACATTTCAGAGGTCTGCCTTGGGCTCATAATTTAAAAAAAAAAAAAAAGGTTTGCAAAATTATTTAGATAATGTTTTTTAGACCAGGATAAAGGCCATACACATAGTTGTGTCCACACTGAGAAATTCTTACAACGTTTTTATTGAGAAGATGCATTAATGCAATGCTTTGAAGCATGGACCCAACAATCAGCAAGGCACATGAATATTGTATGAGCGTCAATGATGCCATTTTTTGCATAGAATTAATTGACTTTGCAGTAAAATTCAGTGCATATTGTCTTTACTAAATGTAATTTATATACTAATGTTGCCATAAAGCAGAGCAAGGTGCAGAATATTGTATCTTCACTCCCCTTAATAGGTCAATTGTTCTTTTCCTTGTTTCATTCTTGGAAATCACTCAGCCATTTCAAACTTGTGGATGGAAAGTAGGAAGCAAGTAGCCTGAGGCATGTTGCTGATCCTTAACTATTTGGGTTAAAAACAACAGAGTTACAAATAAGACCTTTCAAAGAAAGATAAAGGAGCTGTTCTATACAGGGACAAGCTCTCCTCTCCTGCAAATGTGTAACATCAGTGACTTGCAGTGACAGATACTGCTTAAAGATGAAACATCTTGGACTATGTACATCCCATTAGTCCTTCCACATGGAAAATAAAACCAGATCAGATCCCAAAGCACAACTGAAATTAGAACAAAAAAATTTTTAAGCATTTCAGTTTGGAGGAAGTATCATTTTACTGTGTATTTCATGGCTGAATAAGAGAAACCAAACACTGGAAGCAGAGCTGCTCATGCTGTGCCATATGTCTAACCAAACTGGAAAACATAATAACAGAATATCTCATGGCACCATGTCCTCTTGAGATTTCCAAATCTGAGAAAGTATTCGGATCAGTATATGAAACCTTGAATGCTTGCATTTCTGAATCTGGAAGGATTTGAAGCTTGACAGTTATTTCTAACATATGGTATAGTCTATTTTTTTATGATCTCAAACTGTTTGAATTTCTTTTAGATTTCTTCTTAATTTGGGGAGGGTATCAGTCAGTTTTGGTTTTGGTTTTGACTTTGGTTTTGAGTTTCGGTTTTTTTGTTGACTTGTTGATTTGTTTGTTTGCTTGCTTTTGTGACAACTGTTCATGCTACCATTGAGGTCAGAAAGTTTTATAATAGCAGGAATGCATAATTTCCAGAAAAGCTGAAGTATTTTATTTGCTTGTAGGAATAAAATGAGCATGTGGTGTATTTGATGTAGAGCTTCTAATCATACTTTTACAGCAAATTATATGTAACAGAAATAAAAAATATTCCTAGAGAACTGAGGATTTGTGCACACATCCTACAGTAGATTACAGAAAATTTTTCATGCTTTTTTCATCCTAATAACCTTGACTTAAACTAGAAATGAGACAGATTTTGAATCAATCTCAAAATTACTTGTACCTGTAATCCTATAATTCTAACTTTTAAATTTTTTAATCTGATTGTGATTTCTCAACCTGACAGAATTGTTACTCTAGTCTGAAATTAATTTTCTAGAGCCCAAATACCAAGTGCAAAGCTACTATACTGATATAACAGTAGTTCTAGTTACAGGACCAAGACCAAGGGCAACATGGAAAGTCAGGTTCTATGGCTGGAGTCTGTAATTTCATCCTTCGCCCTTTCTGACAAACTCCTGGTCATTCCTTTCAACCTTTTGGTTCCCTATTTAAAATACTTCCTTCATTCTCAAGACATTCAAAAAGCTGCTCCTGAAGCCCACGAGCCTTGCACTCCTGGCCCAGATTAGTCACAGCAGTGAGTCCTGTGAGGTGCTCTTTCACAGTGTGAGCTGCACTGAGCTTCAAGAACAGGCAATTTTTTATTTCTCCATGAGGCACAGTTGCTAAGAATATTGGCTTGGCAAATAGGGGGAAGCTGAGTAGATGTATGGGACAAATTCAGACTGCCTAAAACATTTTCTGGTGCTTCACAGCACCTAAAGTTCTTAGAGGAGTGTAAGAATGTTTTAATAGAAAGACAAGGAACCGTGTAGTGCAGGTGATGTGGTGATAAAGGTGCTGCATTGTCACCCAGCTTCTCTTCCCATTTTGCTGCCAGGCTGTTCCCTAATCCACCTGTCATCTACCAGCATTCATCAGTTGTGCAAATTTCATCAGCCGAACATTCACTGAACATTCATCGTGAAAATTCAGTATTTCACGTGCTTCTGAAGGATCTCAGCACTTCCTTAGCCCAGCCAGAAAGAGTCTATACACTGCTTCAACTTTCAGAGAAGAAACTCCAGGCGTTTTTAGAATAAAAATTTTCCCACTCTCTATCCCCAAATGAAGTCTCAGCAAAAAGCTCACAACTCTATAAGAGAGCTACAAACCATTGTTCTAAATGTTTCTATTGCTTTCTTTCTCTAAGTTTGCAGTTTCACCCTTTCTCCAGAGCTTTTCTTTCTTCCTTTCTGATCTTGTCCTCCCTCTCCTATCTCTCCTAGACTGTTCCTCATCTATCTTTTTCTCCTTCCTTCCTTCTTTGAGAAGGGCTTTGGGTCAGCACTGCTCAGCCATTCTTCCTCCAGGTTGATTGGACACTTCTGTCTCTGTTTGACAGATGAAATTCCCAAAGCTCCTAGTTAATTTTAGGGTGTCTGGGGGAGGAAGGAGTCTGGCACTGAACCAAACACACATTTAAATGTGCCAGAAAATTACACAGCGGTCAGAAAATTGCAAAATCTGCAATTTTTGTGCAGCCCACAATTTTCAAGAGGTCTTGATTATCATCCAGAGTTCAGTGTTTTACAGGAAGTGCAAGAGGTTACATTTCCAGTGATTTTTAAGTGACCCCAAAACTATTACACTGGAAAAATTCATACCAGTATTAACCATTTCAGTGAATTTCTATCCATTTCAAGAGCAGTCAACATGGAAAAAAAGCTTTTGTTCTGAAACAGAATAGAGTTTTGAAGCTGGTTATTCTTGGGGTCTATATCAACAATAAATTATCTAAGCAAAGGTGGTTCTAATACATTTTGCCTTTGAGGAGATCAAAACTGAGAATACTGTTGTAGGAGTGTGGTTTTATGCATATGTGAATAAAACAATGGAGATCTGAGAAGAACAATCTCTTACAAAACAAGAGCAGAAGAAATTATTAATTTATAGATAATGCCGACAAGATGAAAATCTGTAGCTGATGACTCCTGAAAAACAGAGAAAAACAGGATATTACCTTATAGATTGATCTTGTAATTTGCTCCAATATGACCAATTTGCTATTTGCTCCAATAGTATCCCAAGCTGCCAGTCAGAAGCAAAAACCCACTGAAGGTGACTATGCAGGTGATGAATGTACAGAGTTCTGTAACAGGTTTTCCAGAAAAAAAAATCCCACATCTATTTCATTCAAATTCAGCATTAAACGGAATGCAAAACTACAAACTTATATCGTGAATACGCACCATTCAGCTCATGAATAAAATGTCAGGGAAACTGGGGTGTCAGGATAATCTAGTTTCTTGCTATGTGCTGTGCAGGCAGAATTGCTACAAGTATGTCCCTGTAGCTTTGGGATATCCAGCAGAATTCCATCTCTGGATATTGAAGAGACCCAGCACAGCACCCAGTGGACATAGTGCACTGCTTCTATTCAGTGCAAGAGGAAAAGAGATTTTACTGAGGATTCATAAGGACCCAAGGGCCCTGAGAGCTCCAGCTGTATCCAAGAATACAGTAATTTCACATGTATAAGGTGCACCCTTTTGACTGCAATTTTGATCAAAACCCGGAAGTGCGCCTTATAATCCGGTGTGTCTTATATATGGACGAAGTTTGGAAATTTGCCAAGCTGGAAGTGCGAGCTGTGACAGCCGCAGTGAGAGCCAGCAGCTGCGGCAGCTGCGGGGAGAGCCACGTGCCACGAGAGCTGTGCAATCTGGCACCAGAGGCGGGAGTGCCAGGGCCCACAGCACAGGGAGGGCTCCTGGGGCTGTGTTTAAAGGCTGTGCTGATCTGTGAAAAATGTTTGCAAATTGAGCACCTGCCAGACCCTGAGAACCTGCAACTGCGTTACTAATTCGTTACTTTGTTGTGCTTGTATCCTTGCTGCAAAAGAAGAGGGCTTTATAGTCCGGTGCACCTTACAGTTGTGAAATTACTGCACTTTAAAGATTTTTCTTTGAGCTTTCACTTCTCACAGCTTTTTAATTCCTGTCAACAGTCAGTTGTCAATATTGAAACTTGCAGAGATTGTCTTAACTCGAAGAGCCTGTCTTAGCCCAGAATAAAATTTATACAGAGCTGATTTCACACTTCTGTGCATCCCACTGCCCTGACCCCTCCAGGAGCAAGCTGGCCAGTGTGGCTTTGTGCAGGGTGGCAGCTGGAAACATGCAGCCACCTCTCAGAGGTCTCAGCAAGAAATGAGCTGGCCCTTTGCTGATAGTTTCTCAGTCTGGCTCAGGCTCTCCCAAACTGAGGCACAACCATCATGTACACAATCATTTAATTACGTATTTGTACAGACTTGACAATTAACCACAATATCTTTTTATTTCTCAAAGTTTCAGCATGTTCCCATTACAGGGCAGTTCTGCCAAATTTGGCCCTTTGTCTAGGAAAATCTCTAGCACTAACAAGAGCAACAACAGTAGGCAAAGAAGCTGCACCACACCAGATTTACAACCCACAAAGATTTGCAATCTGACAGGTAGATACCTGAGCTTTACAGGTAGGACATTAAATGAGGATGAAGAAAAAGCAACCTCCTTACCTTGCTAAGGTCCCTGAGGGCTTTTATCTCCAGAGCATACAAGGCTTATCGTATCTTAATTTGTTTTTGTACTCTGGATTCAAGCTGCATCAATGACTTCAGTACTGATACATACACAGGGACTGCTTGGGACCTTCCACGGAGCCCAGGTCCCCTTAGGTGAGGGATGTCCTGTGTTGGACCAGTAGACTGTTAAGTATAGTTAACTTTCAGTAAAATACATCCTTGTGTTATGAGGACAGTTGGACACAGCATGTGGGAGGGTCAGCACTTCATATACAAAGCCAGTCTGGTCTTCAGCACGTGAAGTTGCTACATGAAGAGTCATATTTGACCTACCTATCTTGAGAAAATCTTGCAAAAACTACAGCTTGCTCCTTTGTGTCTTTTAAGAGGAATAAACATGAGATTTACCAAACAATTGTTGCTTATAAGACTGCTACCATCTGTATAATGAAACACTATCTTTCTTATCTATCAACACACTTCCTAAGCTGATATTTAAGAACAGCATCAGAGATATATGTTCCTAAGCTTAATTTTTCCTGTGCTAGCTCTCATAACTTACAATCATACATCAGCTTAAAATTGCAGCCCTTGACACCAGAGAAATTATGATGACTGTGACTTCTTTTTATAAAAAAGAAGACTAATAAAATTAAGCAATAATCTATAAGCATGAGAAGGTTACCATTTTAAATATCATCTCCTGCTGTGAATTGAATAACAAGGTAAGGTTTTAACATTTATAAATGTCAACGCAACACACATGTTCATTTTAACAGCATGACATGCGTATCACTTATAAACTTATTGCACTTAAAGATTACCACTGTACTGTACAGATGGTTTCAGGATACTACTTAAAATTTTAAGTGGTTCTGAATTTTAGGGCTTTGTTGCAATAGCTGATAATTCTACTAAATGTCTTATCACTAAAACCAGGAATTACAGTAATGCTATAAAAAGCATCATACTCTTACATGCCATTAGATTTTTCAAGGAGAAAAGAAAACTCTAAGTAATTTGACTAAGTTCTTGATGCTGTCTCAAATGTTCTGATTAATAAGCACTACAACTTGAACTGGACAGAAATGTCATTTATCTCAAACAGTATTTTCAGCTTGCTTGCTGTCAAGAGACATAAAAAATGCTACAATTAAATGGTATGGATTCAGACTGTCATCAAGACACTGTGCTTTCAAAACAGCAGTGAAATGAATCTATTTAGCCAGAAAGAAATAAGGTTGGAAAAATGAGAGGTGTCATGTCAGCACCTTCAACTGGGAAGTAAGATGTGCTCTATTTGCCAGTTTATTGCTCTAATCAGGGACCCCGACATTTCCCTTCCCTCTGCCTCCCTCCCATGCTCCAACCTGCTTAGCTGAAAAGAGTGATGAAAATGCACCATGGTGGTTTCTTCTAGGATGCCACTGCCATTTGGTGATCTAATTGGCCCCAGAGGGCCTCTCAACCATTTCCATCAGAGATAAGAAAGATTTTCTTCCTTCTGGCATTAATTATGCAGACAGCATCCAAGAGAGCAACAGTCATTCTCAACTAAATCAACATGCAAAACAGTCATAGAAATTGTCACATTATAACAGCAAATGGCTATGGCAGGAGGGAAAAAAAATCTCCAACTTTTATAAAAATAACCATGAAGAATTTGGTTTGATGTGCAGGTTCTAAAAAAGCTTGTTCTTGGTCTTTTCTGTTTCATTAGAGATGTAACTCAAAATAGAGTATTTCCACAGTTTCTTTTAAAAATACAATATTGTAATAAAAGCCAAACAAAGATTATCAAAACTTCTACTTCTTAAACTATTAGAAAACAAAAATACATTTCAACCAACCTTAATGGAATATGGTTACTTTATGGAAGCACTCTCTTCCCTGCCCTAAAAAACTGAAAAAATAACAGGGGAGAAAAACTCATACTCCAGCCATCTCTTTCTCGGAAGACATGAACCTTTCTTAAAGGGTAAACTGAAAATTCCAGGAGATGAAGAGAAAAAGAAGAGGTGGAGGACAATGAAGTCTGTTCAATTTTCTAGAACAGAATGCTTCTCCTTTCAGAAAAAAAAGAAAATTTCATATATATATATATATATATATATGTGTGTGTGTGTGTGTATGTGTGTATAATTTAGAGGTGGGGAAGGGAGGAATTATTGCAGAAAGAATATTAATGAGAGAAAACAGGGCAAACAGACAGCCCTAGTTCTACAGAGTACATATATATTGCAGACAGCTGCATAATTTACCCAGGAGAGAAATGTCACACGAAGCTGTTGCCAGCACCACAGTGAACTGAAGCAAGCTCCAGCCCCCTGACTCTGCACTGTCACCTTCAGAGAGACACCCCACTATCCTCTCTAGGAAGAAGAGTCAATCAGTGGAGAAAACTCTGTGCTGTGCTATCACCTGCCTTCTCTGGAGCCAGGGCTGTGGGTGCAGGCAGGCATCTGCACTCCTGCTGCAGCACAGATCCTCAGTGGGAAAGCTGTGACCTCAGTCAGCATCAGGCAGCAGCATGTAGGACACATGCCATAGAGTATAGACCAATGTGCTGGCCAGAAAATGACAAATACATGCACATAATAGCTGGCAAACGCCCATCGTTTGGAAAGGGTGAGTAAAAGCAGCATAGAAAAAAGCAGCTTTGAGGTGGAGTTTCTTTCTCTCCCATGCAGCTGCAGAATGCCAGAGCAGTTCAGCTTCAGCCAGGAATAAGTGTTTCAGGCCATGGGCAAACAGTCTTTACTCTTCCTGAGCCAAAACATATGGTTAAGTCCCTGAGAAAATTTGGGAAGCTCCAAAGGGCTGATCTCTCTTGC
Source organism: Sialia sialis (assembly GCA_009812075.1). Lineage (NCBI taxonomy): Eukaryota > Metazoa > Chordata > Aves > Passeriformes > Turdidae > Sialia > Sialia sialis. The sequence continues at coordinate 14,050,448 of VRYO01001589.1, forward strand.
TTAGTGGGATGCAGATAGGTGGATTCCCTCTTCTCCCATTTTTGGAGTAGTAAAAAAAAAAATCTGGCCCAGCATCTGGAAATCATCTCTTTGAGCCAGAAAAGGTTCAAGCCAACATTATACATAACATTACTAGACAACAAGCCTTAGTCTTCTGAGCTGAGCTCTTCCCTGCATAGAGTCCTCCAGGAACACTCCTCCTAAATTCCCAGCAAGAAAATCCCATTATCCCACGCTGCACAAACAAGACACATTAATTCCACTCTTGTGAATGTGTTTTGGAAGAAAAAGAGTTCACCAATATGATATGCCTCATGGGTCTTTCCTGACAAAGAAGCAACTTTCCCAGTAAGTCAGGTATTTAGAGGATAAAGACAAAACTGTTGAAAATGATAGCACAGTGCCCACTGTCACTGTTCTGCTGCTTTTATAGTGCTTCTAATTAGAAGTATCTCACTATTTGCAGAAGTTTCTGTTGTCAATCAGATCTCACAAATTGGCATAGGTAACTGTAGGTTAAATCACATCATTTCACAAGCCACAAGATTTTATGATATCAAACACTTTCATGATGCCAACCAATCTGTCATTATGAGAAACAGATTCTTTTTAAATTAAGAGAAGATGGTAAATGTAGTTAAAATGTTAATACATCCAGTGGAACCATAGCATAATAAAGTCAAAATTTTACAGTATATTTGGCTTGTACAATATATACAGTGTGATGCCTGCTCAAGAAAACCTTTTATTGCAGCTGATGACCACTAAAATAACCTTCTGACTTAGCAAATCTGTCTCAGCTTGAAAAGTAAGGGGTTTAGGGTGTTTCACAAGCAATCATCTTTGCATAACATCAGGTGCTGCTCAGTCCTGAGCCAATGGACTCTAATGCCCACTGAGCATTGACTGCAGGCTCTGGGACATTGTGCACAACCAAGGGTCTGGTGTGTGGCAAGACTGACATCCTGGTCTAGTTAACCATTTAACTAGAAGCACCTGAGCACAGTAACACTGCTTTTACAGGAAAACCCATCATCGGTTAAGAAATATGCCAGATCAAAGACCTGATAGATTTCAAGAATGTGATGAAATTTTTTTTTCTACTTAACAAGCATCAGTGGGTGAAAAGTTGTGCTCCTTCCACTCTAGACACTTCCTTTCAGGGATAGAGGCAACTGTTTTACAGCTGGAGCTAATTTTTTTTTTTTTTTTTAATCCTGATGTAAATTTTGTTTTAATTGGCAGCTAATGGAAAAGAGTGTTCCTTATTTCTAAAGAGGGGCAGGAAAACGTAGGGCTGGTTTGAGTCTGCTGTAATTGCAACACAACAATCATTTGTCAGACCTGCAGGGAAGCAAGGATGAAATGGTAGCTTGCAATACCAGTGTGTGTGTGCCACAGATGCTACCCAGGGATTCAGGTTAATTACATACCAGGCATGCTTAGGGACCACCCATGTAAAACAGCTGGCAGGATGGAGGCTTAAAATTGCTCCCTGCTGGTTCTACCACTGCACACTGCCCTCTTCAATTCACTATGAGTCTCCTCATTTGGGCTAATTTACTTGAGCCAGGATGAGTAACTTAGACTGACTTATCTCCCCTCTCGCAGCCCTGCTGTCTCTGAAACTGCTCCACTCCATTCCCTATCTATTACTTCAGTTGTCTGAACCTAAAGAGTTTATTCATGTGTATGGGTAAAGCCTTTCAAGTGCCTTAAACATCGCTGCAAAAGTCAAAGGAAGCAGGTATTAATTTAAAAGAGAAATTAGTAGCAAAGACCCTCTCTAGTGTGTGAGCTCATCTACCCAGGATGTGATTCATTGTTTCACTCCATGTTCTTATGTTGCTATACAAAATATTCTTCACTTATCTTTGCTATTAACACTGAATCATCTGAGATGCCACTGAGGTCATCCTGTCATATTTGTCTAAATTCTGCGTTTCTAGACCCTTCTGGCTTTTACCTGATTCATGACAGTACTTAAGGATAGGTAGAACTTTGTGCTTTGAAAATAAATGACATATTATGAGCACTAGTATGACCATAGGTGTTAGAGAGTAATGTGATGTATTTGTAGTAATCCTTCTCACCCAGACCATGAATTAGGTTTAGTTCTTATGCCACTACATATAATAATAAATTAAAATGGTGGTAAAATGTCATTGGCTTTAGAGATATCAGCTGAAAATTACCATCAATCTTGGGATAATTTTATTATTAAATTATTTTCCTCCTATTGCTCTACAGCAAATATGATATTTCAGGAGAGTGGTTATTACAAACAGGGCATTATCAGACAGTTTTCCTAAAGGATTTAGTAAACTGATTGCAATGTGCAGTGCTAATGGATGCATTGAATTGTTCATTCTCTCCTTTTGCTTAGTCTAGATACTGCATGAAAAATTGCCTGCGAAAAATGTGGACAATCAAGCAGCAGTCTCTAACAATGAAAACACCATCCATACTTTGACTTTCACCCTTCCATTCTCCCACTGCAATGTCTTTTTAGCAGAAGGTTGCTCCTTGGCTTCAGTTTCCTTTTCTACCTCGGCTGTTCAGCAGGGAGCCTGAGACATAACTCTGTCCTCAATAACCAACAGTCATACTACTAAAGACCCTACTCCAACACTTATATGTAATTTGAGTAACTGCTGGCACTTGAAACTCAATCCACAGACTACAAAAGCCACAGGAGAGACTGTCACTGATTATTGGAGGCTATGGAGTAGGATTTTAAGCACTGCTGTGTGCACTAGTTCCTTGTACATAAGTGTAAATATATGTACATCAGCAGTAAATTTGATGGTGGATGGAAAGGGTCCTATGAAAGGAAGCTGTCCTGAAGTTCTGGTGTATTTTAGCTCATATCAATAACATAGCTGTTGATAAAGAATTGTCATTTAACAGCAAAATAGTGATATAAATTTAGAAACAGGACACAGTTGAGGAACGTGAGACACATTCAGCAAGCAGGGATGAGAGAAATTGATTCCATGTCCAATGACAAAAATGAGAGATTGAATCATGCAAAAACTTCTGAAGCCTCACCTCTGCCTACAGGACATAGAAGTCTGTTTGGGAGGATGAGCTGTGACATTCACTGAGAGTCAAAGGATTATAAAACACATCTACTTGCATTTTAAAAAGATGTTGGCCATTGTCCACTAGAAATTTCCATCATAGTTGTGTTTCTGCCCAAGTCATTTTTTGACCTAAACAGGCAGGGGCCATTCAGGATCCAGGCATTGCCTAGAGCTCCTGTTCAGTATGAAGGAAGGGAGGAGTGACTTTGACAAGAGTAGTTAGAGCCAAGGGTGCACAGTAGCTCACTGCAGTGTAACACAAATCACTAACCACATTCAAATATGCTACTGGGGGGAAGGGGAGAGTTTAAACCCATCTAATATACCTATTATAGCTCCCTCTCCCCTCATTCCTGGCATCTGACCACAGCCTACCTTGTGCTTTTCCTGAAATCAAGACACAATATAACTAATCTATTCCTTTTATATACATAAATGTCTGTGTATAATTATGCACAGTATTAATTGTCCATCAGTGAATTATAATAATAGCAATAGAAAGAGTTTTAGTGGGGTAGAGGCACGACCACCCTGCATTACAATCACAGTCTTACCTACACCAGCATCCAGACTCCCATGGTGGCAAACAGTGTATTTTGAGGTACTGGAATCCAGTAGTGAAGGACTTCAGTTAGCTTGGCCTGAAGTCTAGGCTATATAAGATTTTGTCTCCCTTCTGAGAACATTGTGATAACCAACTTTTGATCCCAACTTCTGTGGCTGGCAACAGGCTCAGCAACATAACCCTTATGCTGTGAAAATTATTTCTTATTGCCCCTTTTGAATTTCTCACCTTTGAATATCACTTATCATTCCCATTTTTCTTTGTCATTCAGATGGTACACCTGATTTCTGACAGTTTCCTTAAATGTATTTTAGTTCTATTTGAAGATATGGATTTATCTTGAATCTCTACTGAACAATCTCATGCTTTTCCAGCAAAATAATCCATGGAGAAGCGACTTCTGAGAGCATAAAATGAGCATTACTCTAAATGTATCTGAATATACCGGCTTTAAGAGAGAAGCTCATTCTTTGCAACCCAGACATGCATTTTATATTGGTTGCTCCATGGTGGATTAGATCCAATAGTCAATGCATTTTGTCACTAGGTGGCCTCTAGCCAGGTGGGTAGAAAATCTGCCTGATAGATGAAATGAAAATGCTGAGTTTCTTCAGTCTAAGGAAGAGGAGCGGAACCAAGGTCTTCTTCCTCAACATATGCCTTACTGGAATGCAACTGCTGAACGTGGGAGGCAGCAGGCATTTTAAAACATATGTGATGCTGATTCCTTTCTTGATGCACAACTCAGCTCCCTGATGTCTACATTACAGATCTGAAAAAACTACATGAAAGAACATCACTGACTTTATTCATTTATTTGTTTAATACTTTTTACATTTTAAAAGTCCATTTACATTTTGTATGGCTTTTTGTACTTTTAGACTCTGACAGCAGTTCTCTGCAAATGCATATCAGATCTGGCTGAAATTAGGTGTAGCTCTGGGCATACCCAAACCAGGAGTTTTAGATATCCAAAGACCATTCATATCAAATGAAAAGTGTCTGTGAAGCGCTGGTGTCCCAGGAAGGAGCAGGGATCAGGAGGTGCCCAGGTCCTTTTTTCACAGTTGCGTAATTCTGGTTTGTCATAGACTCATCACTTCAGCACCTACCACAACCTCCAGTGTCATCTTACAGCAACTAAATCTCCACTGCTTTACAAGCTGCTGTCAGGAATTTAGTACCTTAAGGCTGACTTCAACACCTTTCTTTTATGTTTTATGTTTTTTCCAGTTTTATAGCCATTACACAACTGCAGTAAATGGCAACAAATCAAGTGAATGACTTAAAGCACTGCAGAAAAAAAATCCCTTGTCTGCCTGAGCTGCACTCTCAAAAAGAGTTAAGTGCTTATTAGAGTAATAAGTAATATTTTGACCTTCTTTTTCTTGTTGACTGTTTAATATGTACAAAATAAATTTCTCTTTTTGATGAGGCAATGCTTATAAACAGACTCCAGCCATTCCAGGTGCAGCTCACACCTGTCTCAGTGTTGCCAACAGATCCTTGGGAAGGCCCCTTTTCTGCACCCCAAAAATAACAAAACCCCCGTGTCCTGCCTATTCAGGGTGTGTCACTATTTGGTTATCCAAAACCTAGTACAGTAGTTTCACGATTATAAACCGCACCTGAATATA
>VRYO01001589.1:14064173-14105771 GCA_009812075.1 Sialia sialis
GCTGGAGTCTTCAATGAAAAAGGTGTGGCTTATATTCGTGAAATTACTGTAAATGACCTTTCCTAACTATTCATTACTATTCACAGGTGAGTGAGTCTCTGAGATGGCAGTCCAGGCAGCCACGACTGCAGGAATCCCCCACAACTCGTTGCCTAATGCTCAAGTACATTACAGTAATACATTTGCCAGGTTTATGGATTAGGAATGTTCATATGACTCGTTTAAAATGTTTTTGTTCTGTTTGGAGATTGTCAATTGCCTGGAGATGTTTGATTTCAGCATCATCCCTAGTGTAAGCTACAGGCTGCAATTTCATGAAGCCTGTATGAATTTCTGACCCTGATTCCCACCAGCAGCTGGGTCAAATTAAAGCCATCGAATAATTTTGCAACCTGCCCTCACTATTCCTTTAGTAGTGAACCCCATTCCTGCAGCACTGGGGAGGTGCTGGAAGACCAATGCATCACCCAAGGAAGAATTTGTGGGGCAGGTCTTTCATTAGCAGGCTGTGCTAACCTTGGCCATCCCTTGTGCCAGCATGCAAAGGGCATAGGTTAGCCACACTTTGAGTCTCGTAATACCACAAATGCTCCATGCACTCCACTAACAGGAATTAAAATTCTGCGCAACGACACCAAACATTAATGTTTCTCAAATTATGACCACTCTTGAGAAATTGTAGTCTTTCTAGGAGATTCCTGAAATAGGCTGTGAGGGATATGACATGACTGAGCTTAAATAATAACGCATATTTTAAATATACATGATTTCCTTTTTTCTGAAATCATGCATAAAACAAGCAATTTTATTCATTATGCATATAAAGTATTACATCATAGCAATTATTTCTTGCTCTTCTGACTCTAAATTGCCTGTTTTTCTTTTTGTGGGTTTTTTTTGGTTTTTTTGTTTTTAGGGGTTTTTTTGGCCCTTCCCCCTGAGCCACCGGGGCAATGTATCGATTGAAATCCATAATCTGGCAGGGTGTGGGAGTGTGCAGGCTGCAGTGTTCCCAGGCTCCACTGGCCATGTGTCCCAGCTCCTGGCCATGTGTCCTGGCTCCCTAGGAGGGGCGAGGGGAGCAGGATGCAGCACCGTGACTCCCCAGCTGTCACCGTGCACTGTGACTGTCACAACAGCTTACAGCAGATTAACACAAGTGCCTTTCACCGGCACATTGAGAAAACTGGCTCACATCAGCCTAGTCAGCTAGGTGGACCCAAACCTGCTCCCTCCCCAGTGGTCTCCTTCGTTTGATTAATGAACGGTGTCAGCAATTAAAAGCAAAGCAGACAATGAGCCTAGTGCATCCTCTGCAATCCAATTTCATCTTTTGCTGAGAGCTAATGAAGAGTAAGCAAGAAACTGAGATAAACCAGGTTGATAAGAAGCAGAGCTTGTATAACTGCTTGGCTTCATTTGCACAAGTCCTAGAAATGTGTCTGTTGGTAACCACCAGACTGAGATTTATTTGTTTGCTCAACTTGATTAATAATTTTGCACTTTTGACTTGCTCTCATGTTTTCTTTACATTAATTCAGATATTTGAACCAGATAACTAGCAAAAGACAGCTTAAAAGGCATTAAGTATGCAAATATACACACACACCCTGCCATATCTGCCTTGGTTTTTCATGTGAATGACACATGTCAACCTGATCAAGGCATAGGAGTGCAATGATCTGCTCTTAGTGAAATTATTCATAGCAATGTTTGTCTGAAAGGTTGTTCAAGTAAATTAGTTTCAGTTAATATCACTGTGGAAAAATGGGTAAAGTGCTAACCAGAGAGGTGGATCCAGTCAGTCTTTTGTGTATTTTCACCGAATCTCTGGAAAGGGTCAGCGATCACATTTCCCCCTCAAGCAGCAAAAACCACAGAACTCCTCTTGGTGGCTTTGGGAGACCAGTTCTTATGTGGTCTTGCCTCGAATTAATTTTTTAGGAGTACAGTTCATGTGGGGGACAGCAAGTAGTATTTAGAAAAAAAGTCATTAATACGTCAGTCTTACTGGTGTTTTTTGAGTGACTGTGCCCAAAGGCTTGTCTTCTTTTCTAGAAACTACCTTTCTCAGAAAAACTTGCCTGTTTTAAAACTACAGATCTACAGTGGTTTTGCTCCTGCTGTGTAGATGACAGGGTTTTTCTGTATAAGAGAGGTGTTCAGTGAAATGGAGCACAGATTCTGAAACCACAGCTTAGGGTTGGGCACAATAAAAGGTAGATTGTGTAAACACCATAGAGAGCTTCCTTGCATCATTTTTATGTATTTTAAGGTGAGCTGGTAAAGAAAACAAGTGTTCTTGCTAGCCCTGGTGGATGGGCATCCCGCCTTTCCACTCTGAGCACGCTCACAGACCTGATCAGCCTTCACTTCTGTCATTTCCACCCACAGAAAAAGTGCTAGTCTTGGTGTCAGCAAAGTTTGTATCTAATAATTGAAGTCTCTGCGGATTTAAAAATCAATTCTTGGCTCCAAGTCCAGCAATATTCTTTATCAGCAGAACTGTGTAACTACACTCTGATTATAGTGGTTATAGTACAAGTTAGTTAACTGCTATCAGAATGAGGGGGTGGAAAGGAAGACAAGCATTTCATCTTTTAAGTCATACTGTACTTTGTTTCTGTCAGTGTTCTGTCCTGCTGAGAAAAAAAAGGGAAAAAAAGAAGCAAAAGAAGAAAAAAAACCCCAAAAACCAAAACCAAACAAAAAAAACAAACTTTCTCTCCCCCAAAATAAAAAACCACAAAAAACCCTCCACAGATGTTAGTGTGCCTGGGCTGGACGAAAAGCTGCAAAGCTATGCAGCACAACATGGTCCAGATCCAGAGTTTCATAAAACTTGTTGCTGTTTAGCCAGGAGTTGGTATTTTTTATTTTTGTTTGTTTTTCTTTTCTTTATTTTAGTGAAAATAATTCCAACTACACTAAAACAAAAAGATGGCTGCCAACAATTGACTTTTTCCAGAGGGAGATTTCTTGACATTTCAAATTCTACCTGTCACGTGCTGCCTAAAGACTGTGGTTTTCTAGGAATTCCTACACATCCTTCTTCTAAGTTGCGAGGGAAGTGTCTCTCTGGTTGTCACCACCATAGGACAGTCACTTCTGCAGGAATGAAGCTCCCAGTGATTTCAAGTAGTCTTTAATGCTAGAGTATGGCAGAGGCATTGGCTGGGGAAGATGAGGACAGCAGCAAATAAGAACACTTTGCAATTTAGCCCTTCTGGATGAAGAATAAAAATATTATTCACATACTTCATATTAAATGACATGAAAATAATATGTCAGTTCTCCACTGACAAACCTTCAGAGGGATATGGGATGCTGCCCTAGATCACTGACAACTGGAATTGTAATTGTAGCAGCCCCACAAGCTGCCCTACTGGGGGCTGTGTGCTGGACGTCTCATATTTGTCTCTACAAACATATATCCATAGTTTTGTGCAAGTGCTTGTTTCTCATCTGCTGTACACAATCCTGTGAAAGATTTGTCAAGGTGGGAGAGCAATATTAACACATGAAGAATGATGAGAATCTTGTAAACTCAGAATTACAGTGTTTAATGAAATAAAGCTATTGATAATTAGAAATAAACCCAAGATTTTAAATTCACTTTGAATTCAAGAGACTGTAAAATATGATGTGGAAGTCCAGAGGAAGTCCATCTTTTTCACTACACAATTTGTACTTTAGTTGCCAGACAAGGCATTGCAGGTATCTATTATTTAAATGGACTTATTATTCTCCAACTCATCTGAGAAACTAATTTTGGGAATCAAAATAATGACAAAATATTCTACATGTAATTACAATATACTCAGAACATACATTAAATTGTTCATTTGATGAAACAGTTTTCTTTTGAAACTCTTTTCAAACCTTGAGGAAAGTCACTGAGAAATGCACAAGAACAGTGCTGACTGGGAGTGTTATGCACCCATGACATATTCAAAGTATATTCCAATCTTCTTTACTATAACCTATCCAAAATTTATGCAAAGTTCAGGACTAGAGCTGAACCCTCACCAGTCCAGAATAAACCATCAGAGCACTGTGGAGGGATTTGACCAAGCAGTTTCAGTTAATATCATACTAAATCCCTATGCACAGCTTTAAAAATTGAGCCCTGAAGGACTAACCTGTTTTCCTACATTCTTTTTTATTATTGTTACATCAACAGGATTTGTAGAAATAGGTAACATCAGTTCATCACTGCCACCACCTGGTTAAACGCTCAAACTCTATATTCGTGAATACAGGTATCAGAAAGGCAGCAAAGGGGCAGACAAAGAAGAAGCAAATCATGGGGGTAATCACCCTAAGCCAGTGCTTTTATGTGAAATGGAAATGCAAACACCCACACAATAGCTTCTAGTCTGCCTAGACTGAAAAGATAAGACCAAACCTCTGGAGATGTAGGTGGCTTGGGTTGGCCCTTTTTCCCCCCCCAAGTGATTGGTTGATTGGTTGTGGGTGTTTTACAAAGAGTAGTAGACTGATAGTGGCTAGTTTAGGTAAACCCAGGTAGACAATAATAAGAGAACAATATTATCCTTCAGATCCTGGTTGATCCACTAAACCATTCAATATAGCATCTTCATTCTCTGCATGTTGGTAACCATTTGCCTTCCTAAATAAGATGCTTAGGAGTAAACCAATAGCTGGTGGTCTGTCCCTTATTTCCACTCTTCCTTCTCTTCCTGATACCCAGATAAATGGCTTTGGGCCATTTCTCTCCCAGGAACAATTTTTACTCATCCTAAATCTTTAGCCCTGTTTTAAAATGTCACCTTTTTAATCCTGCACCAATTCAGTCCTTGCCCTGCTGTTGATCATCCAGTGGCAGGAAGTCCTGAGCACCAGTGGGATTGAGAGGTACCCACCACAGCACAGGGGCTGGCAGAATGCACACACAAAGGAGTGTATCCCAACACTTCTGCACTTACCGCTTCCATAAATATTGCCATGTTCTTCAGGTGTGTGGTGTTTTTGTGCAATTTCTAGCAGGGAATTCCTAGGGTAAATGGGAAGAATCTACATCAATGCTGACTGAGAGCTGGGTATTAGCTTTTGGGCTGAGTTCCCTGAAGAAGGATTCTTTGCTTCAGGCCGTTTCTGCTGTTCAAGGACTGACACATTTCATGCAATTTTAATAATTGTTATTAAAAATATACCATATTTTTAGGTCACTGGCTTCTTCCTGATGGAAAACTGCTATGCAAGATTTCCTGCAAGCTATTGGCTAGAATGAATAGTCAATGTAAATGTAAATAATTAGGAACAATAATCTGAACAGTGGGAAGGTGGCTAAAGTCACTGTTTTGTTGATGGTTTTATTCCAAACCGCCCCCCACCCTTCCCTTAGCTTGGCACCTTTTATATAACTTACATTATCACAACTGTCTTTGTGCCAGGAGGAGTGAAGTACTCTCCTGTTCCAAGCTTCTGCTACTTTAGATAAGCCAGCAATAATTATTTCTGAGTGAAACAAAATTAACCCTCACAATGGAGCCTGAGTCCATAGCTTGTTCCAATTTGGAAGTCATTTGTCTTGGGATACAAAGGCCCCAACTCCCCATAGCAAGAACCTGGGTTCTTACATTCTCAGAGTTATACTGGCAAACCAAAAATATTAAACCTGCTATTATAAATCTGTCATCAGCGTTTTATTGCAACTCCAGAATTATGCATTGGGAATCAAGCATAGATGAAGCCTATTTCCCCATTTATTTCCAAACTAGAGGCACAGTTGCCTGGTACCTTTCCAGTCATAGCAGCTATGTGTGTGAGTCAGGATTTTTGTGTGCCTGCTTTGATATGTACAGCTCAAAGCTTAAATAAGACACAACAGAGGATGAGACAAAGAGAATAAAGAAAGAGGTAAAAAAGGAAGGAGTAAAAGGATGAAAGGAAAGGATGAGATGAATAGCATAAGAGACAAAGGAGAGGGTACTAAATGACCTCTTGAAGTCCCTGTTTCCTACAATTTCATAGCAGGTAACAGAGGGTCTTATTTTAGCAAACTCTATTTCCTACTACACATTTTCCTTGCCTGTATATGGAGACAGTTTAATGCTTCTATTCTGATGGGAAAAGTGCAAGACAGCAGAAATAAGGAATACAAAGTATGTTCTCTAGCTTTAGGTCAACACAGGGGAATGACAGAAGTTGTCGCTTAAAAGTAACATTTGCTGAATCCCTATGAAATTATAAAAAGCAGACACAATGGCAGAAAAGGAGAATAACAGACAACACTAAAGAAGAAAAATGTAATTGTAGTTTCTGTTCTTTAAAGTGTTTTGTGACAGTTTTATCTGCCAGTATATAGCATGATATATTTGTCTCAACCTGAGAAAAAGCAGTACCTGTGAAGAACATGTCATGGTACGCCCATCTTCATATTCCATAATCTGTTAACAAGTGCAGCCCTTCTGGCTGATAAGAAACAGCATTTCTGCTGACTCCTCCCACTGAGGAATTCAGTAAAGCCATGGTGACAAGCAAAACTATAACTTTCTAGTATTACTACAAAGAGACTCATACAGCCAATAATCCTGGACCAGGCATGCCAGCCTGGAGAGAGCTGGACATCTGTTGAAGGTGTGCTTGAAAACACAGCACAAACATACTTTCCTAATTCTTCACACTCATGAATAAGTCACGTTATACTGCTTCTGTGAAATCTAGCATTCTCCCCTTCCCAGTCATCTGTGGGTGTGCAATCAGAAGTGAATAGGCAGACAGATGTTGAACAAGGACTGAGATGTCACCATTCATCATCAGCCAGCAGATACTGAACTTGGCTGACTACCCCAACTTAGTCAGAGAGTTTGGCACACTGTCTCTCAGCACTGGGTTTTTCACTCAGGATCTTAAATTGTACTAAGAGTTCACACTGTAAATCATGTAAAACACGGGGACGGGAAAGGCTTTGCTTTTTGCTATCAAGCAAAGTTAGAAGAATTTCAGACCTTTTAACGGTAGTGTTGCTGCTCTGTTTAAGTGTCACCTTTCCTCTCTAGGCAGCATCACTGTCTATTCAAAAGTGAAAACCATTTGGCCAGCAATTAAATTGAATTCCTTTCCTCCATTCTGCATGTGCTTAGTCTTGCATACAAAGCATAAAAAGCAAAACCAAAGGTCTAATAGATGGGACCATAAGGAGCTTCACATGCCATCTCTGAGTATAACATCAAACAAAGGCTTTTGGGAGCTCAGGAACATGCCATCATATGTGGTATTTCTCTTGTCAGCAGCAAAGCTGTCTCTAATGCACAGCACACTTAGCAAATCAAGAATGCTTCAGGCCAAATTTGGGTAAAAGCGAAAGCTTTGCCTCCCACAGGTTTTATCTGCAGCTGCTGAAGCAAACATTTCTACCTCCCCTCCCTCACTGAAGGAGATTGTGTTTCGGAGCATTGTTTTCTGTAGACACTTATTAACCCCGTTGAATTTAGAGCAGGGGATTGCACTCAATATCTATTGATTAGCAGTGCTGCAGTAATCCTTAGGCCTTGGTCATTTTGGTCTGTTGACTAGGACTTGGTACACAGCATTGCCCTTTTCAGCAGACATTGATATGCATGTAAGGATGTGGGAGAGGCAAGAGGGAAGGTTAGCATGAAGTCAAGTGTTTATACATTACAGGAAATTCCTGGTGAGGTGATGGCAGCTTTTATCATAGCCTGACAGAGTCCAGGGTTTAAATCATACAAGCGTGCATCAAATCAAAAGCCCCCAGAAAACAGAATCCACTATTCAATGATTGCAAGCAATAATAAGCTTTGCCTGGGTAGAAAAAAAATCAAAAAGTTCTTCCAAGCTGATCTCCTTCAATTAGCAGAAATATGATGGAGTTTCCTGGATCATTTGTTTTCTCTCTTTGCTCATCCTTTCTGCTCAGAACTGAATGTGTTTTGACATATCACCTATTTCCAGTAGGGAACTGCCTTCTCCAAAGCATGCTTCTTGCAATGCAGCCAAGCTACAGAGAAACCCATTTATACAGAGTAGAGCTTAACTTTTTTTTTAATGTCTGTTCATTTTGTTCTTCTGCTAGCTTTCATTCAGCTTTGACTTCAGACTCTGATTTAAAAGCAGGGTAGATGTACTTTGGGAAGAACCTGGAGTATCCTTTCTGCAGCTGCCCACTATCTTTCCCCTATAACTCAAGATACCTGCATAGCAGACACCAAATTAGAACACAAAATAAAATAAAAAAGACACTGCAATTCCTCTTTGTTAAATCTAATATTCCAGTCTGAAAACAATGGCAATTCAGAACTGATGATTCAGGAGCTGCCTTTTTGGTATATGAGCATTGACCTCCAGGAGATATACAGGGTAGACAGCTGAGGACAGAATTAACTTTAGCTAACTCCAAGTTTTGAACCTTCATGAATGAAAGCTCTCTGAAAATCAAAGCTATACCAGTGTATAAAAATACATATTTTGGTCCTTGTATTTGTGAGAAAAAAGCACTTAAAGAACTTGCTCCTAGAATAGTTTGTATACTAGTAATTTTCAATTGTGTCTGTGCATTTTTTCCTGAATTTCATAAGATCAGCCAATGGATGGCTGTGATTAAATGACAGAGAAAATTAATAAGGCTTTATTACACAATTGATTTCCTGGTGTTAGGATGTGACTGGAACAATCCATCTGCCAGGGCATCATAATTTCTTTTCGTATTGAATTAGAGTGACTGGTAACTGCTATAATTCTGGAACAAGTGTCATTTGACCTTCATGTTTCTGTTATCCACTCCTCTCTCTTTTTCTGGGGTCTGAAGAGAGCTTACTACAAATACTACCTGGAAAGGAAACAGTCTAGGGAAAAAAAGCATTTGAATATCATCTAACTATGGAGTTCTGTTCCATGCACTACATAGTAACCAGGTTTTCTACCTGCTCAGTTACCAGTCCAAGGTACCAGTTGCTGACATATCCCAGCTGGACTTTGTAGAAATGATCACAGAGCTCTGAGCCTGGGTGCTCAGTCAGTTTTCAACCCTCCAAAACCATGCCTTGTGAGCTTTTCTGTAAGAATGCCATGGAGACAGTGTCAGAAATCTTGCTAAAGTGAAAATAACTAGCATCCACTGCTCTCCTACCCTTCACCAAGCTGTCCATCAACTCATGGCACAAGGTCATCAGGTTCATTCAGCTTGTAAAGCAGGCTGGTGTGAGGGAATGCTTCCCCCTTTACACAAGTAATAGCAAGAGAATATGCAAACAGACTGAGTGAATTACAAATACAGGCACACAAACACCTGCAAACAGCTTATATGTGCATATATACTCAACGTGTACTTTTGCAGCAGCTAAATGCAATTATATTCATTGTGCTCTGGGAGTCAGTCTGGTATGTTTAGCGCATGATCCAAGAATAATGTTTGTTTTCTGTGAGGTGGTTTATGCCTTACTGGAGCCCTTATTGACTGCTTGTGGGCTTAGGGTCTCCATATAACACACATGGAGAAAAGAAGCCCTCAGAGTATAAGAAAAAATAAAAAATAAATAAGGCCATAAGAACAAAATGAATGTGCTATTAAGTAACACAATGGCTCATCTTGTATAATATTCATTCAAAAGCAGTAAGACATGGTATTTGACATGAGCCTGGCAATATTTTGTTTTCTGTTCTTGTCATATTTCCCAAGCATCTCAAAATGCTGTATTAGGGAAATTAGAGCATGCAACCCCTCTTAGTTCTTTTAGCATCCATGTCAGAACTTGCTATCCATAAAACTGTCTAAATCCTCCTTGGCCTTGCCATTGCAATCTGCCTTACAACCTCCTGTAGCAGCAAATTCCAAAACTTTTCTAGCCATTGGATAAAGATGTACTCCCTTTTATCTGTTTTAAAATGACCCCTCTTTATTTTATTGAGTGTTCCCTGACTCATGCAGTGAGAAGTGGAGCAGCAGTTAATTCAGACTGTCCACTGATTTTGTGATTCTGTAAACTTTCTTTGTATCCCCATGCAGCTTTCTTTCAGTTTCCCTTCCCAAGACAGCTGCTTCATTCTCTTGACAATTTTAGCTGCCTTTCCCTATGCCTTTTTTGAGATGTATATTCCTTTTGAGATACAGTGGCCAGAGAAGCAAATCAATGTTTTTTGTAGTGTCAAAATGGTGTCTTCTCTTTTGTTCTGAAAACTTGACCTGACAATATCCAGCATCATGATAACATTTTGGCTGCTGCTGCACATTGAACTGCTAATTTCACAGGAATATCCAAGAGTGACTCTAAGGTTGTTTTTTTTTTGCAGGATTGAAATTGCCAGGTCTGAATTCTGAGAAGAAGGACAGGCTAATGAGCCAGGCATGATTTATAGGAAAGCTCTTCTTTAGAAGCAAAACTGAACAAGTCAAGACACTAAAGAGCCCACTTCATTCCTCATCTCTACCTGTAACCCTGTAACTCTTCCATGTTCTCCTGTTTATTCTGCTTAGTCAAAATGGAGGCCTAATCCATGCACCAGTCTTCCTTCTGACATTCCATTTCTCCATTTCCTTACTCCTCTTATCCATTTGCCATACATCCCACTTCCCACCAGCAAGCCCTGAAACCAGGACACATTACTGATGAATCCTCCATACCAAGCCCAGCCTCCCACAAAATGCCTCCTCACCACTCTTTCCTCCTGCCAAGACTCCAGCCTTTTAGTCTATCATTTGTTCCAGCCTTGAGCTGTATATTTCCTATACTTCCCTAGATCTTGTGGCCTTCCTAGAGTATACAACTCAGTGCTTTATGAGCACTACAGTGGATGATAAGGAGCTTACAGCTGTACATCATAAGAACTGTTTGTTGCTGCCTTACAGACCAGAAAGTTAGTACAAAACAGCCAATGACAATTTTCTGTCCTATTTCAGACTTTGCCTTCTATGGAATATTGTTGAAAATTGCTTTTTCCATGAGAAACGTGAGTTGCCTTCAATATGTTCCAGGTAGGCAAGCCATTGATCCCTGCATCTTTTTGCACCTGTCTCTGTAAAGAAAGTAGAGAATATGTTCAGAAATGGGTTGATGTCATATCCGCACCTCAGGTAACTGACCAGACTCTTATTTGTCTGTTTAGTTCCTATAAAGACTGTAGCTGAGTCACAGAGATAAAGTGACTCTTACCTTGTCCTTATAACACACCCTGGGGTTAGGGGAGCCATTCTGAAAGAGTGGAGGATTGTGCCTTCCCCAGAGACCACGCAAAATGCACAATAAGGAACATTTTCCAGGCCAAAATGAACTAGAAAGGGAACTGGTGGTAATCAAGATGCCAATAGCACTGCTAGGGTTACGTAGATGACGTGGCAAAAGAAGGTTCTGCAACATTTCCAGTCTAATTAGGTGGTGAGAGAGAGCTGCTGAATCAAAAAGGGCAAAGTGCTATAACTAACAGGATTTTGCATGTTTGGGCTTGCAACCAGATGTCTGAGACTTTGTGGTGATTCTTCTGAAGCTGACTGCTTTCTGTAATAAATTTTCCATCATTTTAGTGAAAGCAGCTGATGCAGTGAATTAGATGCAGACCTTTATTTCTCAGAGGTGTCAAGTAGATCTGCCTGTTACAAAGACGTTCTGTTTGATTCTCTTGCTAAGTAGCCCTCTTTTGGGCTTGATTGCCTTGCCCCTGCTTTGTCACACGCTTTCATGAGAAGAGAGATGTCCTTGATCTCCTAGCAGTATCTATACTTGCTTCTGAAGTAGGGTCACAGAGGCTCAGGCTTGTGTGTGACTCCTGCATGGCAACTTAGCTGCTCAGATGGCCACTTGCTCCATGAACATGGTATCTACATGGTATAATATCTAATATAGTGGACTTAGTTAAAAACAAAAGGCTTCATCATTACTCAAGACTGACATTTATTTCTTTATTGTGAGATAATGAATGAAATGGATCATACCTGATATGTAATTCTCTGCTTGAAAAATCAGAACAGTTTTGGATATTTTTGTCAGTTCCATTTGTTGTGTTTTCCAACTCTTTTCCATGCATTCACCTCTCAGTACTCATTGGTAATTATCAGCAGATAAGGAAGCAATAGAACTCATAGGAAATGATTGAAATAAAGTATATAGAAGAACTGAGAGATTAAAATAAAACTTTCAAATATATATATATACATAAAATAATAAGTACATAATTTTCCTCTTTCAGATTATGTCATGCTTTTTATTCAATGTGACGAGCAAAAAGCTAAGGGAGAGGGATTTTCCCACACTTCATCCTGCAGGATTCCTCTGCTATTTATCACTGACTACTTCAAGGGACCATAGGTCTGATTCAGAATATAATTCCTGTGCACAGATAAACTGAAAGTTAAAAGCCAGATCTCAACATGCAGCCAACTCCTACACTTGCAGCAGCAATGTTTTTTTTTAACATTTATAAATCTAGTGACAACAGAGTTGCAGTTTACTGATGTATCTCAGCACCACAGAAAAAGTTCACCTCTGAAGAGTTGAAGGATGGAAACCTCGGCTTCAACTGTGCCAAAATGTCCCAAATTCAATTTTTCAGAAAGTTCTTCTCATCTTTATTTCCATCCAATGACACATCCAGAGTCTGCAAGCATTTTATTGATTCCTCACTCAAATATATGAAGTAGAGTTCTTTGTACTTTTCCCTGCATGAATGAATACAAATGCTCTCAGTTTATACACCCCTAAGACTGCACCTGTTTTATGCTACACAGTAAGTATCACTGTGTGGGAAATCACCACCTGACAACCAAACAGCATGTGGGCTTTAGAACAGCTATTACAGAAAAATCTTGCAAAAGTGAATTATTTTCATTCAATTGAAATAAATTAATTTTGTTTCACAGTAATAACACATTCAGAGTTGCAAAGAATTCTATGCATGAGCAAGTTTAAACTGCTCCCTATCAGGGGAAGTAGAAGAAGGCCAGCTGAACAAAATAACAGAGTGCAGTAATTTCACTATTATAAGCCTCACCTGAATATAAACTGCATATCCGGATAGCCGGGCAGACCACGGGATTTGTCCGTATATAAGCCGCACCAGAATATAAGCCGCACCCTTTTTTTTTTTTTTAAGCGAGTACCCATGTGCAACAAAGTAACGAGTTAGTAACAGAATCCCGCGATCCCGGGGTTTGCTGTCAAGTTGCTCAATTTGCAAACAGTTTTCACAGACTGGTGAAACCTTTAAATGCCACCCCAGGTGCCCCCCCCATGCCACGGGTCCTGGCACTCCTGCCCCCAGCTCTGGCTGCCGAGGCTCCCCATGTCGCTTTTGAGAGGCGCTGGCTCCCCGTGCCGTGCGGCAAGTTTGGCGGAGGGGGCTCAGAGCAGCGCGGGCTCGGAGCAGTGCCAGCTCAGACCAGCATGGGCTCCGAGCAGCACGGGCTCAGGGCGGGCAGTGTGGGCTCAGATCAGGTGGCACAGGCTCGAAGCAGCGCCGGCTCGGGGCTGGCGGCGCAGGCTCGGAGCAGCATGGACTCTGAGCAGGCGGCACGGGCTCGGGATGGAGCGGGCTCGGAGCAGGCTCAGGGCTGCGTGGGATTTGCTGTCAGTTGCTCAAATTGCAAACATTTTTCACAGACCAGAGGAGCTTTTAAACGTAGCCAAACTCGCCCACCCCGCTTGCCCGTGACCCCGCCGCGAGCTCGCCCGCCTCGTCCCACCTGGCAGCGGCGGCGACCCGCTGCTGGCCAGCTTGTCCCACTCCCTGGCGACCCTGCTGGCAAGCCCGCCCCGCTCGGCAAAGCCCTCTCCCCCACCTGCCCGGCCACTGCTCAGTGGCAGCTCTCCGCTTGGCCGGCTCTCACTTCTGGGTTGGCATTTTGCCGGGATTTTTCCATAGATAAGCCGCACCTGAATATAAGCCGCACTACCGGGGTAGGCTGGATTCTTCAATGAAAAAGATGCGGTTTATATTCGTGAAATTACTGTAATAATTTTTACCCACAAAAATATATCATGCAGCTTGTATTTAAAAAAGTAAGCCAAATTATCACTGCTCAGGGCTTTTGCCGCTGTCTCAGTTTCTTCAAATGTGAGGTTTTCTGGGCTTGGATTTGCTTTTTCAGATTTTTTTTCAGCTGTTTTGTTTGGTTTCTATTTTCTTTGTACAGAATGAGGATAACAAGGAGGAGACTTCATGTCTTTATATTGGAGTAAATGTAGGAACCAGAAGCTGAAATAAAATTGGTCCTTCCTAGTGATTTATATCAAGAGCCTTTTTGTGAGTGTGAGTCCCAGCTAAGAGTCGCACTGGGAAGAAGGAAAGGTAGAGCTGAGAGAGAAGATGGATTGTCAGTTGGCTTGCTCCTCCTCCTGCTACAGGAGATTCAGACAAGGAATTAATGATTTGGGAAGTTCCATTCTCTTCTCCCTTTTCCAGCCTTACCCAAAATGTCTTATAGCCCATGTTAGACCACAGCCACAGTAACTAGTAGATTTTTAGGCATCTGGTAGAAGCAGATAGTGCTTTAGACTCTTCTGATTTGGGATGGAGTGTACAGCAAAGTTGCCTTCTCCTGGGGCCAAGGCAGAGTTACAACAAGCAATTTATGATCCAGGAGAAATTTCCCATTGATGATAACTATATCTCTAAGAGAGAAAATTTATGTTCATACCTAGGTACCTTAAATGTTAATTTCTATGCTTTTTTTCCTACACTTTACATGTCCTTAATTATTATGCCAACTTTGAGTTCATGAAAGTAAGAATTGTGCATACAGCTACTACTATTCATTAAGGGAACAGATGGCTTCGAGTATATATTAGCACTACTGGTGTAAATCCAGCCAACTGAATATAGATTGAAAGCTATTTACATCCAATACATTTTTAATGATTTCTGTATCCGTTTGATAATGATATCAGTTAATGAGCTGACTGAATACAGATCTAGTTCCTACCTCATAAAATTTTTACCCTCCTGTACACTAATTGGCAAAGTTAACAGGTTGTCCTAAGAACCCTAACGGAATCATGATTTTGTTGAGGTTAAAGCACTAGAAAAATCATGATGTATCAGGAGACTGAACAAAATACAACAAGCCAGTAGGTGTGAGAAGTTTATTTTAATTTTTGCTAAGCTTTGAATACCGTCTGTCACAGAATCCTTCTGGAGAAAATCCAGCTAGACATGTGTACAATATGGTGGGTGGTCACTGGCTGGAACATGGACTAAGAGTGCTGCTGTATTGGGACAACATCAGTCTGAAAGCCAGGCACCACTGGTGTTCCCCAGGGATCAATTTTAGGGCCAGTTCTTTACAACATTTTATCAATGACCCAGATAAAGGAGTTGTGGGCACACTATGCTAATTTGCTAGCAACACTAAAATAGGAAGAGTTGTTGATTCCCTCAAGGAGAGGGAGGCCTTACAGTGAGATCTTGATAGCACAGGACAACCACTGACTATGTGAAATTTAACAAGAGTTTAGCATACAGACTCTTCACTGACAGTATAATCCTGGTTCCTGAACAGACAACCACACAGAAGAAATTTGAAAACCTTATCCTCTTCAAGACAAAGGTAAAAATTTGGAAAGAAACACAGGGAAGAAAGGAAATACAGTAATTTCAAAACTATAAGGTGCACCAGATTATAAGGTGCACTTCAGAGTTGTCAGCAAATCTCCGAACTTTGTCCATATATATGGCGCACCGGACTATAAGGCCCACTTTTTTCAGCAAGGATCCACACGCTACAAAGTAACGAATTAGTAACGGAATCTCACGATCGTGGGGTTTACTGGCAGGTGCTTAATTTGCAAACATTTTTCACAGATCAGCTCAGCCTTTAAACGCAGCCCCAGGCGCTCTCCCTGTGCCACGGGCCCCGGCACTCCCGCCCAGTGCCAGCTGCTGCGGCTCAGCTTGCACTTTCAAGTTGGCAAATTTCCGAACTTTGTCCATATATAAGGTGTGCTGGATTATAAGGCGTACTTCCAGGTTTCAATCAAAATTTTAGTCAAAAGGGTGTGCCTTATAGTTGTGAAATTACTGTACTTTTAATTATTTCTTAAGTATATTTAATTATTCCTAAGTATAATTTTAAATTCCCTAAAAAAAGAAAGAGAGAAAAATCTCTCTCAAATTGCTTAGATGAGGTGGTGTATAGAAGCACTGGGTAAGCAAAGCCTGGTCGTGGCTTATGGAAGTTCCTCTGACAAGACTCTTAATTGAAAGAAGAAGGCAGCCAAAAGGGAGGTTCCTGCTTCTGTACCCTTAAACAATTGGTATTCCAGGAAATCCTGTTTCAATTTACCTTTAAATATATTGCATATATTAACACTTCCATTAGTGCCCAAGTTTTTTCCTCATTGACACTTCCACCACACTATTCAGCTACTATTCAGTAACTGTTGATAAGGCTTATTGCTAGTAAATAACCATAAAGAAAGAACTGCAATTTTACTTCTCAATTCAGCTGTGGGAAAGAAAAATAATTTAAAAATATATTAAATGCTTCTATTCAATTGCAAAGATGGTATAGGAATAAACTTAGCCTTCAGATGCACTCATCTTTACAAGGCAATATTTTTATTTCACGTTGAAGATCTTGCCACATTTTATAATAACACATTATGTAATGATATATATAATATCACATCTTACAGGTGATATTTGGAGTATCATCTGTTACATAATCACAAATTGAAATCTATCCAGTTCAACACTACCATGGCTTCTGAATCCTGGCATATATATTCCCCCTCTAATAGTTAACTATTTGAATTATTTAATTGCATTAATATTTTGCTTTCTTGAATGTCCATTTTCGCCTCTTTAATTTCATATAATTACACATTTATGTTCCTATGGTTACATTAATCTCTCATCCTGCTTGTACACCACATATTTTTCTTTGTCCTATCCATACAATTTCACAATACCTGTATCTCTGTAAAAATGTATGCATATACGTACTTATATATATCGCAAATATATAAGATATAAAACATTTATACATAAATGTTTATATATAAAATATTAAACATCTGGAATAAACAAATATAAGATTTTTCCTCTTTTCCCAGAATGCTCAGTTGTGGGAGTATTGTTCCTCAGTTTAATAATTTTCTCATTAATCACTTAAACTCCTAAATTTTTAAACATAACTTCTTCAGTTTCATTTTTCCTTTAGATGTCTTTTGCATGTCTACTAAAATTCTACTTTCTTGACTTTTATGTAACTTTAGGTTCTGGTCAAAGATTCTGAGAAATATAAAATGACAATCACCTTGCTTTAATTTTTGATCAATGCACTGAAAAATAAAAGAATGTCAATGTCTTTGGTATTTTTAAATCAGCATAATATAAAATATTGAATTAAATACGGACATTTTTCAACTTCAATATGTATTTTTAACCACACCAGCCACATATTCTACAATAATTTATTATTTTCTTTTCATCTACACCAGGCAGCATGCCTTCTTATTGATAATATTGATAAGTACCTATATAGATTTGTTCTGAATTTTAGTAGTGATATTTTAATAAAATAAAAATGTGTTAACCATTGAGCAACAATTAAGCAAAATGCCTTGTTTTTATACTACTGCCCTTTTCAAACTTTAATTTTGGAATGCAAAGCCTATCCCTTTAATTATTTATCTATTATCAGGGGAAACAAAACTGTATCTTAAATTAATGAAATGGATTACCTTGGCTACACAGTGGTTATTAACAGGAAGAGCTCCCAGATTTCATATTATGTACATCAGTAACTTTAATTGCATTAGGCTGAGCTAGGAGAGCTATTTTAGGAGCTCTAAAGCTCACTTATTTTCAACAGCACAACAATTTCTGCTGGCTTTTTGCCTGCTGAAGCTCAATTTCTGAGGGTTCCCTCACAAATGCTAACTTATTATTTCTGTCAGTCATGCTATAGCAAACACGGCCTCATTAAAACTACTCTAAAGTGGCTTCAGTTTTGAAAACTCTCCCTTGATGTATCCACGAGACAACTGGTGCTGGAGGGCTGTTTCTCACATTTGGGTTAAGAGATAAGAGTGTCACAAAGTATGAATTTACAAAAGACCAGTTTTGGGGCCAACAGCAGTAAAAATGATGGACTGTGATTAGCTCAGGCTTTGTAGGACAGGATACAAAACTGCCTATGACATTAAAAGTATGAAGCAAATTAGCTTTTAATTGATGGCTTGCAAGCCCTGATCCACAAGTGTAAAATCAATTAGCTGTCAGCTGTTGGTTAATAGTGACGCAGTGACCTGCCCTGCTCCTGCTGGGAGTTGTGAGTCAAGGTTTCTAACGGGGAAGGCACAGTGGGTTTTTTGCTAATAACGTATAACCTGCTGAAGTCACTTCATCAGAAGTTCCTGGAAATAGAAGGTAATGTTCCTGAAATAAGTGAGTATTAGTGAGATCCCACACAAGTTCTTGATCTTGTGCTAAGGTAAGGGGACCTGACAGAAAGGATTTCCCAGGGCTTGTTTTTAAGGATGAGGCAGATTTATCCATCATGTAACTTCAGGGAAGACACTTGTCTCTAGCCTAATCTGTCTGCATGCATGGACAGTGACTCCCCTGATCTGCTGCATTACGATGGATGCCTGTAAATTTAAATTACCCTTAGAGGTGGGTTAGGTAAAGCCCTCCACAGATCAAGGTATGGGGGAAGAACCGTATAATGAAGGAGGTCTGTGGGGACTGAATATGAGTTATTATGTTTTCTTACTCCAAAGGACCTGAGACAATTCTAGGAAATATGCAAGGATTTAAAATATAGAGAGAGAAAGCAGCCTCGACCAAAATATTGTAGCAAGACAGAATTGTTCATACAATTCTGAGCAAGGGGAGATCCCTCTAAGTGCTAAGACAAGTCTGTTGCCTCCATAAAACTTGAACTTTTGCCCAATGCAAATGTGTGAGCTTCAAACCCAGGCACAGATTACACATTTTACCTCTCTCCACTGACTTAAACACACATCAGAAAGAAATGAGTAAAATGGGATATAGCTTTAGAAATGGATGTTACCCTGGATAAATGCCTGAAATTGCACCCCAAATCACATAGGTTGTAAGAACTGAATTGCCTATCTACAGTTTGTTTTTATTTGGCTGGGTGGTTATACAGCCTTATTGTCATAGCATCTCAGTAAGTCAGAAGATTTAGTTTTGCCTCAGAACCTTGGTGTTTAAATCATGTACAAATGGGGAACTTGAACTCAGTTCCACAAAACACTGAAGAAATCTACTGTGAGAAATGGGAAAGATTTAAGTGCTGAAGTTGGAAACTGCAGAAATGTTGACTCATCAGTAACTTTCAGCTCAATCACTTTTTTTTAAATTTCTTTTTTTCTTTAACAAAAAGAGAGAAGTCCTGCTACAGGCTAGCTAAAGAGCCTTCTGGGAATACTGAAAGTATAAAATATATATGTGTGTATGTACATGCGTATATATATATATATATATATATATATATATACACACATGTACATGCACACATATATGTGTATGGGTATTTGTTTATGGATAGTTATGCTAAATATACAAATACACTTCATGATTTCTTCAATGATATAGACTGAAAAAACTCAAAGAAAACAGAAAACCCCTATCAGTACCTGCCACTGTAACCCTCCCTTTCTTCTCATGTATCTGTAGAGCCTTTGTTAGGGATGTAGCTCAGAGAGATCTGTGTGCAGGGAACAAGTACTGATCCATTTAGGGGGATGTCAGGATGGTGTGATTTAAACAGGGATATCAGAGAAGGCAGGTCTGGCATTGCTGAGTCTGCATGGATGATGGATGTTGCCTGGCGTGCATGGCTGGTCTGCTAAAGACGAAGGACTAAACCAAGGGAGAAGGATGAGAGAACAAAGAGGTTGTGCTAAGGCACTGCTCCAACGGGAAGGAATGGTGGGAGACCTCTGCTTAGGGATGGGGGAAAGAAGATAAATGCGCACAGGTACACAGACAAAAAAAGATGTGGAAAGACTAAATGGGGGGAAAGGAGAAGGCTGAGTAGGCTGAGAGGTGCCAGCAAAGTTGAACATTTTGGGGGTGACAAAACTTAGTGGAATCTGCCTAGAAAATGAGAATCTCAGGAAGTATCAGTGTGATGGGTTGATCCTGATTGGATTCCAGGTGCCTACCAAAGCTGGCTGTCACTCCACTTCTCAGCTGGGCATTGGCTCTGTTGGACATGAAGGAAGCTTCTGCAAGCTTCTTACAGAAGTAGTGTAGCTTCCACCCTACCAATCGCACAAACCCAATACATAGCACACATCTGTGAAGAAAATCTTTAAGAATTAGCAAAAAAGTCCATGTTCATCACACAATATTTACAAGTTTCACTCACACCAACAAAATATAACTCCCCTCACCAAAATCACAAGAACATTATCATAGTGAAGCAAAAGCAGACAATTTACCTGACCACATTTTCAACAACAGAAATTCTCCACAATTACTCCACTTTTCCCTCTCTAGATGAGTTCAGTCCATGTTTTGCCTGTTATCTCTCTCTCTTACTGTTGTTATCTCAAATTCCTCGTGTCCCATATGAGGCAACAAAAAGGACAGTGGTGTGTTAACCTTGGCTAGCTATCAGGTATCCCCAAAGCTGGTCTATCACTCCCATTTTCTGCAGGACAGGGTGAATAAAATAAGATTAAAAAAACCTTGTGGATCAAGAAAAAAAAGGAATTTAATAAAGCAGAAGCAAAGGACATACATGGAAAAAAATCAAAAAGCAAAGATTAATTCTTCTCTTCCTATCATCAGGAGGTGTCCATCTGCTTCACAGGAAGCAGAGCTTCAATACATGTGGTGGCTTCTCCCAAAGAAAAACAGAAATACAGTAAAACAAATGCCTTCTCCTCCTCTCCTCTTTTCTCTTGGTTTTTAAGGCTGAGCAGACTCAAATGGCATGGAATATTCCTGTAGTCAGTGTGAGTTAGCTGTCCTGGCCATGTCCCCCTCCCAAGGTCTTTCCCACCCCAGCCTACCAGTGAGGATGGAGCATTTGAGAGGCAGCACTGATGGTTCTGGCACTGCTCAGCAGACACCAAAGCACTGGTGAGAGATCAGCAGCTTTCCAGACACCAGTGCAAAACACAGAACTGCCATGGGGAAAATTGCCTCCATCTTGCTAGACTCAGTGCAACAACGGGGTATCTAGGTTTCAAGAGAATTCTGGATAAAAAATTGCTTTGCAACATAATAATGGCAGCGAGAACCTTTTTTTAACAATGCTTGTCACCACTGACAAACCAAGGACAGACTTCTTGACTTGTTATTTTAATTCCCTGAAGTAGCTTAGGGACAATCTTCTTGAAACAAAACAAATCTTTCCATGACAGTAATTTTGGATCCTCAAACTTCAGGTTTTCTTTCTTGTTTTCCCTACCGTCTTACTAGTAATTTCAAGTGACATTTAAAATAAATTAGAAGATGACTGCTGAACAATGCTTACAGGTATTTGAGGTGTTGCCATTGTCAGAAATGACAGCATGCAGACACATCAGGACTGTTCAGAAGGGGAGTTCTTCAATGTAAAAAATTATATGTGTTTTTAAGGTGCCAATTTTGGCAGCATTAAAACAACACTAGCATCCTTTCCTACAACCTTTGGCAGAGGTCATATGAGGCCTCTGAATTTTATCACAACTTTTGATAATGCATGTAGTTGAATTTTTAAACTAAAGACAATCCACAGGCAATAATTTCTGTTCAGTGGTATAACTTATTTACTGATAGACAGTCACACTTACATTAGAGCCAGTGACTGAACTGCCACTGGCTTCAATAGCACCAGGGCTGCTGCCAAGCCTGCTCCATCCTTTGATGCTGAGGACAGGCACCACACAGCCAGACAGACTTCTTCTAGAAACCTGGGCAACCTCATGAATGCTGCCTGTTATGAGGAGACCTTGGCTCAGGGTGGTACCTGAACTGAAAGCAAATATCTAGCAGAGCCAAAGCTGTGCCAGGGTGCATGTTAACAATCAGACTGCAGGGAGGATCCCATGCCACTGCCTGGACCATCAACTGGAGCCTTGCTTATTGCTGGAGAAATAGCCCAAGTGTTCCTATCTCCCATTTGACAGAATCCTTGCACAGATCAGGCTATAATTTGAATTTCTGTGGCAAGAACACAAAATCAAACACAGAGCTTAGACTGCATCCAGCACATGGGGAAAATGGCACACTAGGAAAAAAAAAAAGTTTTGTTTGAGCTTATGTCCTGTCATGTCTGCCAGCAATACCCTTCCAGGTGGTAGGTAGGAGGCCTTAGCATTTATTTGAAAGGATAAGCCATTTTCTTGCTACATTTCCTTTTCACATTTTACAATGTCTAAGGTTATATCTGAACTACAGCTAAGCACATAATTGCTTCTGCATTTGCTTACAATGTCTACTCCAGTTTTTAACATATTTTGGGATCCTTGGAGGATGAGAATCTCTATATAAAAGTTCCATATGCAAAACTCAGTTTGTTTTAATAATATAGCCAGATCCTGGAAAGAGTCATAGATAAGTATCTTCTGCATCTAATAATTTCACAGTCTAATTCCCACCCCACCGCCCCCCCCCATTAGAGCAGATAGATGCTTACACAGCTTTACGTTACTTAAAGGAAGGAATAAAATACACGTTAAGATCCCTACCATCCTATTAATTGTGTTGTGTTTGATGCTTTGAAGGTACAAAATATGTCCTGTGGGTTGTATTTTCTTGCAGTAAATTCAGCAGTGTTTGCCTACATTAAGGTATTTAACACATTTACCAAGCTTTTCTTTTCTGTGTTTCATTTACTAATGCTACAGGCCAAACACGCTTTGGCAAATCAGAGTTACATGCAGAAAACCTCTTATCGCAAATGAGCCTGGGCTGATACTTCTATTTGTACATTTAAAATCCATTATCTACTGGAGAATACATACCATAAAGTCAATAGCAAGACGATCTCTCCACCCTTGCCTACCAAAAATATTGTTTATTTGACAGTGTGAACCCATTACCCTACCCATTTTTCAGAATATCATGTACTGGACTGCGTCTGTCAAAAATATTTGTCATTTCTGTAAACTTGGCCTTCTCTTTACCTTGGTGTCCTATAAAACGAGACAGGTTGATTATGGCATCCATGCTCACTCTGTGCACACATCCACACTTGGATGCAGACATTGCTTTGGCTAATGATTGTTCTGAGCATGACTGTGCAGTCACAGAGGCTCTGCAAATTCATTCCTCTAAAACAATCAGTGTTTGGCTTCTTAGCTTGACACAGCCAGAGTGTTGAGAAGAGATTTTTACTGGGGCCTGAAAAGGCTAAACTGGGAAATATCCTTTTGTAAGGAAAAGCATGCTCCGTGATAATCATATTCTCTTCTGATCAGGAAGGGGCTATCACAATAGTGTGGCCCAAGAGTTAAAGAGCTTATTTTCTAAATCCCTTCATCCTTTCCAGAACCGTGAGACAGTGACAGCAAGTCACTTAACTCTGTCCAGCCACAGCTGTGTGGATTTTGCATAATTAATTATTTATACCAAGGCAGACACAGTAATTAACTTCCAGATGAATATGATATTCTGATCAGAAATGCTTTGCATTTTAGCTGTCCCTCAAGCAAGTAACTGTCAAAGCTGGACTGTTTGACAGAGTGGGTCCTGCCAAAACCCCTCCCAGACATCTGTTCTCAGACAAAAAGAACAGATTCTCAAAGCAGCGCTTGCAGACATTGCCTCGTTTCAGCAGGCAAAGAATAACCAATTCACAAATTCTGGCTAATTTTGTCTGATTTCAAGACAGTATGCCAAACCTTGCAAAAGGCTGGGACCTGTTTGTTCAGTCGTAGGCACTGATGCAAATTGAGTGTTTCCTCATGGAAATCAATGGCCCACACTGATGTCAGGCAGGTGCAGGTTGGGAATGAAGCCCAAGGGATTTAATATGAGGTGGGCTTGAAGAGAGTGGGCAGTTTTTTGATTTTCTTTGTTTTGGTGAACAGAAACGAACAATAACCATCAGCATTGCAATTATACTGAATGGCTTACTTGCTGTTACTGCTGTCTGCAGCATAATAGTAATTCATTGGAGTATAAATTTTACACTGAGGCAAATTTATGCTGATTTTTTTTCCCTATTTCTCCTTTCTAGCAGAAATTTGTATTAATCACTAAAGATTGTGGCTAAACGTTAAAAAAACAAAGATAGGAATTGATACCCTGAATACACACACCACAGATAGACCTGACTGCAAATTGCATTTTCTGTTGTGATTGCTCTTGTACTACCCATATAATCACAGTGCTTTAACGCTGCTTTCTGACTGCAATGGAAGTGAAGATGATGGCTGCAAAAGAGAGGTTACACCATAACAGAGACAAAACCATCCAAATGGATGTGCATATATTTTGTAATGCACAGTTCACTGATCAGATAGGAACCAGGAGCATGGCTGCTGGTTTGGGATGTCATTTGCCACTCCAGGGTCTCAAGAAGCCATGCCATTCTACAAGAGCAGCTTAACCTCTGAGGTAGGAGGGAAGCTATGACAACTGGGGAAGAACAGCGGACAGCCGCACTCCAAAATACTCCCGAATGTACTTTACCAGTAGGAATGAGATGATCTACCAAGAACAGGCATCCCTACTGCACCACCACTCCAAATATTCTTTGAGAAGGTAGTGGCAGCCATCTGACCTTCAGTGTGTTGGGTCAGTTTGCTAAACTTGCTGATAACCCTACCCTCACTTTATGCCATTGTTGGATCAGGTCTTTACTGGTTTGACTCCTAAAACAATTCCATGGGTTTGCAGCAAGCACGAACCAAGGAAATAGAGGGAACAAGGAGAGGCATTGGTCAGACTGGTTTGTTTTACCAAGATGTGCACCCCAGAAAATATGAAGAGCATACACAACAGCCAGGCTTCAAGAGCAGTGGACAGAGAGACCCTAGTAGGAGTGCAGAGGAGGCTGTGTGGAGATGGTTTCAACCCATAAAGTCCTTGAGAGCTGCTTCATCAATGAAACTGGGATAGAAGGAGGTATTTTACAGGATTCAGAGAGAGCAAGCAAGTTTGTTTACAAGCCAATCTTTAGTCTCATTCAAGTGCAAATTTAAATTTTTACCTATTCCTTAATTGTTACAGTTGCATCAATAAAAGTTTTGCAGTGCTCAACTCTAAGACCAGGATACCAAAGTCAGCTTGGTGCTGTTCACATTGAACCTGAGACCACTCCAGCCAGCAAACACATATGAGTTAAACCATGTACTTGTTAAGATACACAAAAAGAGAGCCAGAGAGAGCTAATATGAATAAACTTGTGCATACCTAGATGGATCTGTAAATCTTCCTTACTTTAGTTCTTACTTTAGTTCTTACTTTAGTTAGGAACCCAAAAGACTGTGGGATACAGATCAAGGAGCTGGAATGAAGGTCTGTGTGCAGGTTGTGTTACAGCTGCCCAGTGACACATTATTTTCCCATCCTCTGAGATGTGTGGCAGTGGTGACCTGGACTTGGCACAGAATTTTATTCAGGATGGCAATTCATATATTGCTGCTCCCCAGCCCCCTGCATGTTCAACACACACAATCCTCCTCTGGTGACTGCTAGCCTGGACATGCCAAACACAAGGAAGGAGCCATGTGGGAACTCTGCTATTTAGTGACTGTAAAACTCAATAATGCATGCACTATTGTCTGTGACTCCTTTCTAAAGACAGTGAGGACTCTCAAGGTTCTCCAAAATATCTGGCAAGGTGATTAAATAAATTCTTTAATAGCACTAGCCTCAATTTTTCATCTCTAGACATCATTATCCCATGGGATCATTTAACAAAAACATGCTTTACTTTTGAGTGTCAAGCTCACAGGTTTGCAATGATAAAATCTAAACCACTATTTTCAAGCATTTTTATTGCACTGTATATTCAACATATCCTTAAATTATCTCCAATTTCATGTTTTTTAGAGGAGTTGGTTTGCAAATTAAGCACCTGGTTTCCAGTGTCAGTCTTGCTCATTTAGAGCTAATTTTGTATTACACAGTGATGGACATGGAGCACATGACTAAATGACCCCTAAAGAGTTTTACTGGAAAATAAGACAGGTTTTTTTCAGCTTTCATAGTCCACATCTTACTTGGAAAGATTTGGCCATGGAAATAATTTTTTCTACACTTTTTGCTGTTTTTATAAACTCAAATAATCTTATTCTAATGAGAATAGTAAAAGGGAAGACTTCTTTGGAATGACAGCTCTCCTCATAATAAACACTCTCGGGATTACCTCTGTTCCTACAGAACATAACATAAGGAAAAAAAAGCCTGTTAGCTTGAAACTATAAAGAATTTTACACAGTCTGAATGTCAAGGTCACATTCTTGTATTTGTTGAAAAAATATTAGAAATTGCAGATTCCCAATACCGAGGTCAATACATACCTTGGTTGCTTCTATTTTCATTATGGGAGAGTTAAAAAACCCACGTTTTTGAAATAAGACATTTTTCCAAACGTTCTGTTGCTGCAAGAGAATTCACATTGTTAACATCTTGCATGTTTTTGGAAGTGTGATGGTTTTGTATACAAATTTTTTTCCCAGAAAAGGAGCAAAGTCATACAAGCCAGGAGAAGAAAATAGATGATGACTGATTTTTTAAAGGCTCTGGATAGTGATTCAATGTGCTGGCCAGGAAAGCTGAACCAGTCACAGGGAATAGGCAGAACCAGTTTGACAGTTCTCTATTTTTTTATTATTTTTTTTTTTATTAGTGTATATAACGTGTCTCTATAACCATCCATCAGCTCAAATGTCCTCTTTTCTGTCTTTCTTTTCAAGGCTTGCTAAGTCAACAATTTCAGAAGCAATATCTCCTTCTGATTATTCTGCACCTAGCTGTACTGCACACAGCCAGAGCTGATGGCTCAATGAGGTGTGTGGGAGAGGAGTAGGCAGGATGATCCTTTCCCTCCCGTTTGCTCAAGACCAGTGCAGTGCCAGTGACCCCCTGAAGTGTCAGGGGACAATCATCCTCCAAGTGACCCACATGGGGGACAGAAGGGAGTGGCATTCCCTCTGCAGCACAAACATCACGCTCACACCATGAGCAATTAAATGAGAAACAGATGATGGTGGCAGATCAGTAATCAGCAAGGGCAGAAACTCATGGTGGTTGTCAGGTAATTTAAACACATCAAATTCAGTGCTATCTCTAATGTGTCTCTTTTCTGAAAGCATAGACCCTGAACGAGCAAGTCTTTGCAAAGGAGCACAATACTGACTCCATTTTGTCCAAAGCATCTCTTTCAGCACTGAGAGACTATGTTGTTTTTTTTTCCCCTGCAGTATATGAAGCACATGAGAGAACAATTAATAATGAAAACCCAGCAGGGCTGCTGTAAGCAAGTATGCACAGCATACTCCCCTGTTGCTTCTGGGCTGGCAGTAGCCTGTCGAATGCCTGGAAATGAAGCTTTCTTGAGCTTTTATTAAGATTCATAGGAAAAGCAGGCCCCAAACCCAAAGACAGCATCAGCATGAAGTATCTCAGACTCCTCTCTGCCATAAGCACAGCCAGCACATCTGGCTCAGACTCTAGAGGGGAATGAAGGAACTGGGCGGGTGTGCAAAGTGAATCTGTCAGCATTTACTTGCATGACAATCTGCCATGTAGAGTATGTGCCATGCACAATGCAATGCTCCCCAGAGACCAGGCCCTTGCTACACCCTCCTGCAGGCAACTACACTCACATTTCTCACATCTGTGCCAGAGAAGGACTGCACAAATACTCATGGGCTTCCCAAAGGGCTGTGCTGCCCACACAAGACAGAGGTGACCTCTTTTTTTCTCCTTTATGCTCTTTCATAGGACACATAGCAGCCTTAAATCTCATCTCTTCAGAGGCACTGCTGAAAATCCCAAACCTCTCAAGTACAGATATTTAAAACTTTGCTCCCTCCCTTCTGTATATTTGACAATCTGATTACTATTACTGGCTCAGGTGAGTGTGTGTGCACATGCATCTATATACTTACATAAGACTTGAGGATACATGTCCACTAACTCATTCCAACACATATTGCTTTTCAGTATATTCTCTCTGATTCTGTTTTCCTGCAACTTTGCATAGACTTTTACAGCAGGGCAAACATAGTATAAATTAATGTATTCCTTTATCATTTCACACAAAAATGCTTTTAACTACTTGAAGGTAAAAACAGTACATTTGTGGAAGATGAAAAATATAAAAGTTGTTATCATGTATAGATGTATAAGTTCTAGGAAGTACAAAAGAATTCCCTTCCTGGGCTTTCTTTCTGAAGCACTTGGAGCAAGCCCAGCTCCCCACGGTCACCTCCACACGACACCCAGAGCTGAGTGGAAGAGGCAAGTGCAGGCTGCTCATTGAGTGAGTGGGAGAACAAGCAGAGCTCCTGGATAAAAATGGATCTGTTATTCCTCACATTTCCACATTTGTGACTCTCAAATCTGGATTTTAGTTTTGAAAAAGTGCTTCATTTGCCACAGGCTTGTCAGATAATATGAATGTGTGATAAAAATACTGGTTTTTTGGATGACAAGGAACAGAAAAACATGAAATTCTGCCTATGAAGATAAGAAACACAGTTATTTACTGAGCACCTGAAGTTCCCAGAGGTGCCAGCTGTGAGTCTAGATTAATTGGTTAGGCACACCAGCTCCTTGGCTGTGCAAGTAACAATTTCAGCTCAGCACACAGAGGGCCTCAGCTTGCCACCACTGCGTGCTCAAGGAGGTTGTGAGCAGAGCAAGGGGGACCCTCCAGTGTTGTGGCAGTGTAGGGTGATGCTGAACAGAAGGTTTCATTTTCTTTGCTATCTGTATCTTCAATTTGTGGTCAATGAGTCATTATATTATCACCCAGTGAGTCTCCTCACCAGCTGATAAAAAATTTCAAACAAAATATCCATTGTATTAGAAAACAGTGTTTTGAGAAATTTAGATTATGGGGTTTTTTTTCTCAAATTGAAAGAAATGTTCTACAAACCTTCATTTTTATGAAGTAAATAGTTCATTTTCATCATCAGATCATTTCTAGTTGCTTTGACTACTAATGCAGAAGTCTAAATGGTATAGCAAGATTTAAACATGTTGCCTTTGACATTATCAAGATGAAATAATTCAATAACTGCATGGCAAAATATGCTATTGAATATGGCATTCAAACAACACATTTTTCCCTGAATCAGCAGGGTCTCATAGAAAACACACCCTTTGTAGCTTGGTGTAAGCAGACATAGGTCTGCTCTTAAACAGAAGCAAAACTAATTCTAAATAATTTCCTGCATCATTGCGTTTTTTTCTGTTTGCCTTCTCGATGACATTTTTGATCTACTCAGATTGCAATTTATCCATTGCCACCCAGGAAGCACAAAGCAGACATTTACAAAAAGAAATATTATATTTTAAAGTTTATTTCTAAATACTCGATATTTCATTGATGGAAAAATAATGGTAATGCATTCAGTAAAACTCTTAAGTCAAAATGTATGATTGCCATATTTTTCTTAGCTTAGAGAAGAAAAATAATTATTCCATTTTCATTTTCGTGATATATGAAAAGAAGTCTTTCAGCTGATTTTTTTTTCAGCATGGTGAGAATGGCCCAGCTGTACCATAAGCTGAACACTTTGCCTTGCATTCAGAAATCGCCAGCTTGCATTCAAAAGTCAGTTAGTCTTGTATTCAGGCAGCAAAGATCATATGAATGATAAATGATTTGTAATGCAAGATGCTTTTTTCCAGATCTTTTCTGGAGGTCAAAGGGCTCATCATTTTATGCTTTTCCAAAATTACACTTTTCTTTAGAAAGCAGGAAATTATTGAAATCCAGTATAAAATATGTATTTTAATAAGCAGAATATAGAAGGTATGACCTCTGTCACTTGCTAAGTGTATCAACACCTTGCATTGTCCCAGTGGTATATTTTAGGGAGATTTTAATATAAATTGAGTATTGAATGTAAAGATCTTTCCATTCTCACATTTTAATGAACTTCTTTCAGTGCCATGATACAGTCAGGATCCTAAATCTGACTTATTGCTGCACTGCATATTGCAAGGCATGTCAATTGTGCACTGCAGTGGGGTTTTTCCTTTGTTAGAAGAAACAGTTTTGTATATCTTTGTTTGGATGGAGTAACTTCAATCAAACCATGTATACATATTTTAATTACTGATAAAACCTTCAGATACCTAAAAGTAATCTTTAAAAAAATGAAATAGTCCTGGAAAATGGACATATTGTACAATTATAATTTAAAAAATAAAGACAGATGGTTTGAATAAGTGGCAAACTCATATTTTCATTGACTAGAAGCCTACACGTATTTGAGAAAATACTTCGAAATTAATTATTTGCCAAAAAAAGATGTCAGTGTTCTGGAGCTCTGCCACACTGTAGCATCTTGCTTGGTTGCATGAATGTGTGAGAGGAAGGCAGATACAGACTCCATAATAATCTGTCATAATTCAGAGCAGTGGGGCAGATTCAAAATTAAAGCCAGCTCCAAATACCCTGGAGGAGCCAGTTTCACACTGCAATATGTCAGCAGTTTGGGAGTATCACTTTCTTCATCTCCAGCCTCACATTCAGCCTGACTCCTCCTCAATCTAGTGATTTTCTTTGGAAACGCTTATTTTTCATTAACCCTATGTGGAAGCCCATTTATTGACTATATCTTGGCCTGGTATAACAAACCTGAGTGTGAAGATTGAGTTTGTGGAGAGCCCACAGCACCTTGCTCATTTAGGGAGACTGAATCAGGACCTTGTTCTGCCCCTGGTGCATTGGTAAGCTTGGGCTGTGTCTGTCTCCCTGCATTTCTCTCCAGGGATAAAATCACCTGCCTCTGCATTGATGGGATTTCAGCATCCATGCCATGCTGGATTGGTGCTTTTAAAAGGAGATGTACCATGCATGATGTAAAAAGGAAACTAGTTCTATAATTTAACTTGATCCACTTGAAGTTTATCTGTGGGATATGACCTTATTTTGGATACACTGACTAGCGCATTACCAACCAGTAACACAAACCTCACTGCTGTCAACCTGTGAGGATGCATAAATGCCTACAACATGAACAAAACCACATGAAAGTAGCAAACACCTTCTCATGCTGCTTTCTGAGCACTCAATATTGCATATCATAAATAGTTTCCTGTAAATTGCTTTAAATTATAATTAAAAATATATGTAAATATAGATGAATTAAAAAAAAACAAACTTTTCTGTTCAAATATGTCTGACATTTTGAGGCTTTAGCAATATTGATTCTATATAAATGATTGTCTTACAATAATTCTGTGAAAGCTGGAGGCCATACTGATTTCAAATCCACACGTGTCCTCTTATTCACCCATTCAGAGCATGATGGTAGATTGATAGTGAGGCACTCACATATTCTACATGGAGAGGGAAAATTTGAAGTTTGTGAAAGGAGGGTTGGTATGTCTGAGGTATGATTCTGGCTAGAAAATAAAAAATAATGTTAAAAATTCTGGGACTGTAAAGCTGTAATATGTGCACAACACGTTTCTGAACTGCATTTTTAAACACTCTCATGTACATAGAGTGTTAACTGATTACTCCAACATAAATGCAGTATATATCTCAAAACAATAATCTTCTTGTAATGAGCAGCTGTTTCTGATGACAATAAAGATTCTGAAATTTCACATGCATAACTCATGAGGTGAATGGAAAAACATATATTGAAGAGAGCAGTTTATAGTAGTTACTACCAAATATGGTACAAAGCAAGGTAGCCCAGATTTGTTTCTGAATGACCACCAACCTTTCCCAAAATGTCAAGTGCAGGTAGAAAAAATGTAAAACTTAATGTCCTTTAATTACATGCATGCGAATCATTGCCTTCTCTTGTTTAGTTTTACTTATTTTTTATTTATTATTTGCTTCAGTGTGACATTCCTCCTTGTAAGCAAGAAAAGGCACGTGTTCCCTCTGACCTTAGGCTTTAAGAGAGTTTGAGCTTTTTCACTGACCCTCCCCCCTCGACTCTGGGGCTAATATGTCTCATTATCTCGGTGCATAAAACTGATTATTAAGTAGCCCTAGATGAAGCAAACAGGCTTCCACTTGTCCTTTTAAATTATCTCAATATCTTTAATTGTTTAAAACTGACAATGAGGTCATTCAATTACAGTATTCTCTATACAGTCTGTGCTTAGTGTCACATTGAGGTTGTTATCCAGAGCAGAGGGGGTTAAATTATCAGTATGCTGTTGCTGCTGTGATCCTAATGTAAATGAACATTTGGTGGTTTATTTTTTTTCCTTAGCTGCTGGTTACTACGTTATTAGCATATTTGATGTATTCCTAAGCTCAGTTAATAAGCAGTTCTGAAGGCAAAAGATTGATGTTTTAGAAGGCCATTTATAGACCATTCAGCCTTATAACAATATCTGGAACACGTCTATGTGCTATTATGACTAACTGACTTTGGGTTCAGGCCATATGTACCCCTGACAAAGCCTAATCTGTGTTCCTGTCTGCTGCTTAGGTGTTTTATTACTAGATTATGACCATCCTATGAACATCCTATGACATTTCTTCTTTCCTCTCTGTTTCCTACTGGAACTAAATTCTGCCTTGATATTAAAGCATATTAAATAATTTTGCATACTTCTGTTGTATTAAAATTATCTAAATACCATTCTTTGTATAAAATAGAGTCAAAGCCATGAAGTACATTTGAGCAAGTCTTGTAAAAAAACCCAAAAAACTCTAATAAAATATCAAGGGAAAATGTATTAAAATACAGGAAATACAAACCCGTATACTCCTTTTAGACCTAGTCCAAAGAATAATATGGAGAATAAGATCAGTGTGAAACATTCTGAGGCAAAAGCAATTCAGCCAATCCTAATGGAAGTACAGGGAGTAGACACTGCAACTGACTGTTCAGATGCAGAAACTGTTCTCAGAGCTGGCACAGGAAGGCTCTGGAGGGATGTTCAGGGTTTGTCAGGGCAGGTGGCAGCCAGTACCTGAGGCAGGTGCTGTCAGAGGATGAGCACTTCTGGTGCAAGGGCCAGTCTTGCCAGGAGGTTGTGGAACTTGGATTCTCTCCATCATTTTCACTTACTCTCCTTTATGTTAGGTAGAAGCTAACATGTAGAATTTCAAACTTTCAATTCAGAAAAAGAAATTCATTTTAGCTCACCAACTGCCACTCTTCTGTCTATTATACTATTGATTTTAGTGGTGTTGAAATGCTCTGGGACCCTGAATAGCTTTCAAATCTATATTTGAAATCTGTCCCTTTGTTTGAGTAGTGTCACAGGTAATGTGATCAATATAGTTAGCACTGAAGCCTGCTAAACGATGGCAGTGGCTTTTTGTAAGGACTTGCAAGGTTTCAAATTCCGTTCTGGGAAATAAGACTCTTCAGCTAGTTTTGTAAAAATAGACTTTTGCTGAGACAGTTTGTCTTCAGATTTTTCAAAATCATTCCCTTCTCCCCTCTGTCTTTCACCTTCACCTGTGTCTGCTGTTTCAGTAGTAATGAGAAAAATACTGATTCTCACAGAAACCTTCAAGGTGAAAAATCTTATTGAAACTGTTATGTTTGTGCAAAATATTTTATCTTTGGTACAGCCTGGTATTTGACAAAATGACTTTTTCTCTAAGTACTTTCAACCAGACCTTACTAACAAGCTTTCCACAGATAAGCAATGTATATCCTGGGTTTTTTTCTCATCAAGCTGGGACACTACATGTATTTTGCCAAGCCTCTTGGCAGCTAATATTTTTGTTAAATTGGCTAGTACATCTGTCAGCCCTGGGACAAAGCTAGGTTTCCTACCCTGAACCTTTCAAGCAGAACCTTTTGTAAAAGACAAAATGCTGTATCTACCTTAAAACATAAAGGATCCTCAGGGCATTGGGAGCTAATGTGAAGCTTTAATGCAAACATCCCTTGTGAGGGCTCTCGGTCCTTGTATGCTCGGAACAGCAGGAGGAAGAATACATGAATATAAATGAGCTGCACAGCAGTATTCAGAAAATGGAGCTATAAGAGTTAATGAGATGGTGTCCTGCTGCTGGACGCTTGCATGTTAAAAATTCTGATGGTTTTATCCAGCAGCAAGTTTGAAAAACCTGTGCAAAGCTAGTGATTGTGAAGAACCCCTGAATACAGAATGGTGCTTCTTTCCGTGTGGCCTTGCTACAGGCAAAGAGCCTTTGATATATCTAAATCTAACAAGGGAGAAAACAGAGGGATTACTAGAAATCATTGACCATGGGGGAACCAAGTAATTATTAACAGCATTATACACTGAAGTGCACATGGCTGGTGCTTATCTGCAGCTCTGTGAGTTTAACTGCACACAGCAATGGGCAGAGGACCCTCTCACTAAACCCCACTGCAGATTGCAAGTTGTGTGTCTTTTAGACTCACTCTGTAGCAGCAGAGGTAAAAGGAGGGTTCCCATTTATGTTGGCCACAAAGGTGCTGCCCCACTCCAGAGAAAATGCAGTGCATCTCTTCTTTCCTGCAACCAGTGGTACATTTCCAAAAACAGCTGCCACCCTGAAAATTCCCCCTTTGAGCTACTGCTCACTGCACATCTAGCACAGATCAGTCTGACCTACCTCTTCTGTGCTATTCTGCTAATTTACAGAATTAACAAGATGCACTGCAAGGCAATAATACATCTGCTGTGCAATGAGACAACTCTCGCTGTGCCTGGGTGAGGTGCAAAGCTGCTTGGCACCGGTGCTGGTGGGATGGATTTGCTCTGCACAGTCATGTACATTCCTGCTCATTCCAGGGTTGCCCAAGGGACCACCTTGCTCCTGTTCAGAAACACCTGAATACTGGGAGTCATGTATCTGAATGCCCCATGGAGGCTGTACCTGAAGAATTTAAGACAGGCCTATGGTCAGGTAGGATATCCATATGTGTTGCACAAGGTGTGATAGGGAACAAGTTGCTGTCAGCAATCTCACAGCCTCATTTACCTTCAGGAACAATCTGGTCTATGAAACATTATTTTAAAAGCTTTGGGCCTGTAACAGGCAGCAGAGTGAAGATTAGCTAAGCGTGGGGCTTGTTTATACATGTTCAGTGATTATCACCCAGCTGGTGCAGTTTTCACTCTTGGTATTTGAGAATTAATAAACTTGCTGAGTGACAATTTCAGCCTCATCTCTAATGAAATTAGCTTCCCTGGCAGGAATTGATGAGCACAGTTTTGACAGGAGCTACCAGGTGTCACTCTGAAATGTTTCTTGTGAGTTCTCTTCCTAAGGACTTGTTGACACTAAGGAATAGTCTAAAATAGTAATTTTAAAATAATAATAATAATAATAATAATAATAATAATAATAATAATAATAATAATAACAATAATAATTAAAAAGCTGGAAGGAACACTTTTCTTTTCTGTTTGTCTATGCACCTATTAAGATCACATGCAGGCCAGAGTTTCCAACCATCTCTCCTGAGAGCACCTAAGTTCAGCATTCTGTAATTCTTCAAGCAATGTCTGGTTCCTACCTGAATACCAGGATCTATGAAGGAACCTGAAATATCAACTTGTCAAATATTCATGGATCTTCTCTGTACATCGCAGACCTCAAAAGCTGGAACTTTGCAATTCTGTGCTCCCACTTCTCTGTTATTTCTGTTGCCAGAGACAGCTTCATTCTTAAGGGACATCTGCAGATCCAGAACAGAGGTGAGTGGCTTCAGTGCAGGTGCATTTCTTAGTGAAGAATAGCAGAGCAAATCCCTGTTGAATAGTGGTTGCATTTTAAATTTCTGTCTTACAGAATCACAGAATGACAGAATAAGCTGAATTGGAAGGGATCCACAAAGATCATGAAGTCCAGCTCCAGTCCCTGCACAGAACCATCCCCACAGGTCACACCATGTGCCTAAGAGCATTGTCCAAATGCTTCTTGAGTTCTTTCAG
Organism: Sialia sialis; assembly: GCA_009812075.1. NCBI lineage: Eukaryota > Metazoa > Chordata > Aves > Passeriformes > Turdidae > Sialia > Sialia sialis. The sequence goes on from VRYO01001589.1 coordinate 14,100,126, forward strand.
GCTTGGTGCTGTGACCACTGCCCTGGAGAGCCTGTTCCAGTGCACAAACACCCTCTGGGGGAAGAACCTTTCTCTAATATCCAACCTAAACCTCCCCTGACACAATTCAGGCCATTCCCTCAGGTGCTGTCACTGTCACCACAGAGCAGAGATCAGTGTCTGTCCCTGTCTCCCCTCTCAATGAAGCTGTAACTGCAGTGAGCTCTCCCCTCAGTCTCCTCCAGGCTGAACAGACCCAGTGACCTCAGCCCCTCCTCACACGGCTTCCCCTCAGGGCCCTGCACCATCTTTGTTGCCTCCTTTGGACACTCTCTAACAGCTTTACATCTATTCCATAATAGTTTCTCCATGATGACAAACCCTAAGGGTATAAGCATCATTCATTCTTGAAAAAAAGAATATATTGCAATTAGGTTTGTGATCTGAGTTTTTTCCTTAAACCAGATCTTTAATCTTTCTGAACAGACTAAATTCACAGGACAGGTTACAGTCATGCTTACTTCCTGAAAACATGACAATAGTATTTTGGCTGAAATCCCTGAAAGAGATAATTGCCTAAAATGTTGTTTGTGACTATTTCTGTTTAGAAACCAATTTCTCTCCCCAACAAATCATCTGTCTCATTGTACTTATGAATTATATACTATTTGGGAACTTCTACCTTGTTTGTTGGAGAAATTTGGGGGGTGAAGAGTATAACTTCGTTACTAGACTTTATTGTAATTACTATATTATATTAGATTAGATTACGTTATGTTATATTATATTACACTAGAAATTACTAAATTTGACAATGGTTCTGTCAATGAAAAAAAATACTTTCCATTGCTAGTTTGGATTCTAAAAAGAGTTTAAAATAAAATGTCTTGGACTTTGAGACATTGAACAGCTTGTTACACAGCAATTTCTTCAGGGGAGAAAAATTTTTGAGAGAAAAGGGATGTTTGTCTTAATAGAAGTGTGAACTTCTAAGCACACTGCCATCCCCACTGCCATGACACCCAGATGCTGACAGCCAGGAACAGCAAGAAAGGTTGCTCATCCAGCAGCACTGAGTGAATCCAACCAGTGCAGGATGAGTAAGGTCAAATTTTGGAGGCTGAGGTCAGAGTCTGGTTTGTTAAGACTAAACTCTACTCAGGAAATAGAGTTTCCTTGTGTGCTTCAGGAGAGGATAGGAGAGAGGACAGAACAGGGCAGTTTTCTGACACACTCTGAATTCTCCTCTGGAATCCACTGGATTTTATGTGTTTCCATGTATATCCTGCATGTGATCTAAGCACTTCAGGTTCCCCTTATAGTCCGTAGAGTCAAGTCAGGGAATGATTCACCTCTCTACAGATATCTTATGCAGAATAGGATGACTTTCTCCCTAAGAATACCTCTTTCCTTCTTCTTTTTGAAAAGGGATGGCAAACACTTGTTTGTCTATGAAAATGATGCCTACCTTTTGGTCAAATGAACTGCACCTACACTTCTGAAAACAATCATATATCCAGACTCCAAATCACTGATTACTTTGGAGAAAAAAAAAAAAAAAAAAAAAAAAAAGACAATAAACCAAATCTGCTTCCTCTCAGATTGGTGGCAAGCCTCTATTTAACCAAACCAAAGTCCTACAAATTTAAAATGACAAAAAGATGATGCTGGTAATCGAGAAGTTTCATTATATTGAAAGAAACAAAACCTACTCCAACTTATACAGGCATGTTTAACAATAAGATGTGGACAGGCTGAAGAGGATCCACAGAAAAGCCATAGAAATGACCAAAGAGCTGGGAACGTTGCCATATGAGGGAGTGTTGAGAGAAATCAAAGTTTATTCAGCATTGAGAATAGAAGGCTGAGGGGAGAACTTATCACCACATTCCAGTATTTAAAGAGTGGCTACAAAAAAAAGATGGAGCCACTCTTTCTCCAAGGAGTAGCGGGGGGGAAAAAAAAGGTATAATGGGTAAAAGTTACTTGTGGGGATATTCTGATTGGATGCAAGAGGAAAGTTTTTCACAATGAGAAAAATCAGCCACTGGAATAATATCCCTAGACAAGTGGTGAATTTTTCAACTTTGGACACTTTTTAAAATTCAGCTAAACAGCATGCTGGTCAATCTTGTCCAGACTGTGCTTTTGCCAAGAACGGTTGGACCAGACTACCCTCTTCCAACCTTGTATTCCATGATTATGGAATTCTATGATTCTGTGTTTCTATGTGTTGTAGTTAGTTTTCATTCAAAACAATTTCAACAGAGATTTTAAAGAATGGAGCTATTAAGCTGAGAGCAAAAATAAGCAGATACTTCATCCCTTTGAACCTGAACTACTCCAGTGAAATCCAGCTAATGTGACTTAACATTTGAGATTCAGCATTCAAAGCTTCTCACCCAGATTTTAACACAGAAAAGCAATCAGAAGAACGCATTGAAAATGCAAGGATAGAAAGAGGTCAATGAGAAGCAGTTCTAAATGGCATGGCCTGTTTTTTTTTCTCAGTATGCTCCCTGTCAGCATGCAGTTAAGGAGGAGGAAATGGAACTAAAGTAAAATAAAATGTAGAATTTTTTGAACCGTAAAGCAAGACATTAAGCTTCAGAAAAGTGATGAGGTAAAAATTAATGCTTAAAACTCTTCCAAGACAATAATCATGTTGTGATTTTCGTGGTTAGAAAAAGGTTTAAATTCCCTAAGAGAGAGGTACATGACAAGGACATGTCCTTTATCCTGGTTTTGGCAGGGATGGAGCTAATTATTTTCCCAGTATCTGGAACAGCGCTGTGTTGGGATTTAGAGTGAAAATAATGTTGATAACGCAATTGTGTTTCAGTTGTTGCTGAGCAGGGCTTACAGAAAGTCAAGGACTCTTCATGTGGCTGACAGTGAGAAGGCTGGGGGTGATGAGAAGATGGGAGGGGACACAGCTGGGACAGCTGACCCTTAGTGCCCAAAGGGATATCCCAGACCATATGGCATCATGCTGAACAGCAAGACTGCAGGGAGCTGGCTGGGGGTGGCAGCCACTTTCTTGGGAGCTTGCTGGGCATTGGGCAGTGGGAGGTGAGCAATTGCATTGTGTGTCACTTGTTTTGTCTGTTCTTTTATCATCATTCTTACTTTCCCTTCATTTTCTCTCCTTTTAAACTGTCTTCATCTCAGCCCATGGGGTTTGTGTTTTTTTTTTTTTTTACTCTCTCCCCATCCCACTACAGGAAAAACTGTAGGATCTGAGCTACTTCTGACACAAGCCAGAAAAGCGCTTAAAAATCAGGGCATTCAAAATTGTTTCAAGTAAGAGCTGTAATGGTGAAATTAATAAAAGGGAAAAAAAGTCACACTTAAAATCAGAAATTTCCAAGGACAGAAGCTTGTTAAAAGAAGAGTATTCAAAGACAAGAGATGAAGAACATCATATGGAACTGGACGCAATCATAAACTTTTAAAATGTTATCTAAATACATCTTTTGTGAGTAACACCACAAGGTAGGAGCTTGAATTCATACAATTTTTTTGTTACTCATTGATACTCAGGACTCTACATAAGAAACCTCTGGCCTTATGAATCTCAGACATTTCAGGTATGAAAACTAGTCCAAAATTTCTGACTGGAATTATACTATCTGCAGTTTGCTCATCAGTCACCTGGCAGGTGACAATATCCATTTTTCCTTTATGAAAAATATATAGTAGCAAGGGAAAATTAATGAATGAGCTATGATTTGAAGGTAATTCATCTAAACTATCAACAAGCAGCCCTATGAGATGAGGACACCTGAAAGCAGTTCACAGGTTAAGTTCTTTCCAAACTGTTAGAAGAGAAAGGAGGAGCTTTACAGCTGGAATTGGCTAAGTTTTGAGCAGCATTAGCATAATTTGAAGCAGCAGTTTACTACAGGCTGGCACAAATGGATATGGAAAGTTTGCACCCATTAAAGTTCCTGTTAACAGAACAGATCCAGAATCTCAGCCACTGCCAGAATCATACAGTCAGAGAAGAGTGAGTGGGGTGAGAATATGCAAAGGGTCCTGCTGAGGGCACATTTTTTCTCCTTTTTTGATATCAGAAAGGAGAAGAGGCTAAAAGGAGTCCTTAGGTCACAGTTCCCTCTCTGGAGTTTCTAGAGGCTATGCTGGGCTCCTGCTGCCCTTTTCTCTTTGCTGGGTACCACCTCTACTCCAACAATGATGCATTAACCTTTGATCAGTAGGATTCAAATGGAACACTGGAACATATAAATGTAATATTAGAAGATGATAAAGAGCCTTGTTATCATGGGGCTTTCTTATCTAAGGTGGAGTTTTTTCAGCTTCTTTGGTGTCTGACAAAACCCACTTTATCCAGGTGTTCTTCATTGTCCAAGCCCACTGAAGACAAGACTAAAGTCTTTCAAGGTGTAATATGCAGGGCAATTACAGAAAAGCAGCACTTAGATAAAGATTTATTTAACTTTTTCTAGATGAAGTTTAAAAGCATAAAATAAGGAGAAATACAGTTTACCAGCATCCTTAACACCTTTGACTATTTTGAAAAAAAAAAAAAAAAAGTGAAAAAATTATTCAGAGGGAAAAAATTTTTGCAATTCTTATTTTTTTGAAAACTAGCAAGGAGTCAATGTCTTCTGCATTTGTATATTAGCGCTTAGTACCAAGAATGTTTGAACAGAGTAGCTGTAATTACTGCTCTGAGTTGGAGAACTTCATTCTTTCTTGTAATAAAACAGATATTGTTAAAAGAATATGTATAGTATTTTTTTATGTAGCTCAAGACCTTTTGTTTAAGATATTTTAATGAAAATTAATTCAGACTACTTAGTAGTTATTGGTTTTGATCCAAAACTATCTGACAAAAAATGTGCACATAAAGCCCTTGCATGATTACCTTATATAACACTCTTCTATGTGTTTTTCAAAGCATGTAGCTGAGAAGCAACCCTTGCTTATTCCAAGAGACAAAATATCACAGTGGTTCTTGTTAGAGTAATGGCCTAAATTCACAATGTAATTAACTGACAAAGAATAGGGAGATTCAAGGAAGGGAAAGTACAAAAGAGCTGCTCTTTTGCCTTCTATCTTATTGATCCCTGCTGTCACCCATTCTGTGGTTACTTCATTAGAAGACAGCAGCATGTCCATAATACCCTTTGAGTTAAAGGAAATATAAGTAGAAAATAAGAAATGTGCTGGACTAGCCAAAAATGCCCCAACCCTTTTCTTAGCAGTGGAATTCCCTTTTCATTGTAGCAGAGTATATGAACAGCACATGGATGATAGATGCAGAATATGTGTTACTTCTGCAACTTCCATCATTCTAACACCAATGACAGAGCAGAGCAAATTTACAGCAACCCAAGGAATAAGAGTGTGGAAAAATGATGAAGAACTAATTTTTTCACTGCTGGAAATTTTTTTCATTGTGCCTGATAATCCAGTCAAAAAGATGTACAAACCATGTGGTGTCCATGTTTTGTAAAACACTGATGACCACGATGAAACACATTCTGGTTCAGCAAATGCAACAGACATTCTTGGTAAGAACCTAAGGGGCATAAGGATCTGAAGTGTCTTGAACTACTAAAACAGCAACTAATTTTTCATTTTATTATTGTTTTATTATTGTTAGCTGAAAAGAGAGATTTATAAAGAGAGGCTTATAAA
>VRYO01001589.1:14106771-14135395 GCA_009812075.1 Sialia sialis
GCGGCTTATATTCAGGTGCGGTTTATAATCGTGAAACTACTGTATATATACATAGATATGTACATAAATTCCTGGTAAATTTTGGGGAACAGTTGACCATGAAACTTAATACCCAGAATTCAGATTTGGATATGAATCCTGCTGCTTGTATGTGAAACACACTTCAGAGCAATCATCAAATGACACTGATAAGTATTAGTAGGGCATGAAAATGAAAGCAAGAGGGCTGCCAGCCTGCCTGGAGATGCTGGCATTAAGATCTGTCTTGCTTTGTCATATTCATTAACAATGGGATGCAGGATGACTAAATGGACCTCAGTGGGATTCTCATATTTCAGAAGGATTGATAAAGTGGGGCCAGCCATGAGAAATGTATATAACTTATGTGATGAAGAATTACTCTGCCATTGCTGAGACATGAGCCCTGCTTCCCTCCCTGCCTGGGAGAGCCAGAGTCCTTCAGTAATTACTGGGAGATGAGGCCTCCTCATCCATGGACCCAGGGGATTGACTACAGGGACCAAGTGTAAAAAGGCAGAAAATGGCTTTTTTTTTCAGAAAGTTAATTTACATCAGAACTGTTTTTTAATTAATAAACATAATAATTAGTACCAAAGAAAAGAATATAATAGATACCAACATTATTTAATTGTGTTCTTTATCTATGTAGAATTCACATGCATTTTAAATGTGCAGGTCTTTATTACAGATTTTCAGGAAGGTTTTACAGATCTACAGAGATTTCCTAGGTAAGCCTAGCAGTGAGCATAAAATACAAATAATTTCCTAATTTGGATAATCATAGCTATGCATAAACATCTGGATGAATACAAAATTTAACTAATTCTAGGAAATCTTATTTAAATTATGACTCTTTCACTGAATTAATTTATACTTTTGGTTATTGCTTGTCAGATGATGTTTTTCTCCCTTAAGCCTTCAGACATATATAATTTATGAATGTGTTTTCACCATTTATGTTCTCTCTACTCACATGTAAATTGCCAGTGCTGGTAAAATCTATTGTAAAATGATAGCTTAAGTTTCATTTTCTTTACCTGCAAAGTGGAACCATTAATTTTACTGTAAAAGAAGTAAAATGATTGCTCACTAAATAACACCCACAAACATCTTGATGATTCTTACACATTTTCTAACAGAAAAGCTTCATTGTTTACATCCTCTCCACAAATCCAAAGAAGTAACAATTTAATTTAAATATTTCAAGTACATGAGCATGAGACAAATAATGTGAGTGAGTGAGTGAGTGAGTGAAAAATAGCACCCATAATTTATAATTATTTTTATAGTGAAAAGCTGTCCTTTCTATTCAGAGGAAAAATGTTTACTTAGAGATTAAGGTAATATTGCTCTCATAAAACTAAAAGCTCTTACTTTTGGCATCTCCTATAAATCCAAGTTTGAGACTGATGCCAAGAAAAGTATTGTTTGTCTTGATCAAATGGAAATTATAAAAATGCCACATTCACTTCTGAATCTTATAGAAATCTCTTAAAATTGCAATCTCAGCTCATGTAATTGAGGCTGGCAATTTCTTACTCTTCAGCAACCCCAGTACCGCAAGGTAAATGCTGAGATGCCAAACTGAAAACAATTCAAGGTTTTTCGCAGGCAAACTCCTTAAGAGAAATAAAGTCAGGGAGCCTGTGCCATATCACTGCAAAGAACTCAGGTGCAGATGAGCTTCCAGGGTTATTGATGGTTGATGGCAAGGTGCTGCCTTTGCAGGTGTAAGCTCCAGGCAGTGCTTCCCCATGCCCAGCCCCCTGGGATTCTCCCCACAAAGCCGGGAACACCACACGTTGGTGCTGCGTCCTGGGAGAACACGCACTGCTTTCCACAGCAGAGGGGAATTCCTGCTGGCTTAAATCTCCTCTGCAGCATCAGGGACTAGCTATGCAGAAACTGCCAACCCAGGGCCTATATATCAAGCTATCCATTCTGACAGCCAGGTTAGTTTAATCATTAAAACTCTGCCTCTCTCCCTCTGAGGGTCTCCGGGGTTTTGTTTAATGCAGCAGACAGATGGCACTGAGGAAATTCAGGTGGTGCGTGATGAGATTTGGGGTTTTTTTAATGTGGTTGCTAGAATTTTTCAAATAGATTAAGTTCAATTGTAAATCACTCCTGTTCCCAGGGTTGGAGTCTTTATTAGCCCCCCAGTGCTTGCACTGAAGAATTGATCCTTCAGCAGCAGCAGCAGCACTTGATGGGGAAAAGCAATGCTTTTTTGTTCTGACAGCTCTGTGCACCATCTGTTAATGCCCTGCTGCAAGGAGGCAATACGGTCAAGTGTAACCAGCTAATTACCCAGCAAAATCTAACCTAGTTCATTTCACCACCCATATATAAATTCTCATTTCAGTTTCCCTTGTTTTTCTTTCGTCCAGTACATAACACACATCATTACTGCTCACCATCAAGGCTACACAAACCTTGAAGGTCACTCTAGCCTATCCATATCTCTCTACCTAGCTTTATATCTTTTCCTTCCCTGATAGTCAGATTTTTCTGTTGGTCTATGGTTCTGACACTCTGCAAACCGAAACATAATTTTAAAACAGGAGAAAAGGCAAGAAATGGGATATTAGCTCACTTCTCCTGCATAGTGTGCAAAGCATGGGTTCCCCCACCACAATCCAAAAAGGACAGCATATACAAAATGCATCCTACAAGAAGAAATCTTCCCTGCTGCTTCAAGCCCTTGTCATAGGTGAATTCCTGCTGCCATTCATCAGCCTGTCTCAGCATGTCTATTTACACTGACTGAGGCGAACACAGAACTTCATTTTAGGATGTAGATGCATGCAAGAGTAAATTAAGTCTGTGGAGAAAACATGGCAGGAAAATTACTCTTCCCAAGGAGCAAGGTGAAAAAACAGCCCATCATGGGGAACAAAAAATTAAGTGTGAACATGAGCACATTTTATTTACAGATCAAATATGCTCTGAAAATTCAAGAGAAAATGATGAACTGAAAGATTAAAGCTTTCTGGGAGCAAAATTCATTCCTTCCCAAAGACACCAGCTGAAATGAGATTTCATCCTCCTTGTGAAGGTCTTGTTTTCAGAAGGATTTTACTAATCAGTGATGTCATGTTATCAAGTCGGTTTGAAATTTTCTACACACATTTTCAGAGAATTGTATAAACGCTTACATCTTTGCAAATGATACTTCTTTGGTTCAGACTAGAAAAATTCAATCCAAGCCTCATTTTTTCACTATAAAATAGGCCTCATCCGTGTATTGCACTTGAATAGGTACATTCATAAGGGGAAGCTAGTGCCTAAAATCCCAGTTCAAAATTAATATTTACTGTGGGAAAGCACTATCAGAAACTACCACTTTTGATGAATACCTCAATCACAAAAATATATTGTTTCCTAGGAAAAATATATTTTCAAGGAAGTGTTAGAGCCAGGTACTAGTTTCTGCAAGGTTTCTTTTGAATTCCAGTATGTCTTTAGGTTTGGGTTTTTTTCCCTGGTGTAAAGATTGTGTCCAGGTTATCAGCTTCTACAATGAATATTTGAACTCCAGGATACCGGTTTGTACAGAGTGGTTTTAACCATAAGGAAAATTTAAGACCTGAAACTGGTTGTTGTGGATATTACACAGTTGTATTGTGTTTTTCCTTACCTTTTACTTTTTTTTTGTCCTTTTTTCTGCTTATTTTCTCCTGCAGGTATTCGCAAAATATATCCCTGCCTTCTGACTTGGTGGAATTATCCCAAGAAAAGGAAAACAAAATTTAAATTTGTACTATTTGAAGCTTTCTTACACAGTCTAAAGAAAACTGAATTCTCCAGAAAGGTTATTGTGCTTTAAATGTTTATTATTTATTTTCTGTTTTTCAAAGAAAAACATATTTATCAATGCACTTGTTACTGATTGACACTGATATGCTGAATTACTTCAATAAAAGTATAAACTTTCTACAAAGATACAATTAAGATATTGAGGCCTATGTCTTTTCAACATAAAAGGAAATATGGTATTATCTGATTTATTTAGCTAAGTTTTGTGAACTTGACATGTACTGAGGTTTGAGATTGTAGCTTTTTACTAGGTCACCAAGAGCCTGCTATGTAATAATTGTTTCTTTTTCAGATCCTGATTAATTTTACTACTAATTTTTTGCATGTCTTCCTCATTCCTTTGTGTCTCTTTCAATCTTGTTAAAGGCTGAGATCAATTGTTGGAGGAACTCTGGTGTCTCAAGAACAACCAAGTTTAACAAAGCTAAAGGAAGGCATGCAAACAGGCTTCAAACAGAAAAGCCTGATGAGGGGAGAAAAAAAAAGGAGGGAAAAATCTCTCTTCACAGAGTGGACAAGACGAGTTAGGAACAATTTTGATCAAGAGCTATTTTGGTTAGAAAATAGAAAGCAAAATACATTATTTGTGACTGTAGGATAGAGAATGCTGGACTGAATTGTTGGCAAGCAAGCTATTTTAACACAGGTTAAACAAACAGAGCCAAGGAACAGATGATGCTGCCACGGGGCAGGAGAAAGAACTAGATGATCTTTCCAAGCTGTCCAAACAAACAAAAAAAGCTCACATAAAAAAAAAAATTAATTTTGTCTACAATCTACCAAGTGTTGAGTATATTTCTTTGACTAAAATTACTTAATTTTGAAGCAGACTCCTCCCTTAGGGTAGGAATAGCTAACAGTTCATCTTTAGCCTGACAGCTGGACAGTGGCAGAAAGCAGTCAAGTACAAGGAGATATTGGACTACCAGGCTCCACAAACAGCTTACCAACAGGCTGAAGTTTATGCATGGTGAGATTATAAATTGTGTTCTTTATGTACAGAAGAATCACTGGAAAGCAGCACATGGCAATTTTATTTCTGGAATAATGTTTTTTTTCAGAAGTTTAAGAGACATTAGGCAGCCACTGGTTATCTATGCATTTTTCCCTGTCTCTCAGATGTCACTAAGCCTCCAGCTGCTCTTTCTTATTGGGAAATCACATGGTTTATATGCAGACAGAGGGTAGCTCGTATGCAAAGAATAAACTGGCTTTTTGTCAGCTTCCTGTAGAATCATTTGAAGGGACTGTCTACAATTTCTGCAAAGCCTTTAAAGAAATGCAATTAATAAATAAGCCGGCACATTGCAGCTCTGACTTTAAATTTGTTTACATTTTATTTTCTGCTTTTGCTCAGAAAAGAACAATGAAACATGGGAAAATGCAGGACTGTAGACCAAGACATTTCACAGATGTCATCTAAATTTGCTTTTCTGTCATTTTGGGCTGCTCTTCTCTGGCAAGACTAGAGGTCAATGACCGAGCCTCATCCACATGGGAATCATGAGGTGCTTTATACTGTAAGAAGTAATACTGAAACTTATTTCAAAGCATTTTTCTGACCAAGATCTGCCTGGCTTTCCCCCTGCTAAGTACAGCAAGGTCAGGAAGGCATTCTGGTTTGTTCAATAGGGTGTGATTATGCAAGAACTTTGAAAGGGTTGTTCAAATTTTATCTATTTTGAGATTTATCAAGTTGCAGAATAATTTTTTCATCTTTGAGCTTCTCCTCTCAAGTAGATCTTGTTCCTTCGGTTGTTTCTGCCCCTAGCAGTATTTCCTTGTTTATCTCCTCACATATCTATCTGTTCAGGACTTAATCTTTCCTGTTTCTCATCTTATACAGTCTAAATACATTTCTCCTTCTCAGTATTCATTAAAGAGCAGTTTTGTCCTTATTAAATGAAATGGTCATGTAGGGCAGAGCAAAACTTGCCATTATTACCCTGCAGAATCAACAAAAGCTTTGAGAAATCATAACATTTTTTAAAATAAATCTCTTATCATCCTTCATGAAGTATGAGTGAAATCTAATTGATAATGGCAATACATGGCCATCACAAACATTTAGAGAATCTGCTTGATCAGTTTAAATCTGTAAATTTTGTGTTTAAATGTAATTTTGTGTGTTATTTGCAAGGTGAGTTTAAGTGCAACATGAGCACTTTGTCTCATAGGTTTCTTTTCCAGTTGAGACTGGCTACAGTTTGGACACAGAGTATGCATAGAATTCATAGAAAGGTCTGAATTCAAGCCATTTGTCTGTGGTCCAAGGTGAACATATTCAGTCCACAAGGACTTGATCCATCCAAGCTGTCAATCCATTGTTAAGTGGGTTTGAGATTTCTCTCAGGGAGGACAGGTGAGGTTCCTGCTGAGCAATACTTTGTATATAAGCAATATGGACAACTGAGGACAAGCCTTAACAGCAGGCAGGGAGATGCTCTTTCCTGATTGTTTAGCTGTGCCTAATACCTTCTTGGTGAATTTATGGGCAGTTAATGTTGGAAAAATATGAATAATGCATATGTAGATATATCAAGCTATTAATCTCTTTTCCAAGTTGATTAAGACATAAATTCTATAAGGTAGTCTTTCCCTCTTTAAAGGTCAGGTTACTGATAAATGTTTTTTTTGCAGAGTTTCTCCCTTATAACAGAAATCTAAATAATAAATAACAACAAATATTTTAAGCTAGTAGAACCATTGATTTAAACAGAACGGTTCTTAATTACAAAAAATAGAAGAGTCAAATACATGCTTTCAGAAATTTGCAGAAACTGTGTTTGTTGTTTTGTCATACTTTTCCAGACATGTTACCTGCAATGACTGAATCTGTGTTATCTTGACAACACTAACTGTGAAATTCCTAGCAAAAAATTAATGGAAAACCTGGACACTGTAACGATCTTTGGTTTAGAGACTAAAAAAGAAGATGAAGGGCAAATATAGTCATTATTTCTGTAGATCAAGAAAATATATTGAAATCCATAGTCAAGAAGACATGATACTGCAGCACTTAAAAAGAAAATATGACATTATTAATGGAAAGAGGTCATTGAGGCTAGTCACATAATGGCTGCAGAAATTAGTATTAATCACAAGTTAAATTAATATTACCTATTATTAAATTATAGAGAGCTATTATCTCAGTATTTGAGTGTTATTAGTGACTTTGGACCACAAATTAAGAAGGTTTTGATATCACAGATGAGGAAACTTGGGTAATTGAAGATAAGGTCCAAAAAGTTGATTACTTTGTTGCCTGGACAAAAGCACTGCAGTAGGTGCTGTTCTCTGAAAGTTTGGGCTCGGCAGAGATGGAAACAATTCAGTCTCTGCCCAGACTACTTCCAAAATCATGGTCCCACATGGCTACATGGGAACTCATTTCCACCAACAGGGATAATGCTCATGATCCCAGGATCTGCTTGCAACTATATTCCCAAGAGCCAGGGGTTTCTCCAGAAGCTGTGGGAGCAGCAGCAGTAGCAGTGAGCCCAAGGCTGACTCTAGGTCACCAGGTTGTGTCACCAGGCACGAGAGTGGCTAGTGGTGATCCAGCTTCTGTATGGGCACAAAGCTCTCCTTACAGAGCAAGATGGGTCAGGACAGCCATTAAACACTGCCTTCCTCTTTGTTAATATGGAAACTTCTACTTACTTTGTCTATGACATTTCAGTTAATTTATCCATTAATGCAACAAACTGTCTGTAGTGGGGAACATTGTGCAAAGACTAATCTTCTGTAATTGGCTGTGGCATGCATTGTGGTCTGGTCCTTTTCAGTGCATTTACATTACTCTTTTTAGGTTCAAGTTCTGCCTCACTCCATCACTCATTTTCTTGCACCTCCAGTTATCTTAATGTTCAGAGGAAGGGACTATTTTTAATGTAATACTTCCGTGTGAAACTTTGGCACAAAATATTAATGCAAAAGTCTGTCTCTCCAGTCTGTTGGGGTACTGTCTGTAGAATGGGACTATGTTGTTGTAGTACTGGAGTAATAACATTTGAACAAAGAATAGTAACTGGATCATTTATCTACCTCAAAGTTTCCCATATTGTAGAAGATTTCCCAAAGATCTACTCTTCAAAAGCTCCATATTTTAAAAAAATTAATTGGATGAGTTATCTCTTATAACTAGTCTGTTGCTACTCAATTTGCAACATTATTTTACTGTCTGTTTATCCATCCATCCATCCATCTCTTTGTATAAAGTACCCATAGAATCTGGTGACTGTTGAGAGATCATAAATCAGTGTCAACTCTCAACAACATGTGAATACAAATGTGATGAAGTTTGATACTGTTCCCATTTTTCAGGTTTCAATATACAGTTCTTCAACTTCTGTTATTCTTTCACAATTAGTACCTTAACTTGTTGTGTATCAGAAAGGAAGGAAGGAAGGAAGGAAGGAAGGAAGGAAGGAAGGAAGGAAGGAAGAAAGGAAGGAAGGAAGGAAAAGAAAGAAAGAGAAAGAAAGAAAGAAAGAAAGAAAGAAAGAAAGAAAGAAAGAAAGAAAGAAAGAAAGAAAGAAAGAAAGAAAGAAAGAAAGAAAGAAAGAAAGAAAGAAAGAAAGAAAGAAAGAAAGAAAGAAAGAAAGAAAGAAAGAAAGAAAGAAAGAAAGAAAGGAAGAAAGAAAGAAAGAACCATTTTAAAAATCTGAAAAAAATAAGAGAAAATGAGAAAAATCTGAGACAGAATAGAACATTTCAAATCTTGTTAAAATGCTTTCAGGCTATGAGCCTGTGTCTGTATCTGCAGCTAAAACAGACAGAATAATTAATGTATAATTCTGTCCCACTGGTAGGGAATTTCCTTTGAGAGTGCCACAGGAAGTTAGATTGTGGATGTGGATATTCACCCTCAACCTTGATTCACCTGAAACTGTATAGATAACTTCCCTTATAGACTGAAAGTGGCTCAGGGAAACTCACAGTGAAAAATGAAAAAAATTAAAAGCATTGCAACCAACCTGCCCAAAACAGCCTGTACATCTTTTTCCCATTTGTGCATTATCAGATCTAATCTTTTGCATGCTACTTTTTGCATGCTACTTTTTAGGGTTTATGAAATCTGGCCTCATTGTAGATACAGGTTTCATTGCAGATATGTCTCAGCTGTTAAAAGCTGAGTATTTTGACTACTCAGCACTCTCCACTTCCCTTCATTCATTTGCTGGTCATTGTTTAGCTTTCAAGAGAGAATCAAAAGTGGATATCCTTGACTTTCTTTTGTTCTCAATTCCTTTTTTCATTTTTTCATGTAATCTTTTAAAATATTTTTTATATTATTACTTTCTGTATGAGAAATAGAAAGCAAGTGAGAAGAAGAGGAAAATGGCATGGTTCTTAGCACCTGCAGAGACAGAGGAGTGGAAATTTTGAAGGTGCCCTGCCAAGAATCTGAATTGTAGAAACACCAAGAACTTTTATCCTGCCATCTATTTTGCTCCTCTGCTTAGGATTCTCCCTAGCTGTTACTTCAGAGGATTACAGAAATATAATACCTAAGCATTTCACATATGCAAATGCATTTTATCTTTCCATAACTCTAGAGAAATAAGAGGACACCTCCACCTTACACACATGGGAAACTGGATGTGCACTAGATTGTGGAATGGTGATAACTTGGGTGGCAAATAAAGACTGAGGCCCAGGTAGCTTCATATTGGCCCACAAATACAAAGACTGAGTCTTCTGAAATATTAATATTAACTGAGCCTGCTGAATAAAGCTCCTCTATTGCACTCAGATTTCCATGCTTATACTCTTACTTTCTAGACCGGAAAGAGAACAGATGGTTTACTACTCTCAAAGCACTCCTCACAGCTTTGGTTTTGTAATAAAACCATGACTCTAAGCAAATCTCCAGCTTTAGATCCTAAGCCTGTCAAGAAGAGTGGCAGAGAAAGATTTCCGTTTCTCCAAGTTCAACTCCAGTGTGAGCTGGTCAGGCATACTCAGAATAGCTTGTTTTCTTCATTATTTAGAGAATCAAAGATTGGCCAAAGCACATTGCTTCACAACAGAGCAGAAAATGCTTTAAAAGGCCAAAGACTCTTCTTGCTCGCAAACTGACAGTAGTTTTCTTATGTTTGGGAACTGGTAGGAACGCTGGTGTCTGTGCCAGCCTGCACAGCAAGCAATGCTGGGATGGTGGGCATGTCTCACCTGATCAGTATCCTGTAACATCCCCACTGCTGTTGGCAGCACTGTTGCTCTTACTCTGCCAGAGACTCAGAGTTTTAAAGATGGGGTTTATGTTTTCTAACTGCAGTAACTGGGAGGACAGCAGAATCAGTGGGGTTAAATGTTGTGATGATCCTGTATGGGAAAACAGAATGGATGACCAGCTCAACCTTTTCTTGTTAGATGTTAGATGAGTTGGTCACCTGATCTTGAACCCAAATTCACCAAACGCATATTTTTGGGACACAGTCTCATGGTGAAGCCCAAGATTTTGACAAAAAACAGAGAAAGAAGTTTAGTCTTGAGTTTGGGCCTTACACCCCTCTAAATTCACCATATCATGATTCAGACGACAGTGAGAATGTGTCTGATGGGCTTGAAGATGAATGTTGCAACACTAGAAGACTGAAATAATAAGAAAAGACCTTGTTCTTGTCTGCAGATTGTTAATGTGGGTCTTTTAGGATGCCTGATCTCATTCAGGCTTCACACTAGGAATAATAAGAGGCAAAAGCCTGGATGACCTAGAGCAGCAATAGGGAAACTCCTAGGTATCCACATATCATGTCAACTTTAGTTCACTACTGGGGAAAGGCAATGAAATCCTGCAATTTCAATGAGCATTATTTGGGCAAGCTACGGTCCATTTTCCTGCACTTCTCGACATCCCATTCACTTCTATTGTTTTCACTTGGTTTAGCAGTTTTCCCATTATTTTTTTAAACATTTCATATTTAGCAACCTCACAAAGCGCTATTTTTGTTTTCCTTTCTTCAGTGATTTCAGAATTTTATTTAGAGTAATATTAGCAAGTTTTGGTCCATTTGCCTGCACTTCTTGTCATCTGAGGCCATTTCATCGTGGATACCCCATTTCCAAATTTTCGGGTTTATTTTCACTGCAATTTCTTCCATCATATCTCCTTTTCAGAGGATTTGTTACACTTTGTCCTGTGATTTCAGGATTTCATTCCCTTTCCTGAAAGGAAGAATTTCTATTCAGGAAGGGGAATGAAATCCTGCGATTTCAATGAGCATCATTTGGGATGATGCTCATTGAAATCACAGGAAGAATTTCCTTTCAGGAAAGAGAATGAAATCCTGAAACTGCCAGACAAACACTGACAAACCCCATGGGAAGGAGATATGATGAGATTAAATGAAACGAGATGAAAAAAAACCCATAAATTTGGAAATGGGGTGACCACAATGAAATGGCCTCAGATGACAAGAAGTGCTGTGAAATGGACCAAAACATGCTAAAATTACTCGAAACAATATCCTGCAATGGTTAGAAAAATAATGGGAAAGTTGCTAAACTAAGTGAAAACACTAAAAGTGAATGGGATTACAAGAATGCAGGGAAATGGATCAAAACTTGCTAAAATTACTTCAGTTCTGGAATGTCCCTGCATGTCCGTGTGGATTTTGCTAAACTGCAAGGCCAGACTGTGAATAGGGGATCCTAGCAGACAAGAAATGCCCTCTTGCTCTGGGGCCTTCCATGGCACCGGCAGCACAAGTGAGAGCCCTTCCTTGGCCTTTGCCTTCAGCAGGGCCCCAGTTTGGGCAAAGCCTGAATTCCCTGTGAAAGCAGCTCAGACTTACACTGGCCGGCCTGAAGGAGGGATGCCAGAGGACAGACAAGCTCAACAAGGTGCTTGTGCCATCCAGCTTGGGCTCGGGCTTGCTGCCGCTGTGTCTCTGGGGCCTAGGAGGGGAAGGCTGCGTGGCTTGCAGTGACCTTCACCAGCTCTCCTGCTAACAGCACTGGGCATGCCAAGGCTGTTTGGTCTCAGTACAGGCAAGAGCAGGAAGAAACCCTCACCGGCCTTTGTAGACTCCTGAGATGAGCAAGGATGAGGAGTGTGCAGAGAAGAGACCATCAGCACTGCACAGCAGTTTCTCTCATCCATCAATCACAGAACATTCAAGTCTTACTGTTTGGGTCTGGGATTTGTGCTGTCTTTGCTTTGCAGCATTTTCCCCTACAGGAAAACCTGTGACATTTTCAATGCTGGAGGCCTTGATTTGAGTGGTTGCCTCTTGGTGCTGCCTAGATGGAACTCAAAATTGTGCCTTTGCCCCTCTCTTTCCTCTGTTACCATGTGTCAGTGCAAGGGCTTTGTGGGTAACAGGGTTTCTCTTTTCTCCCCTTGCGCTGGGAGCTGGGAGAGATGCCAGCCTCCCTCCCCTGCCCCAGTTTGAGCCTAAAAGGGTTGTGCAGTAGGGTAAGGTGGCCTGTTGCCAGCTGCTCAGCTGCCAGCACCAGTGCTAGCCAACATGGAAGGCTCATCTCTATGGCTTGAGTCAGCTCACAGCTGCCAGCACCTGGGCTATGTCCCATCCCACACTGACAAGTCCACCACATAACCATGTCCTCATGGGCCTCATCCACACATTCCTGAAGTGCCTCAAGCAATGACAATTGCGCCAATTCCATGGGCAGCTGGAGCCAGTGCTTGCCAACCCTTCCAGAGGTGAAAGTTTTCCCTAAGACCCAATCTGAGCCTCCGGTGCCAAAACTCGAGGCCATTCCCTCTGTCCTCTCCCTTGTTTCCTGGGAGCAGAGCCTGACCTGCACCGGCCTAACCGTCCTGTCTGGGAGTTGTACGTCCCCGGCCGGCTGTGCCTGGGCAGCTGCCTCAGCTGTGAGGGATGCAGAGCTGAGGGAGCCCATGACTCTATGCCACCTGCGCTCCAGAGCTCCCTGCTCCAGCTGGCAGGGCCTTGGCACCCACCCTGTACCATCTCACCCCGATGGCTGTGCCAGGCCCCGCTTGCTGGCCTCATGGTGGCACTCCTGGCCCCCGGGCTCTGCGAGGGCTTCTCCAGGGACACCCTCCTGCAGCTTTTCAGTCAAGAGGGCCTGTTTGCAAGGGCCTGCAGGGATAGTGCCAGGGCCAGTGGCTTCCCAGGGACACAGGGAGGGCTTAGGCTGCAGATGTGCAGGAAATTCTGGCCCCTGAGGCTGGTGAGGTCCTGCCTATGATGCCCACAGAAGCTGTGGCTTCCTTGTCCCTGACAGTGCTCCAGGCCAGGCCGAGTGGGGCTTGGAGCATTTTGGCCTGGTGGAAGGTGTCCCTGTCCTTGGCAGCAGGGCTGGAACAAGATAATTTCTAAGGAGCCTTCCAAGACAAGCCATTGTGTGATTCTGTGATCAGAGGGGCTGGGGGCAGCTGGCCTTAGTTTCTGATTACAACCAGTTGAGCACTGTCAATTTGGTTGAGTTCAAGGAGTCTGTTCATGACTCCACATTCACAGCGTGTGGCTTTTACCAGTACTGTAGGTCTGACTGAGATCAATAAAGTCTTGCACAATCTAGATTCTGCAATACTGTATTTTATTGAAACAAGAACAAAGCAGTTTTCAGGCAGCTGCTTATAAATGCGCTAACTACAGAGTATTAATATGGGTCACAAGTGATAGTAACACTAGATATGGCTTTACTTGTATATACAAATAATATCATATGTGTAATATATCAAATAGATATGATAAATATAATAGATATTATATAGTTAAATTAATATACGTAATGGCTATAGTATATCTATCTATATCTATATCGATATCTATATCTATGTTATTTATGTTACAAATATATCTACTTTAAGAAAATCTGTTCAGACATAAGAACAGCATGAGAAGCATTAGTACGTGTTGGAGCTAGTGAGCCAGGAGTCTCTTTGAATTCTTCAGGGAGAAATCAGAGTGCAGAAATTAAATTGAAGCCTTTGAGTGAAATTAAATATGTTAAGCTCCTCACACATAAAGTAAAGATGTAAGTTTAAGTTTTAGGGTTAGTAAGTAAGTTTTAGAATGAGTTTTAGGTGCTTTTAGTAAGGAAAAATTTTCCAATGCCAGAGCAGCAGTGCGAGTTCTAGTGAAAGTTGAAAAACATAGTCTTAGATACTAGTGTTTTCAGTAGAGGCTTCAGAAACACAGTTTTAAATATAATAGAACTATAGTAAGAATATAGTTTAATTTTATTATTTATTTTTGAAATAAAACAAAATAGACCATATGTGTAGTTTATACGTAACTTGGGGTGTTAAGAAACTAGAATTCTAATAGGTTAAGGAGTGGTGGTCCAAGTTTGTATCTTAGCTTGTTGAGAAGATTCTACGTAAAAACATATATTGGGGAGAGCTGGTACTTTTTGCCATTGCTTTTGCCATTTTGCTTTTGCTTGGCTTTGCTCGCCACCATCAACACCCAAGGAGAGTTGCCCAGCAACATCAGCCCCACTGGGACCCCCGGGACCACCTTCTGCTTCTATTTGAGACTTTATACCAAAACTTAGCATAGACTTTAAATCTTGTAACTCTGCGACTCTCAAAACTACTGTGCCTTTGTAATAAACAACTTTATGGCAACTACTAGCTGCTTTGCTAATTTAAGAAGACAATCTGACAAAGTTCATACTTAGAGCATTGGAGAGTTAACACCACGAGTATGTGTCACAACAGACACTTAATAAGTGCTCTGTTATTATTTTAACATAATTACATATTCAACTCTCCTGAATTATTTTTTGTCAGGATTTAATAACTACATATTTAATATATTTGATAATATTTATATTAGTATATTATTTTATTCTCTTATATTTTACTATATATATGATGATTTATACTCTTTACAGTATATAATAGCTATATATAATATATATATCTATGAAAAAAATATCTAGATTCTTATATACACAAAATTTCAGGTCAGTTTGTCCAATGCTGACCTAAAGGTGTCCCTTGCAGGGACAAGGAGAGACACTGTCCATTGAGTGAAGTCAGCCAAGCAGCGCTGACTTTTCCTCCTGGTCTTTTTTGTTTCCTCTTTTCTTTGTCTGACCCACATTCGCGCTTCTTTCATGCTCTAAATTTCGCCGCTTCTTAAAGGCCAGGAACAAGTGCATGTTACAAGTGAGGTTTGGTGACTTTGGCCCTGCATGTACAGCATGTTCTCTCTTCACATGCATTCTTAAAAGTGGGGAAATTGCAGCTGGACTTTAGATAGATCTGGGTGCCTTTTTTGGAAAATGAAATGATACAAGGAGGTAGAATAAACCCTCCTGTGGCCCTCCACCTGCTGAGGTGGCAGGAGAGGCTGTGGGACCTTTGCCAGAGCCTTTGCATGCATTCTCTTCTCCTTAAAGCACCAAATTTGTTCTATGAGGTGTCTCTCTGCTGCCAGCTGTGAGCAGCACAAGCACAGCTCTGTGCATGGGCACGTTCATTCACTGCTCATCACGAAGGATTCTTTTCAACCACTTTTGCAGAATGTTGTACTCATTTATCGCCTGGCTGTAGGCGGCCGGTTCCTCTGCCAGGTGATGGAAGAGATTGTATGGCTGAGCAGTTTGAACATCTGAGGGTAAATGGATGTCCTGAGGCAGCCTCTGGTTCCCCACAATGAAGTGGTTGAGGCGTTTTGCTACCACACATAAGCCCAGGCCCTCGCTGATATCCAGCAGTCGCTGCAGCAAATCTCTCCTGCGCCACTGTGACACAGGCACCACATTGAGCAGGTGCATGACAATTGTCTTCATGGTGTAGGTGGAAAAGCTGAAGCCCAGCAGAAGACGGGTGAAGAACTGCAGGCATTTGAGGTGCAAACTGTCAAAGGGAGCCTGCCTGGCAATGAGCTTGAAGAACTTAGCCTCTGCCACAGCATAAGTCTCAGGCCAGGTTGTGCTTTGGGTGTAGGCCTCTCTAGGCTGGCTGCTCACAAAGATGTCTGAGCCTCCTCTCTGCACCCCGAAGAACAGCTCAATCCTGAAGCTTTCTCTGCCGTTGGTCACCTGGAATTGGCAGGAGCGTCTGGAGGGCAGCAGCTTTAAATGCCAGTTGTGTGACTGAGGCAAAGCTGGCCAGATGGCTCTCACCAGCTGGCAGAACCAGCGGGCAGTTTTCTGCACATCCAGGTAGGAGTCGGTGCACAGGGTGTCTAGGAGGCTGGGATCCTGATTGTTCCTCAGCTCCTCCTCGGGGTGGTGCAGGAAGCACAGCATGCTCTCAGCCTGCTGCTCCTTTCTGCAGGTGCACTCCAGCTGCACGCGGACACGGAAGTTCCTGACGTGCCTGTGCTCTGCAGAGTCCAGCTCCAGGTGGAAGCTGTGGCCTCGGGGAGGAGTCATGGGAATGAGCACCTGGTACACAACATCCTGCTCACGTGGACTCCAACCTTCGAAGGCGCTGCCCACCCCGATGGCTCGCTGCAGGACTGGGTAGAAGCTGTTTGATAAGACGTGTCCAAAGTAAAGTGCATAATTATCCATGAGGTTCCTTGTCCACTCGCAGCCTGCCTGCAGGTCCTGGACAGGCCACTGTATGCGCTCCATGAGAACTCTTCCAACGCTGTCATACAAATTACTGCCTCCTTCATAGACTGCAATTGCAAGACCATTGTTTCCTGCATTTGCAGCCTCATTGACAACTTCATTTTCAATATTATCTTCTCCATTTGCAGCAACATTGCCAACTGCCTGTACATTGCCATCATCATTGCTATCTTCCTCCAGATTTGCATCATCATCTTCTGCATTTCCAACATCTACTTCTTCATTTGCATCCCCATTTCTGACTTCCTCTTCATTTGCACCATTGTTTTCTGCTTCATACACTTCTCTCCTCAGGCTCCTTTTGCACCCCATCAACCATAGGACCAAGACAAGGACCAGGAGCCCCACATTGGCTAAGAGCTGCCAGCACTGCACCTGCTTCAGGGTGAGCTGCTCCACCTCCTGCTCCAGCCGAATCCTCTCCCATTCCAGCTGCTTTGCACGCACTTCCATGCGCAGACGTGTTTCCTCATCCCAAGCATCTCCCACGGGCTGAGGGTACTGGATGAGGCTTTTCAAGAGCACAAAGAGCAGTACTACGGACTTCATGGTCTGCAGGGGGATGGAGAGAAGGCTTGAGTGGGGCAGCTAGCAGTGGGGGCAGCAGGGATGGGAATCCTGAGGGATCCGAGGGAAGGAAGGACAGGGTCCCACACAACTGACAGGTAGCAATGCCTGTCCTGCTGCCTCAGCAGCAGCAGCAGCAGCAGCACGTTGCCCTGCCCAAGGCTCTCCCATGAGGGGTTATCCCTCCCTGCAGGAGGAGAATCCAGCCCAGGGTGCAGCATTTCTGCCCTGGCCCTTGTCCCCAGCCCAGCCTCCCCACCACGTGTGCACTCACCGCTTGCCCAAGCAATACAGGGCCAGCGTTACCTGCTGGGGCCCCTTTTATAGCTGCCCCCATTGTGACACATCCCCTGTGATGTCACAGATGTCACAGTACATCACAACCCAGCCAACCCCACCCTTTGTTCCCACCCTGGTCAGCCTCTCAGAATAGTCCTGGTGTATTGGTTAAGGCTGCCTTTGAGTGAAGCTTCTTCAAAGATCTCCCAAGATTCTTTCTTTTGGATTGATTTTCATTTGCCCTCCATTGGGAAGCTCATAGATATCCATGTTGGAAGGCACCCTTGAGAATCATTGAGTCTAACCTTTGACTCCTCACTGACTGAGCTACACTTCAATCTTGAAGTCAGTGAGGTTGAAAAAGTCCCTGACGATCACACAGTCCAATGGCAAAATTAACACTGCCTACTGCACCAATCAGCCAGGTCCCCAGATGTCACATCCACATGAATTTTAAACCTTTCTGAAGGTGGGGACTCAGCCATTTCCATAGACAGCCTGTTCCCAAGCTTGATACCGTTTTTGATTAAAGCATTTTTCCTAAGATCCAGTCTAAATTTCTGAATCTGATGCAACTTGAGATCATTTTCCTTGTTCTTATTGCTTGTTTCCTCATGTGACAGGACAAGGGGGAACTTCAGACGAGCTCTGCCTTAGCCTAAGATTTTGACAACAGTTCATATTTAGAAATCACTCTGGCCCGCAAGTTATAAGGGTCAAATCTCTTTATAAAACAAATTATTTATTATACAGACAGGAGAATATAGACAAAATATCTCAGTCAGAGTTCATTACTACTCAGTATAAAACTAAAAGAACTAGAAGTAGATTGCAATATAACATAAACTGTTTACGACATGAAGGTATCTCTATTAAAGCTATTCAAAGAAACAGCATTGTCTGGGAGTCAAATGTAATATATCACAGAGATGAGGATAATGTGGATTTCTTTCACTTAACTTCCACAGCAGTTACTTTAAAACAAGTGTCCTTGTCCACAAGAGAAACACCACACCTTTCCAGAGAAATGAATAGAATTTTTTTGCTTTGTAGGCGTTTGGTATGGCTTTTATAGTCATAAAGTGAAGTGGCTGTCAGTCAGAAATCCAGCACTAAAATCTCCACCTCCTCATACAGTACATGTCTAAAACAGGCCCCAAGAACAACTTTCTCAATTTGCTTGTTTCTTCCCAATAAAGGAAATCTAGAATGATTGATCAGATCGAGGCCTCTATCTTGTGTACATTTGCATTCAATAAAATGAAACCCTCTTATATTTTTATTCTCAGTCTTCCAGCATGCTTTGAACTTCATGCTGCATTCATATTTGAAAGCTATAGAGTAAAATAAAAATTAGTCTTCTTTTAAAGCAGGTAAGTGCACACACAAAACACATTTACAAATTCTTGAAGCTAACCTAGACTGGAAGAGAATTTCAGCAAAGCACCAACTGAAAATCATAGCATTATCTTCAGAACATCCAGTTTAGATGCCAGTGTAGCTATTGCAACTATTTCTCTTTACTGATGTAGATGGAACATATATAAGGTCTGGCAGTGCAGTACCAAAGGATATAAAGAAAAATAACTTCTAAGACATCAGAGTCATATGGCTTAAGTTAGGCATCTGTAGAAACAGAGCGCATGTTACCTTTATGCCATCAATGCAGTAAGCTTTTTAGAGCAGTGTATGCATGTGCAGTTTAAGCATATATGTGAAACAACAGGATTTCAACACAGCTAAGTGGTTTTTTGAGTATGTGTAGGATAAAATGTTTTGCTGAACTGGTGTTTATTCACTTTTCAGATTTCAAGTTTCCAAATAAATTTTCCTAAGTAATAACATTGTTTAAAGATAAGTAAAAACACATAAGCAGTAATGGAAGAAATGCTTTCTCATCTACTTTCCTATCATACAAGTGGCTGAAGTATTTTCTTGACATTTCCCATAGTTATTGTTTTTTCAGTTGTTTTGCTTTATTTTTTTTTCCAGTTTTCTTCAGATATGCAAAAATTCAAGCTGAAAAATGATCATTTGGGAAAAAGTGGAAACTGCTCTAAGCAGCTCAAAGAATGAAAAGGAAATCTTAGCCTGTCTCTGTGCACGGTTTAATCCCAGTATTTATTTGTGAGCACTAATTTTGCTGGCCCATTTGTCCAATAGTTAACTGCTTCTGGCAAGGAGTTTTTAATGTCATGTATACAAAGAGATGCAGGGGGTTAATAGCATGAATCCTAAATTACTATCCAAAGAAAGCTGTGATTATCCAAACAGCAATTTCAGTTCCTAGCCAGCCTCCAAATACAAAAGACTTATAACCAAAGATATGCAACAAGGAGACATTTCTGTGCATTAAACATTAAATTTAGAGTGTAAGAATCTTTCTGCAGTATATGGCCTTTTTATTCCAAGAATACAGCACCTGCTGGCAGGGATTTAACTTTGCTCTGGTGTCTCAAGTGTGACTATATTTGTATGTTAAGAAAAACACACAAAGCTGCAAATCAGTTGCCTGGTCACTCACATAAGACAATAAAATGTACACATACTTGCATTAACAGCCTACAGTTTTCTGCTCACTGCACACTGGCTCAAAAAAGCTTGTACCCATATGTCACAATTATTAGTTTACTGTTAAGCTCCAGATGATCTGTTAAATGGCAGAAAAAATAGTGTGGGAGGACATCTGATGAGCTAACACTTCTTGTTATCCTATGTCTTTTGTTCCTCATAAATCTTTTGCCTTTGTTTGCAGTGGTTAACAAGGAGAAATAATCCTGATCCCTGTTTTTGTTAAGAATCAAGTGGATACTTTCTCTGACTTGTAAATTGCTTTCTAATTGCTTTCTTCCCCATTAAGTGAATATAGCTTGGGCTATTTGTGTCACTCTAAGAGTAAGAGATAAAATTCTCATTTTCTTTCTCTGTTTTACTCTGTTTTATACAAACATACAAAAAGGCATAGATTTTCCTTGGTCTGACATTCTCATCCCCACAACATTTTGGGAAGGGATGGGTGGTGGGATCACAAAAAGCCATGGCATGCCTTTTCTAGTAAAAGAACAAAACAAAAACCAACCATGAAAAGACTGATTCAATACTGAGCAGAACATGAAGACACCAGTGTGGATGTTCTGTCTTTGTGTTACCTTCCCTCCGCTATCACAACAACTCCAACTTGTCCTTTGAGGTAAATAACTTTGCAGCTTCAGGATTACACTCAGAAGGTATGGGAGGTCTGGGAGGAGCAGCAGAGATGGCCAGTACCCTCATAAAACACTGGATTGACTGAGAAATATGGACAGGCAGTGAATTGATGCAAAAACATGGAGGAACCCTTCCACTAACAAAGAAGATTCAGAAGTTTCTCTTTGAGCCTAAACTTGTCTTCTTCCTTGATTGTGCAACACCAACATGTTAGACTGTACTTTTAAACAATATGGGCATCTGAGCCTTTGGAGAAGCTCACAGATTGTGGCAGCAGGCCTACAAGCCCCATTTACATAATCTGCACAAGCAACACTATTAGGTACTCTTGGAAACAAGACACTGGCTGAAATGAATCATTGGATTCAACTGATGTAGCCATCCTTATGTTCTGACCACTCTAGAGGCAGGTGTACAGATCACTCTAACCTGGCAATGCATTTTGCCTGATCAGTTTCTGGAGAATACTTTTGTCAATCTGTACAAGAATATTAATTATTGACATTTGAATATAAAAAATAAAGATTATTGAATTTAGTGAAAGAGGGACAATATTTAATGCATTGTATGGAAAGACTTTAATGTGGTATGGAGACTCGGTTTCTGGCCTTTTTTAAAATAAATATTTTGTGTTGGCCTTAGGTCAATGCTATAAATAGTCTATCTGTATGTGTAATATACTGCATATGATGCAGACATTCTCAACCTGATGCAAATCCAACTTCATATCTTCCTGTGCTAGAGAATAGAACTATTCAGATAAATCAAATTGAGCTCAGGATCAGGATAGCCTTGTGCTGTCAACTCTGCCAAAGGCAGATTAGCTTGGGCACTGCATCAAGCTGTGCTGATTCTTGGTTCAGGCTGGCTCACACAGTATCAGCCGTAAGAGGGAAATGCTGAATTTCTGTTTATGGCATCAATATGGCTTAGTCTCATAATATCTGCCTTTTAAAATGACTTTTGCTTAATGTAGCTCTTTCTAAGTGCCAAGAGACTGCATTTTGCTCACAATACGAAATAAGCTAGCAAGGAAGCCTCAGGAAGTAATTTACAGCAGGGCTAACAAACTCTTTCTGCCATCAGCAGTTGTAGTAATTGCAGGTACTTTCATCAGCAGCAGTGTTAAATGTGAATGCCATCATCAGCACTGATGGGTAGCAGCAGCAGCAGTCAGGAATACCCTGCTGGCTCGCTGCCATGCAGTATCACAAAACTGGGAGCGCACTAAGGATGCACACAGTAGCGTGGAAACTTTTGACTTGCAGTGCCATCACCAGAACTTAACTCCAGCTTCATGGCTTCTGTAAAAACGGCTTTTTCATGTGCAGTGGTTAACAGATCAAAGTCCAATAAGGAAGAAAGATAAAAGTATACCTCATGTAGAGAATTCCACTCTTTTAATCATTAACAGTTAAACCAACTAAGAATTATATTCTGCCTCAGTTTTGCAAATATTAAGTATTTCATATAATGTCTGCTTGCTTTCTAGGAATGATTTTTTGAATCACTGCTGTTCAGTATCCAAATGTTCATGGTATTGAAATATGAAAAATCAGCACTACTACCCTGAATTGTGAGGCTAAAACTCTAAGGCAGGCACATAGATCTGTCATGAGTGTCTACCTGTCACATTTCAGGAGGGGAAAGAGTTGATATATGGCTAGTGATAGGGCCTCTGCCTGGCCCTCTGGCCCATGGTGTAGCACAGCTCCGCTCTGATTCTTAAAAGGAACACACAAACAAATTATCCTCAAGTAATCAGATCCCCAAATCTCCTAATAAGTTCCCAGCTGCATGTTAATGGACAACAGTGCGAAATAAATTCTGTGCACTTTTTTTTTACTGAAAACTTGGTGGACTACAGATTTTATTTCAATTTTATGCCAGAGCTGAGGCTGGAAGGCCAGACCTTCAACCTTTCTAGAGGAGGAGGAAGAAGAAGAAGAAGAAGAAGAAGAAGAAGAAGAAGAAGAAGAAGAAGGAAGAAGAAGAAGAAGAAGAAGAAGAAGAAGAAGAAGAAGAAGAAGAAGAAGAAGAAGAAGAAGAAGAAGAAGAAGAAGAAGAAGAAGAAGAAGAAGAAGAAGAAGAAGAAGAAGAAGGAGAAGAAGAAGAAAGGAAGAAGAAGCAGGGAAGTAAGGACAAGAACTGAATTCTGACTGCTGCATCCCAATTATTTTTTTTTTTTCTCAGAAAAAAAATTTCTCTGCTTGGCCAGAATGAAAAAAGAATTGTGCATGGGAGGTGGAGGATATGTAGACAGCTGCCAAAAAAGTAGAGGAGACATTAGGATTCAGTTAAAATAGCTTTGGTTCAGATACAGAGGTCAGTTGGCTTCCAGTTGCTCATCCACTGTGCTCCAGCAGAACTGTGGAAAAGCAGCAGGAGCAATATGCAGGCCTAGATCTATGTTAGGCCTGGCATAACAGGATTCTGGAGTCAGTCCTTTAGGATATGCAGAATGCTGTATAATAAGGCTTTTTTGTTAGCACTGGGTAAGATACAGAACTTGCAACCTCCCATCCATGGCTTTTTTCCCCTCTTTTTCTTTCACTCCCTTTTTTCCAATAGACTTCCTGGCAAAGTAAAGCAGCTCTGGAGCTCTGAATCCTGGCCCTTCAATGTACAACTAGTCTCAGGTTGTCCTTTCTAACTTGTCCTCCATTCCTACAGAAATCACCCATGGAAGATATCTGTACAGCCTATTTAGATGGGAAAGTCTGTTGTCTCCACTTGTTATCTGTTCCAGCATTTTGTTATCCCTTTACAAGGGCATATATATATATATATATAAATCAAATTTCCATTGCTGCAGTTATACCCTTTTTGCCCATTAGCTGACATGATTATTTGACCAACATTTTAAACATTACAAAACTGTAAACATCTTCTACCACAGTCTTTTATGTATTAAACAAGCCCAGTTCATTCAACGTTTCTTTATAGGCCACATGTTAAAATCTCCTACAGTGTTTGCTTTCTATTTTTTCAGATCTCTTACATCACTCTTTAAATATGGTGGTTTTGCACACTGGTAAACTCCAACAAACAACTGATCAGTGCTGAGCAGATGGCTGGTTGCCTCCTATGTGTTGCATTTAATATTCCTGTTAATTTGCTCTGAGTGACATTTGCCTTGTTGGTTACACCCCTCTGTCAGGTCAGAGTTCAGCTTCTGATCCATCATGACCTCTTTTCACATGTAAAGCCCTCTGCTTTCAACTTAGGCCTTGCAACTCGTTTCTGCACCCCACTGAACCTCTCTCACTGCATGAATTCTCAGCCTTTGCACTGCTTCACTGCTGCACAAAATGGCAATCTGGCATGGGTAGACGTAGTAACATTTCAGCTCTCCTCTTCAGCTAGACCAAATTCAGAAAATGAAATTTTTTAAAAGCTTGAAAGACTCATCTCCTAAGAGACCAAGAATCCTCTACAATTTTTTCTCAATTCTTGTAACAGAAAAATAATTTTATTTTAGACTTGACACTTGGTTTGATCAGACTGATGTTTTCATTAGGAAAGAACATTGTGATAATGAAAAATAATACTCTAGAGGATTGTTTTCATTATAAGTCCTTTCCTGTAGTAGTTGATCATAGAACAGAGATCAGTTCAAGATCATCTTCATGTTGTATAAGAGAAGAGAGTATAAGATGAGGTTTGATCCAGGTCTTCCAAATTATTTAATTTTCATCCTTTCCAGTCCAACATTAAGATGCAAAAAATGCACACTACCGTACATTGGAGAAAGCTTTATATGCACCTTTCTGGATATCTCATAGCACACTGAAAAAAACCTAGCAGCAAGTTTTACCCTGCAGTTTGCTTTTTTTTTTAAAATGCAAAACTTTCTAGAAGCAAGTTCTTGTTTCAATGACTCTTGAAGCCTGTTTTCGCCAGGCAGTTTGAAAGTTTTGCGATGGACTCTTCAGATCCTTGACCATGCAGTGGAAATTCTATGTCTAAGCTGGGGCCCCAGGACAGTCAGGACTCAGAGCCACTGTGAGAACCATCCAAGATGATTAATTTCAGCACTTCTTAGTGTCCAGGTCAACCAGCTCTCCTGGTGATGGGCTCAGCCTGGAGAGACCTGTTGGCCTCCATCCTGACACCCCAAAAGGTGAATAGCTTTGACATCAAACATACAACAGACCTTTAAAGTTAGGACCGTTTTTCCAATATTATTTAAAGGTAGATAGCAGTGTAAATCTCAGAAAATGAGATAATTTCATCCAGAGGTTGTAACTGGGAAAAAAACACTGTTTGTATCAAGTCTGAAAATAACAAGTCAGACTTGACTTTATAAATACTCTGAGGACGGTTTTCCTTTAGAACTATTAATATTTTTACCCCTGTTCAATACTATACATATTACAGCAAAGCAGATTTCCTGTATGGCTCATCTTATTATAACAGTGAGAGTAATATAGAGATGTCACCAAAACTGTACAAACCCCTCACTTCTGTGTCTTGGTCACTAGAGAATCACTTCTACAGAGAATTGGAAATGCTACAGGTAAAGGAGTGAAAAATATTCTCTCCAGAAAAGCAAATACCTCACGTATTTCTCCAAAGCTGCTCTTGAACTGATATCCATAGAGATTTTTGGGTTCTCTCTATTTGTTTGGGTTTATTTCTAGTGCTGAAGCTGCTGCTAAAGAGAAAACATTCCCGCAGCAAAGATAAATGGAGTTTATTATACAAATAAAACAACGAAACATTTCTTAATCCTTTGCCAAAAAATGAAGAGGAAGAATTATTGAAGAGGAATTGTACAGAAGGGAGTCTGAGTAGAGGTAATGAGTCATTTTCTTGCCATTATTATGTTGGTAAAAATTGAGAAATATAGGACAAATATTAGAAAGAAGAATTGAAGAAGGAAAGAGACAACCCTTGGAATACTGCAAATAAGCATGAAATATTGAAAAAAAATCAATCTCATAGCAGGAAAACTTTTCACTAGAGAATATACCACTGTGTGCATGGTAAACAGCTCTAAGCATCTGTGCTGTGTTTATTATAACAATGTCTTCATTGTTGGGCTGGGGCCTCTTGGGGCTACTGGTTATGACTATGACTCTGTGGCACAGAAGTAACACTGAGAAGTCAACTCAACCATAATATGTTTCTAATACTCTTTTTTTTTTTTCACAGATCCAGATATTTCTGTGCAGCAAACTCCTGACAGCCTTGCACAGGCTGAGCAACACATCACCTCTCAAAATATCTGAGTGAGTTTGGCGTGCTCTGTAATGGGGAGAAGCATTGGGTTATTTGTCCAACTACGATTTCCATGTATTCCATAATTACTCATTTGCTAAAGATTGAGTTTCCCATTTGGAAATAAAATAATTTCTGCAGATGCCAGACTTCTGGGCAACCATCTGATACTTGTATCCCACCATACGGTTACCCATATGCAACCATGTTAATGGCAACAAAAATAAAGATGAAAACAAAAAAGTAAAACAGACAGTTGAGCTGTTTGACACTAAGGTAACTCTGTTTCGTCTCCAAAGACAAATGAAATAGAGAGCTGTACACTTCCCATGGAAATCACAGGAAGAGCATAAACAACTGTTCAGCTAAAAAATTGAACCTGTCACAGAATCTCTAATGACTGCTTTCTGTGAAAAAGTCTCGTAGATTCTTAGCTCTGCTTAAACAGGCAGTTTCAAGAACAAAGACAAACAAGGAAACAAACTCTCCCAACCTATCAGGCTTAAAATCTGCCAGCATCTGGTGCAAAATTATTAAAAGCAGCTGAATAAGGTCACAGCAGCTGCCACTCATGGAGACTTCCATGGCTCTCAGCCCCACTACTGGGTAAAAAGCACTTTGGGGCATTTATTCTTACTCTCCTTTTGTTTTTTCTCTTGTGAACATATGCCAGGAAGACAGCAGTGACCTGGGAAATCAGCAGGACTATCCATCTGCAGGCATTCGCCACTAATACAAAAATGTTGCTAGGTCAAGGAGTGCAGCTTGATAGATGTACCTTGTACCCCAAACCATGCTCATCCCAAGGGGTTCCAGGTGTATGCTGCCAAAATCTTGGACTGGGTATCTCAGCCCCAGTGTGGATAACAAAGTGAACACTCCTTCAGTTCAGTGGCCATAGCCATGAGGTGGGAATGAGAATGATAACAAGCCCAGGAAACTAGCAGGCAAAATCCAGCAAGAAAGCACAAGATGGAAACAGAAGCACTTTACACAGCTCAGGTCTTGTTTTTTTTCTAGAGTAAAACTGCTTCAGTGCAGTCTTGCATAATGTGTCCCACCACAGAACGTGGATTTCAACTGCAACTCTAAATCTAATGAAACTCAGCTTACAGGGCTAAGATTTTGCCACTCCATTTCATCACTCCTGGCAATGTTATATGAGTCTCCTTTACCCTCTGAGACTCTTCTATTTCATACAAAACTGTGATGTATGAATAACTAGCATCCCCCTGGAAAACTGTCCTCTAGCATCCTGACTTCTGTAAAAGTCCATTGGATTTTCCAGGGTTTGTTGACCATGGAAAGACGTAGTCACTGAGATTTGTGGAGGAAGATAATCACTAGCACTGTATATTTAAACTGGCTCTTGTAAATAAGTTACCAAAAGCAAATTGCTACAAATAAATAGTATTACAACTAAGAAATAACAGTAAGGAGGAATAATTTCAGTATGCACTACAGAGTTGCATTTTCACATTGACTAGACTAGTTCATGAGCTACATGTCAATTGTTTACAAGTAGGGCTGCTTCTGTATTTAAGTGGTGTACACTACAAAATTCAAGGAATTTAAAATGCTATCTGTGTTCTGTCTCATGTACAGGGTGATAGACACCCTTAATTTGTTCGCATTAGCAAAATGAGATACAGTTGCAGAAAATGTAATGGGATCATCTTTGTATTTTATGTCAGCATGTCTAACTGCTGTTAGAAGATGCACAATACATACAATGCAATCTGACAGCAAATAGAGTAGCTGTTGTAGGCATGACAAATAATAGCAGACTTCACTTTTCATTGTCATTTGTACATAGGCAAAGTCCAATAAACAAGGAAGCTATAACACTTTCTAGAAACTTACTGGTTTTAAAACCTTTCCCGTGTTATGTCCATAATCACAGTTCCATTTGGGAAACATGGAAGGCTGTGTCTATTTCCAATCAAGAAATTCTATTTTAAAGACAGTCTCATCTTCACTAATAATTACCTTGAAATTTGGAAATGTGCATCAAGAAATTATGTGAAAGACTCAGAGTGTGTTACATTTTTTGAATTCAATATTAGTGCATCAATAACACAAGCTAATCATTGCATGAGCTGCTATCTGCATTTTTAAGGAGCTCATTAGTGTCATCACTAGACACAGCTGTATAATTTGAAGATTACTTCAGTCTTTCTTCTGCCAACAACATGAGTTTCCATCCCTCCATTCACATTGTCTGCTTCCTTCAAAATAATTGACTTGAGTAGAATTAGTCCTGGGAAGATATTCCCATGGATCCCTTTCCACACAAGCTGTTAAAGAATAGACTTATTAGGAAAATGATGAGTCTTGTGCCACAAGCTGAGAAATCCTTCAAGGTCCAACGACTAGACTGCTTTACAGAAAGGTGAAGAGCTGCTACTGACTGTCGAGTGTAACATCCAAATTCCCAAATCACTCTCTCCTTTCATAGTACCTTTAGGATCAAGAAAAAAATGAAGGTGTTCTAATTACTTTATTGCATCTTATTACATACTAGGACACACACAAGTATCAAAGTGGAATGCACTGAAAGAAATTTTAGTGTTGGCAATGGTTGCATTTAGAAGTAGGGAAGTCTCTTCAAGGAAACCTCTTTTGCTAGAACTCTGTTCCAGCAGACAGTTTGAAGTTTACAACTTCCAGTACATTTGATTTTTTAAAGTTTACTTTGTGCTTAATGAATATCTTTAAAAAACAAACAAAAAATGTTGTCTATTTCCTTTTTTCCTCAGCAAAAAGATGCAAAACCCACATAAACTGGGTTTGGGTGGATTTTTGAGTGCCCTTTTCATGGCATTACAGTATCTCATTCCTTCTTTTAAAATATGAAGCAAATTATACTTATTACTTTGTAGAGAATAAGGGCTGGAATTTAGAAAAAACAGAGGGATCAAGAAATTAGGAAGTTGAAAGGAGCACAGAGAGATGAAAACTGGTTTGTTTT
>VRYO01001589.1:14137458-14158037 GCA_009812075.1 Sialia sialis
GGCAATATTGGATTAAAATGAAATAAAGAATTTTTCTGTGTATAAACATACCCATTATTAAAGTTATAGAACAACTGAGCTACATTTATCACCAAGTTTTGTACAGTTTTGAAATTATGAAAGTTGGGATTGGAACAGGAATTACAGCTTCTCCTCTCACGAGGAGACTCAGTACAATCAATCTCTTGGTAGAGGAAGTTTTTTTTATTTGATCGGCAAGTTACTTATAGATTGATTTCTATAGTACTCCAATTGGTTTAATTCCCATGTTTTCATTGCAGTATCACTTCAAAAGTCAGGTTTAACAGTAACAATTTAAGGCCTCTCTTGAAATGTCCATGTGAAATTGTCAAGGGGCAAAATAAGCCTGTTCAAAACTATCCAGGAGTCCCTTCATAAAAAATCTGAAACTCTGTTAGTCAGTGTGTAAAGTGAAGGACAAAAGTACCAATAATTTAATTAAATTATTTCATGTACTTTTAACAATAGCAATGGCTTTTTAAATTCATAAATTAAATCAATGCAAAGTTGCATTCATCAGCTGTATATAAAAATTCATTCAGTTAATCGTCAGATAGGATTAATAAGGTTGGACATGGAGCACATTCCCTGTAAAGTTCTTTGTGAGCTTTATGGAAGCCTTGCAGAATAGAATTTTGATGTAAAAAATAAGTCAGGAAGGCATTCTGATGGACAGACAGTAGGACAGGAAAGCTCCACAGGAAGTGATAAAACACCAGAATAACACTGCGAAAAGTTCAAACCCATTGACTCGTATGTGAAAATAAGAATTATTATTCCTGACTTCTAACACTGGCAGAAAAGTCAAGTATGCAAGTGTGCTTGCATTTACGTGAGCATCAAGAGATCAGCCAGTGAGTGACGAGGAGCAGAAAAACACTGGGAGCAAGGAAAACTTAATGCCAAGAAACATGCAATATCCCATCTAGTAATCATGTTCAGATGTATCCAGATGTTAATGCAGTTTGAAACTAAACACTGCGTTTATTTCTGCATTAATTCTTCTCTTGTTCAAAACCTTCTCAGGCACAGGAATGGCCAGGGGAGAGGGAGCTCAGCTGCCTGGGGGTGGAGGAGCTGGCAGCCTTCAGAGCAGTGTTTCCCATAAGTGTCTCTGCTCCCCTGGGAGTTCTGGGACCAAATCCCTTTTGGATGAATCCCATGTCTGCTCCAAGAGAACAATCTGAGGAAAACTCTGCCCAGATAAAACTACTGCCACATCTGATCCAGTAATGGATTTTACAGGAATCAATATAAAATCTTCCTTTTCCTTGTTTGCCTATATTTACCTGTAAAAGTGTTCATGTCAGTGTAAGCTTTTCTTTCCTGACCAACAACAGAGAAGGAAAAAAAAATGGGAAAAGAGAGAGTGAAGGTGACAGCACTTACTGTTTCTTTATAAATTTTTATTCGAAATCCTCTCCTCAATGTAATTGGATCATTTCTCTTTTCCACAGAGCAGAGACAAAGAAATGACAGAGAAATATAAAAATATATCTGTGACAGAGTGTAGAAATTTAACAGAAGGATTTAGAAGTACTCTGGAGAGGAAAGAAAAAGATGGATTTAGTTACTTTTACAGTTCAGTGTTGTTAAAGTTGTATAATACTGAGAAATAAAGCAGAATTCATGTTTATATTGGTTTGAAAATGCTGAGAAGGGAGGCTTTTAAACTTATCATTAATAATACCTTCTTGAGGCCTTTCATAGAGCCAATTTATTGGCCTTAAAAGTACACTATACCTTTAGAGCTTCAGAGATTTTTCCTTCCTGGATCACCCAGACTTGCATGAGTGTCCTGAGGTTCAACACAATCCAGGCTATGCTGCTGTGGAGCCTTCACAGCCAAAGAGAGAATCAGGGTCTCTGTGACAGGGACTGGAACAGATCCCAAATGAAAAAGAAACTGGAGGAACTGAGTGAACCATGAAACTGTCTAAATGTATACATTAGATTATGTGAAACACTAACATCTCTTTTGGCCAGTAAGTTGACAGCTTTAAGTCTGATACTTAAGCCTGATGCTTTTATTGTTTGGGTATGAAAAATATCCATCGAGATGGATGGCTGCAGGCTCGGGGTCTTTTGTGGATTTTGTTGTTACTGTTGTTATAGTGGTTTGGTTTTTAATTCTGGAAACTTCCACTGTAAGTCATGTGGCTGATTCTCAAGGACAAGGTAAAAATGAGGGATCCCAACCAACTGCTAGCTCATGATTTCATTGCAAGTGGTAAGGATTCAATGCTTTGTGGGACCCAACCTTCCTGAAATTAAGTATGGAATAAACAAAAATGAATATATTCAGACTTTCACATGCTCAAAATAGTAATCAGAATTGAGCTGCAGTAGTTTTACCTATTTCTGACAAACAAGGAACCTTGCAATAATTGGAAAATCCAATGTATACACATGCCTTTTACATCCAAAAATTGCTTATGCATGCACATTATTTTGAATGAGGCTAAGAACAGTGGGGCTAAGGTAGAATTGTACTGATACGTAGAGGAAGAAGGCAATTCTAAATAAAATATAAACAAAATTTATGGAGGTCAGTAGTCTTAGTCCCTTGATATTAAAATAATCAAATCGCTATGTTGTGTAAACATAAAGTGTATCAGCATGTGATGATGACATGAAATAAAGATCTTGAAATTTCTCTTTCACTCTAAATGAATACAAAATTACATAGAATTCTAATTATTAAGGAAATTAAGACATTGTCTCTACTTATTTCACATAGACCTCACTGTGTATAAAATCAGTGCCTTTAATATCATTGTGACTGGCAGGGTATGCAGGAAACATCTTGTTCCTATGTCTTTTCCTGAAAGAGGCAGGTGAGAGCTAAAAGCTAGAGCTCTTGTATTGTCAGTGAGGACACAGATTTAGTTAGTTGTTCTGACTGGAAAGTGTAGTTAAAGAAACTATTTTTTAAATTCTTACATGTTATCTTGTTTGGATACATATGTAAAATAAACTTTAAGCAATAGAACATAATTAGTATTAAGAGAGTCGTAGAGTATGGAGTTACAATAAAAGCAACAACTTCCTTATCAAATCATCTTGTTATGGTTATTTTTCTACACTAATTGAAAATGGCCAGAAAACTAAAGTCAATAGAATTTTATGCTGCTGTGTGAACATATAGAAAGTTTAATAATTAATAAAATACTAATTAAAGTCCAGTTTCTAGACATCCTGAGCAGGCAAAGGTCTCACTAACTTCAATTATTCAGGCATTGCAGTTATCAACACCTCTGTAAACACAGAAAAGATTGATTGAGTAACTAAAATATCCTAGGTAAATGCATGAGCATATTTTAAAAATTTTCCCCACCTCTTTACATATAATAGACAATGGACTGTTAGCTAGAAACCATATGTCTGGATAAAATTTGTATTCAATGCATTTAGATTAATCACATTGAAAGACAGTGGAATAGAGAAAAAAAAAAACCTAGAGAACAAGAAAGAAAAAATCTAAACCAAAACATCAACAACAACAACAGAAATAGAAAAGCAAGTAATGCACAATGAAAAAATAGAAGCTGATGTGTTCCAAGAGTCTTGCCTAGATTTTCTCCCACCTTTATGTATGGACTGCGTGGGCAAAAAGTGAACCTTTCATTTGTCAAAGTATTAGCATAGTGCCTGTGTGATATATGTGTCTATCTGGAATCACAGTGTCAATAAAACTGATAACTATGTGGTTTATAATGTAAGAATCTGGAAGCAGTACAAGACAGAGCTGTATAGCCAGCCACTAACTCTGTTACATACTGGTTTCTTCTCAAACCCTTTTGGGACTTTCCTAATATATAACCTTACCAGTAAAGTATGCTATAATGTGATTTGGCCTTTCTCCAGCCTGAAACAAAGAAGCCATAGTTTTGCTTAGGTCTATAGGTTAATCTTACTTCACTTTGCTCCACAAAATTAATTTTGAAAACATAAGAAATGAATTTTCCTGATCAGTTGTGCAAATATGATTAATAGAAGACATATTTTTTTCTGTTGAAACATCACAGAGCCTTAAATGTCTCTCCTAGTAGCCTGGAGACAAACTTTCAGCAGCAGTGCACAATGTATATCTGAGTGTGTACTGAACCACTGCAAAGATCAAACTCTACTTGCATAATCCCAGTTCCCATGGAAAGCTGTTTGACATTATCTGTCAGCCTCTTGGTCTGCATGGTCACTGTAGGATGGATGTGTCAGAGAAGGAGCCAACATCAGAGCCCTGAACTCTGCAAGAAAGAGAGCTCGGGAGAGGGGAGAAAAAAATAGAAAAAGAAGCTATTCAGTGGTAAAAGGAGTGCTACAGAAAACAGGAATTGAATTTAATTGAATACCTGGGTCTTGTTAGAGCTGCCTATAGTAGGGTTTTTCCCTCCATGTAATGTCTATGTGCACACAAAAAATATGTTGCACAGAGGTCATTGCCACAAGTTAAATGATGTGATTTCAGCCAGTAAAATGTCTCACTCTGTAGTATACACTTTAAATACTTACATATTGTACATTACACTCTGCCATGGAGTTCTCATAAATGTGTTTTTTTCAGATCACATCTACCCTCTGTATCATACAGCTGCAAAACAGCATCTGAAAGTCTAAGCAGAGCCATGTAAGGACAATTTTTTTCTGAAATGGGTTGCATTAATATGGGGTTGCATACATAGATGTCAAAGGTGAAGTGAAGTGCACCTCAAGAGTGAAAAAAAAAGCAATGAGGTGAATGAGAAACCTTTCTAACAAAGTCAATCTTCATTAGTTTTGAGTATTAAATGGCAGTGCTATTGGGAAAAGATCTTGGTCAATGAAACATAAAAGTGATTAGAAACATAGCTTCTTGTAGGTTGCATGCTTAATGATTTCTGAAGGGATGGAAGGGATTCAAACCACAGCTTGCTCATGTTTCTGTTGTGATGCATACAGTGTTTGCTGCAGGAGAGGACTACGAAGATGGAAAATGCATCTTTACCTCAAAGATAAATGAGATGAGGGAACCGTATGTAGAAGAAAGGGTAAGAAATGTCCTGAAGGGGGGGCATTTTTTCCAGGTAGCTGCAGAGATTACATATGCTTTATGTAAGGCATGATTATTATTTTTCTTTTGGTGTAAAGTCTCAGTGTTAGCAGTTTTTCATCCCAGATGATCTAATCTCTTTCCAGTCCAGGTTTTTCTCCCCTTAGCTCATTTGTCATATACTGTAAATATGACAAATAATGATACAGTTGAAACACTGAGAGCCCACAGAGGGCCCACATCATTCCTTATAATGGGTTCATCACACTCTGCTGCAGAAAATTGTTCAAGATCTTGTTAACTTGTGTTCAGTAGGTCGTCTGTGTCTGACATTTTGCCCTGTGAGTCCTGTTGCTTGGGAGAAGAAACTACTGCACTTTGTAAAGTGCATAAATAGCTCCATTCTACCTCAGGCAAAATGCATCCACACCTGTATGAGAGCTGCCTGTGAATTAGGATGCAGCCCATGGAGCCCAGTTCAGGTAGGAAAGTACAGAAGATGGTCTGTACTGTTCATGCTGCAAATACGGGTCCTTGAGAATATCTGGTACAGATTAGATCTGCATATTCATCAAAAAAAGAGTAAGATCCTGGGTTCAAATTTTTGCTTCAATAAACTGCTTTGATTTCAGTAAATTATTCTCAATTTTCCAGCAAGAAGCCCCTTGGTGCTGGTTGTTAAACCTATTCCTCAAAGCAATTATTTCCTCCATTCCACATACTCTTCATCCTTATAAGACTAAGATGGAGAAATATTTTCTTCCATTTACCAAATCTCAGAGAGTGAAGGAGAGCACTTAGCGCTTGGAAATATACTTTTCCTTGGAGGTGGCGGAAGTAAGTAATAATTCTGTATTCAGTCTCAGAAATAACTAAAGCGATGCCCATGCACTCCCTTCAGCAACGTGACAGGTTTCTGTAACCAGTCACATCCAATGCAGCACAGAAGTCTGACAATTTGAATGGGAACAAACAGATGTTGTGAGAACCACTTCCATAAAAATCAGATCTCAGTGACACCATCTTGACATGAAGCCAGACCAAAATAGTCACCCCAAATTCTGGCACTAGTTCAGATGTCCATGCTGTCACAGTGTCTCATGAATGGTTTTGCATTGTGCCCACCTCTTCCCCTTTGAAGCCCTAGGACAGAACTTTTTTCTTTTATCAACTACATATAAAATTCTTGGAGTAATTTTAATTCTTACACCATTTAAGGAGTTACATATGACACACCAGTTCAAATTACTTTAAGGACTCAAAGCAGATTTCAGTTTTAAAGTAGCCCAGAATTCATTCTTAGAAAGGTTCCAAACTTTCACCAGCTGCCTGTTTCATGTGCAGGGCTCTAATGGAATCCCAAACATTACCCAGTTTCACATGAATTTAGAAATCTGTGCCTCTCAGTCTCATAACCCTGGTCACGGTCATGATTTCAAACACCTTCCATTCCAGAGCAGAAGACTGGGGCAGCAGCAGCAGTTTTCTAAAGCGGTCACATTGCTAGTCCTCTCTCATTTGTGGCATCCTCTTCTCATCTGGAGCATGAGTTTGACATCAAGAACATCTATTTCTTTTCCATAATTAGCTAAAACTTGAATACAGTTTTCGTATGAATAACACTTTGTCTGGTCAAAATATTTTCAAGATTTTTTTCTTCCCCAGTAAAGAAGTGGCTTTTTGACCGGTAAGAATTAAAGATCAGAAACTTAACAAAAAGCTCTTCAGTTTTTGATTAAGAGGAATCCAAATGTTAGGGGTGAGATCTGTGTATGTGCGGATGTGGGTAGTTATCAAATATTCACGGAAAAAAATCAAGCCAAACACATTCTTTCTAATGCTATCTGGTTGGCGGCTGAAATGTGACTAAAATATTTCCTGATCCTTGTCTTCTCAGTAACATAGACAATTCCTATTTCCACTGAACTTCTAAGGTTTTTTGTGCCAATTTTGATAACATTTAGGAAAACATTTTTACATTTTCAATAAATATACATTTGTACAAAGATTATAGTAATAAATGATATAATCATAAATCATAAATCATATATATATCTATATATGTATATATATATGTATATATATATGTATATATATATATATATGTGTATATATATATATATATATATATATAAATCATAAAATTCCATGTAGACTATTTTTTAAAATTAAGGAATTTTAAAATAATTTCAGCCCATTTACTAGTGATAACTAGACTCTAATATGTATGAATGGTTGACATCCCTCTGAAATTTTGCCAAGCTAATTATTTATAAAACTCCTTCCATTAAATGCATTTTTTGGTATCAAAAAAAGTGACAAATCTATTTTGTAACCTATTCTTTAGCTGTAGAAGATACTGCAACCCTTTTCTTTTTCTGCCCACCTGCTTTCATAAAAAATTATGTATGGGGAC
Organism: Sialia sialis; assembly: GCA_009812075.1. Lineage (NCBI taxonomy): Eukaryota > Metazoa > Chordata > Aves > Passeriformes > Turdidae > Sialia > Sialia sialis. The sequence goes on from VRYO01001589.1 coordinate 14,144,925, forward strand.
TGAATAATGTTCGAGATCTTATCCCTTTTGTCAGATACAGAAAGTAGGTGAGAGATTCACAATTTATCGAGAAACTGAGAATGAGGAAGCACAGGCAAGCAGGCTGGTGCACACAGAATGTCAGCATGAAGGTGTCTTTGCATAGGGAATACATTTAAATGTAAGAGGAGGAATATCATATAGGTGGAAGTGAGTTTACACCCCAGGATATCATTACCAAGACTTCCTTGTGAGTGCCACTCTTCAGTTCTTGATCTGAATTTGACCCTTCTACCTTTAATAATTGTTCTAATCCTGTAGTACATAAACAACTTGTGAAATATATAGAATATGTGGACATATACAGAAGAATGTGCACCCTTGCTTTGACACCAAGGAGTCCAAGGTATATATTTTCCTAAATTAGATGCCTCACTTAAGTGTCTAACTTTGGTGGAGCAAACACATTCTAGAGTCCAGATGGTAAGAATATATCATAGAATCATAGGGTTGGAAAATAACTTAAAAATACATTTCGCAACTATAAGGCACATCAGATTATAATGCGCACTTTGGGTTGTTGGCAAATTTCCAAACTTTGTCCATATATAAGGCGCACTGGACAATAAGGTGCACTTCTTTTTTTTGCAGCGAGGATCCGCGCGCAACAAAGTAACGAATTAGTAACGGAATCACGCAATTGCAGGGTTTATGGCAGGTGCTCAATTTGAAAACATTTTTCATGGATCGGCATAGCCTTTAAATGCAGCCCCAGGCGCCCAACCCGTGCTGCAGGCCCCAGCACTCCCACCTGTCCCCAGCCGCTGGTGCAGCTCTGGTGGCTGCTGCGGCTCATGGCTCGCAGCTCAGCTTGTGGCTCGCACTTCCGGGTTGGCAAATTTCCGAACTTTGTCCATATATATAAGATGCACCAGATTATAAGGCACACTTCCGTGTTTCAATCAAAATTTTAGTCAAAAGGGTGTGCCTTATAGTTGTGAAATTACTGTAATCTAAAAATCCAACACTCCATGCTATGGAGCAGGACATCTTGCACTAGACCAGGTTGCTCAGAGCCCCATCCAGACTGGGCTTGAACACTTTTAGGGATGGGACATCCACAGCTTCTCTAGGCAACCTGTGTCAGTGCTTCACAACTCACACAGTAAAAAATTTCTTCCTTATATCCATTCAATCTAAATATATCCTCTTTCAGTTCACAGCCATTCTCTTACCACTATCTTGCAGAAATCCTCTGTCCAGCTTTGGTGTAGGGCCCCTTTAGGTACATTGATGTGCTCTAAGGTGTTCTTGACACATTTCTTGTGAAGGCTGAACAATCCCAGCTCTCCCAGCACATCACATCAGTATGGGCATTTTGGTAGCACATTGCTGGATTGGTGTCTGGAGGGTTTATGGAATACAGGTGCTCAGTTAACTGAAGAGAACTTGAGATGTTGACTGGAGCAGAGAATGTGGAGGAAAACATAATCTCTCAATCCTCAAAGAGTCATCTTAAAACTGTTAGAAATAATTTTTCTGTGAGCATACTATTGTCTGCCTTTCATTCACTGTGCTGTTTTCTACTTTCATCAAAGAAATCCTCCTGTTTGAAGAGGGGACATAGGACAAATTATATCCATACAAAGAAACTTTTAAAAATCATTTCAGAGAATTCTGCTTCTCAGATGCCCAGATGGTAAGTGCTTTGCTCTTGTGCCAAGCTGATTTCAAGGGTCATGCTAATTTCTTAATTTTGAAAATTTGGGAGGAAATCGTTTCCTAAATCCAAGATTTTCAAAGACAATGCAAGTTGCCTTCCTGTGCACAGACAGTGCAGTTCAGCTCCTGAGGACTCCTTATGATTGTTGTGAACATTCAGTTTCCTGCAAAAAGAACAGTTCAGATGAGTAGCATCATGGATTGACCTCTTCTGTGACAGTAACACACAGTTCATTTTCCTCAACACAGAAATGTTTTAGCTTATATAAAATCTATACTTTTAGAAGTAAAAATTAGTGCCATACAATCAGATGATTTTATAGTCCTTTAAAATTAATATATTGAAAGCATACAGACAATTTTAATGAGGACTCTAGCAGCAAGGTTAGGAGAACTGCTAAAGGTTATGAGTAAATTTGAGATTGTGGAAATATAAACTGCATCTCAAAACTTTGCCAAAAATTTCATCAGGAATCACAACACAAGGTTTCCAGACAAAATTTTTCCTCTTATGTAACCACTCAGAATTATGGCAAATGTTTCATGTAACTTTTCCTTTGGGGATGGTTTTGCACTTTTATTAATAACCTATTTGGATTTGGACCTTTCTGACTAGCTCCTATCACCTTTGACATTATATGAGTGCTCAGTCTAGAGTCTATAAGGTGAAGTGCCTGTACACATGGATTATTTCCATGAAAGAAACTGAGGAATAGAAGCTTCAAGATGCTAAAGCGTACTTTGAAAATTAGAGTTTCAGTCCTTCAGAACCAAGAAAATCATTCTGTAACTTGACAATGAAGTCTACTTTTTAATTGTGCTGTAAGTCAAAAGAGAAAACTACTAAACTGCAGCTCAATTTTTACAACAGGCTTGAGTTTCCCTTTTTCCTTGTGGAATATTCCTTTTTTTTCAAAACAAGCTTCCCTGCCAAATCCAGATACCAGGTCCCTCTGATTTCTTCATGGGCAGTCTCTAAACCCTGTTTTTCCCCAGTCATGTCTTTTCTACACTTCCTGAACCTATCGATCTTCACCTACACACAGTGGCACTGATATGCCCCTGATGCTGCAGCTGACAGGAGTTAAACCTTCTGGGGTGAATTAGCTTTGGCTTCAAGCTGGCAGGTAGTAGATAGAAAATAAATGGGTTTGGGAGCTCTGGGGATATTACTGGTGCTGCTTTAAAGGAGTCAATGGAAAACAAATACAGCTAAATGAAAGAAAAGCTATTTACTTTCCTTCATCTAAGCTTTGCTTTCAGGCAGAAAAAGAGGTGGGATTGGAGAAGGAGAGGAATCCAGGTCAGGAAATTATGCCCCCAGAGTCACACAAGATATGAAGTTGAGCCTGAGTATAATTTGGCTCTTGCATTTAACTGTGTTAGGCCAATAAACCATTTTTATTACTACACACAAAGCAGAGTTGCCAGCCATCTCTACTTTTACTGAAGGTCATTAATTTCTTTTTAAAATAATGCATTCTTCCCTGAAAAAAACTCTCATGAAACATAAATTTTAAGTTTTGAGAGATGTAGTTACAGATGAGCATTTAAAAATAATATCCACAATTATTCACTTTTTGGCACTGTTTCATACAGCACTTCAACATATATTTTAAATGTTTAAATAAAGCCAAGGAATTAGTTTAGAAAGCCTCTTTTTTTTTTTTTTTCCAAGGAGATGACTTTCCCTAAAGATTTCTAAGTCAGCATTTGGAAAAATGTGGGGTCATGTCAGCAAAATGTATGCTTTGTTTCAATAAATTCATTAGCAGGTGGGTCGTTTACTCTGATGCAAAGTGCCAAGTTATAGAGGTCAATGGATTTATAAGGTTCAAAGAGGAGAATTTACAGCCCCAAAGAGGGATGGCTGGCATGAGGAATTGCTCCCACAATTGTGAGCTGTCAGAGTCAGAGCAGACTCCTGACCAACAAAACTAGTCTGAGACCAAGAAACTTTGTTCGTGGAAGGTTTACTCCGTACATAAATTGTACAAGAGACTATTATTACTATTATTATTTTTACTATTTATTTATATTGCAGAGGTAGCCAGAGGCCCCACAGAGGATTGTGTTCCAGCTGTGTTTTGGACTACATGCACACAAAGATACAGTCTACCTTGAAGGCAACTTGAAGTCATCATAAGTGATACATGAAGAGATAAAGATAAGGTATAAAACTTAAAACAGCTTCATAGTGAGATTTATGCACATTATACATTTAAAGATCTGTCCACACAGTTTGTTCTATTTTATGGAGACTGTTCTAGGGAAAATTGTGAAGGAGGTAGTTTTCTGCTCACTGCAGGAAGGGCTTTTCTTCACTTCAGAAGCAGCACAGAAGTGATGCACAGAAAAGCAAAGAATTGCCTTGAACACAACTGCAGGGCAATGGCAACTGTGTAAAACCTTTGCAAGCAAAAGAAAATCGATTTCTAAGGCTTGAGGTTTGGTCACAAACCAAGAAACTAGATTCTGTTCAAGGTTTGCTGAGCTTTCCAAATCCTCTCACAATGCTAGGAGAGGTTTGCAGGGAAAGTAGGTTGACATATGGTTTACAATGGATTATGCATAGTCTTGATTCAGTTCTTAAGGTTTGAGATGAAATTCCTATTGGACTTTGAGGTTTTTTCAAATCAAAATCATGAGCTGTAAACCCTCTCAAGCCTGTTAAAATGATTCACATGAATTTTTGCACGATGAAATCAGATAGTTGCAAAATAGAGGCCAAAGAAATTTTTGAACCATTGAGAACAATAGGAGTTTTGATCCTGATTTGATTTAGAGCAGTAAGAGAGGTAAATTTGGCCTTTAAAATTTATTACAAGTAGAAAATGCAAGAATCACCCAAACAGTAAGGATTATGCAAAGGCCAGGAAAATATCTATTGGCAGTCAGTGCTGGACTTTCCAACAGCAGCACAGCGATTTCCACTAAAGCATCAAAGGATTGAGGTGCCCTTCTATTGTCTTCAGGTACTTGGTCCATTCAGAAATATGATTTTTATATTTCTCAAAGCTAAAACTTTACCATAACCATAACAACTGAACTTTCACATGATGATTATTGGTCTATCTTAATGAAAATTCCAATCCTGAAAAAAGGCAACCATATACCCATTTAGGAAAAAAAAATTGAAATAAATATTTATACACATATATATATACAAACACAAATTTTCAGGGCTTTCTTAAAATTCAGTTATCATCAATATAAATTAAATTGCTCACCACATATCAAATTATTGACAAATTATTGACCAAGTGAAATATGCTCACAACAGCCACTCTATTTTTTAATTTAAAGAAATTAAATTTAAAATATATTTTAAGCCCTTTCCAGGTGAGAAAAAATATATTTTATATGTTCAGTCACATATTTGATATGTCTATTTCATTTTTGTTTAGCAACATGAGTGTATCTGTCATGGGTTTCTTAAATGTTCAAAAATGAGTTGGTCTGTGATTGCAAACAATATATGGCATGAAATAAAAAAAAAAATTAAAGTCATTTATATAGCAAGGAGATAGTTTTTCCATTTCATTTTCTCCATGATTTATATAGCTGTTATGTCACAATACAACTATACAACTAAAAGCTGCTTTTAGAGTCTGTTTTTTCTTAAAAAAAAAAAAAAAGAAAAAAGATATTACTCTGAGGTAGGAGATTCTATATTAGCTGAATGTTGGAATAGTCCCCTGCCTCCCACTCTGTCTATTAAGAAAGCTCACACTTCATAAATAAATGCAGCTAATAAAATCTCTCTCTTTTTTTAAAACTTATCAAAAACAGGCATATACAGAAAAATTATATTTGCTATTAACACGTTGTTAGTGAAGAAGTGTTTGACTAGAGCAGCAGTACCACAGCACAGAGAATTGTGAAGATAAAGCTCTGGTTGCACTGTGCAGCCTCTGCTGGGTACCCTTATCCCCAGGCCAGCTGGCTACTTGCTGCCTCTCCCTCGGGATGCCCATTCTGGCTACTGACACATCTGGCTACAGACACATCTGGCTCCCTCTCATCCTGCTCTGTTGGCTCTCCTGCCTTTCTTTCAGTGACTCTTCCTATTTGGTTAATTGTTTCCAACCAGCTAATCTCCTTTTTCCAACTGCAGCACAAACGTATTTGTCACAGTAAAATAAATCTCCCTTAAAAATTAACTTATATTATTATTATACTTGGTGCTTCCCTGGGTTTATTTTCTGCATGTAGCTGCCAATTGATTCAAAAGATAGGGCACAGTCAGCTGGGTTTCTATATCCTCTTGCCACAGTTTCTTGGTATATTACTGGTGCCCTCTACAGAAAACTTAACAAAAATTAATGTAGAATGAAAGAGATTTCTTCAACAATAATTGCATTTCTATGTTACAGTTTTATCACAGGAGAAAACTGGTTTCCTCATGAAGTTTTGAAATAAAATTCTGGAGGTTTTATATTGGTTTTGCTTAGAGGTTGGGAAGTAGACTCCATTTTTTAAAGAATGTTTCACCAGGAACAAGGGTAATGATGAAAAGAAACATGAAACAAGATGGAGAAAATTGCTCCAAAAGGAATGGATATAAAATTTCATTTTACATCAAGCACAAGTCTTCAAGGCAAAATTTATCTTTGCAATATGTCTACTAAGAAATAACAGAGAAGAGGAGCAGTCAAAATAAACTATATTTAATTTAAAACTATTTAGAAGAAAACAATTTTCATTTCCAGCCGATATAAGGGGTGATGGGCCTGTTATCCCATGCCATTAAGCCACTGGCAGTGTCTTAATGGATTTGCAAAGCCCTAATTCACAAGTGTGTATTTCCACATGCCTTTTTCTTTTCAGCCCAAATCCAAGCCAGAGTACCAGCAACATGTGCAAGCAGAGTGTGACCAGAGCCAGGCTTTGTACAGAGAGCAGGAGCATTGCTATGACAATGTCATATTAGGGGCAATAAGGTGTTTAACAACTGTTTATGATACAGCTGTGAGAATATAGTAGCACCTGAAAGGTTTCCAAATATCTTAGGCTGTTTCAAAATGTGTGTGTGTGGGATGTGTAAGGCACTATTTCTGATTGTATTTCCCCTGTAACCTAAAACCATGTTCCTCCTCCACCTCACTCTTCTTCTTTCCTACATCCTCTGAGTATAATTCAATTAAGAATAAGACATGTTTTCCTACTTGCTAAAGGGAAGAATGTGTTATTTGTTAAAAATTGGCTGGCACAAATGGGTGGCCTGTAGGTAACATACCAGTTTATACTGCATTCCTTTTATTTTAATTAGACTGCCCCTCTTGTCTGTGTCTCTCTCCTACCCCCCTGTTTATCAATTTTGTTCTACAGTTGTCTTTCCACATTTACATGGAAGTGGGATGTGAACCCAGAGCAGTAAGTGTTCCACATGGTTCAAGTTAGGTTCAGAAATGGACAATTGCTTTGCCCACAAGCTTCTAGTTTACTTGTCAAGAATGACTTTCACTATCAGAGCAAAGCCAAGGCAACATGGAAAGAATCTGAGCAACCAATGTTATGCCAGGTTCCCGCCAAAGCTGCTCTATCACTGCCCTCCTCAGCCGGCAGGACAGAGAAAATAGAACTCTTGACTTAACTTCACTCCCAATTTGCTGTACCTTCTTTCCCCAAGCAGTGCAGGGGATGGCTGCTCCTTCCTTCCTAGGAGCAGAATCCTTCCCACTCTTCCCCTTCTCCAGTGTGGGTTCCCCACAAGTCCTGCCAGCAAACCTGCTCCAGCATGACTCCCCTCTGCATGAAGCCACAGGATCCTCCTGCAAGGTCTCACATTCTCCTTTGGGCAGCCCCCTGCTCCCAGAATTAAAGAATTTAAATCCATGTATAGTTGAAGATTTCCTTACAAAAAATGGTGTTAAAAGGAAGAAGAGCAAATGGCAGACTGTCTTAACAAGAGCTGGTCAGGACCCCATTAAATGAGTGGCTCTCCTTAGCCTCATAGCTAAATAAATGGAAATTTTCCTAACACAGTTGTGATGCTTGTTTGCAAGGAACAGAGCACTGCCCAGAGCCTTGCAGTGGAGCATTCCCCAAATCTGGCCATGCTTCTTCACAGCGGGGTAAGCCCTCCCCAAGAAAAGACCTTTTATTATCTTTTTAGCTTTCCATTGCTTGCCAAAAAAAAATAAAAAAAAAATAAAAAAAAAAAAAAAAAAAAAAAGAGGAAAGAGCAGCATACATGGTTTTCAGCCCTCTCAATTTAAGATATTTGAAATCCCTATTGCTTACTCAATGTATTGACTTTTATCAAACAAGTCTATTAATGGTATTGGTTTCATGTCAAGCTGATCAACTTTTCCACGACCATCAGTGCTATTAGAGATAGAACAAAATTATAAATGCTCATCTTAAAAAATATTTTGGCACTTTAGTTTCTAAATTAGAACACATGATTTTATCAAAATATTTTATTTCTAATTAATTGCAAGTTTTAAATTATTTTAGTATGTGCTTAGCAGCAAAAATAATGAATATTGTTGGATTCAAGGTATTACTCGATGCTTTTCTGATTATTACCTTTTTGTATTTCATGACAGATAGCAGTGCTTATGTGATGTTATACCAACGTATTACAGTGTCTCTGGTCTCAGAGTAAGGTTGACTGCTTATAAAATTTTCAATGTAAAACATAAAAGAGCTATTTTAGCTACTTCACTGTTAAATGGCATTTTACATACAAGTAAGAAAAAAATGAAATTGTGTAAAAATAATGCCTATAAAATGAAAAATTCTATTTCAAACATGAGTTTCCCATAGTTTTTAAATCACTTGTCGTAAGAAATCCTAGGAAACACAGTTCTTCATGCATGAAATGCCAAAAAAAATCATATTGTTAGGGAAAACACAAATCAAATGCTTCAAATACCAATTTTCCAAGGACACTTCTTCCACTGAAGAACTTCCAGTCAGGCATACATTGACTCACTTACCAGATGTATTTTTTCCTTTAGCATACATAAACCCAGCCAGCCTACCTTTCAGACAATGAAATGAGCAATTAGAGGAGATGAGCCTTATGAAGAAATTCAGGACAGTTCCAAGCATGCAGCAGAGATACAGAGGGGCACCTTTCTTAAAACAGGGATGTTATAAGTGCACAAACAGAAGTTTGCTGTTTGTCAGCAAACTAAGAATCATAAATATAACATACATATACATATATATCTATATATACCTATACATATTTTGGCCTGAAGACGAAATTGAGTGCCTGAAACCTCTACTTTTCCCCAGGTAGATGAGGCAAGAAAATAAAATACATTGTTTCTTCCTAAAATTCTTGACTGAATAAAAGCAGCCTTTTCACTATTAGCAGATTCAGGAAACAAATATATCATTAAATTGCAGAAAAATCTTAGTAAATAGAAAATGTTGTGCCAAAAACTTACTCTAAGACAACACAAAAATTTTGAAGACCGATCCTCACTTTTTAGTCAAACCTGTGAATTGCCAAAGGAACAGCAAGTATAATTCAACTGCATAAATATTAAGCAGTCTAACCCAGCAGGTTATTTGATTTCACACAGGACATGACTGACTCGTGAGCCCTTCTGCTGTGTGTCAGTGCCAGCAGCATGGCTCCATCTCGTCCCTGCCTGGCATTCCTGCTCCACCAGCAGCTCTCATGGGCTCTCATTGCTGTGTATCAGCCTTTCTCTTTTTGCTTTCAAGGCATTCCAGGACACAACAACAAAACACAAGAATTAGAACTGGCTTTCTCATAACATTTTGAAAATTCTTATTCCTATTCCTGATTTTTTAACAGTGAGATTCCATTAATGATCTGAACCAGAGAGAGTATTGCAGGTGATTAAATCACATGAGATAGGAGAGGTGGTCGCTCTCACTGGTTCTTTTCACAGTGTTTAAAATAACATATTTAGAGCAGGAGGGGTGTCATTACATTACAGATATGAGACAGGGAGAAAAGATAACTAGACAAGTAGGATCTAAACAGGCTTGCATTATTGTACAAATGATCCTTGTTACTTCTTTTTCAGTATCTATAATGCTTCCTTGCAGCACATGTGAAAGGAATTGGAAATTGGGATGTGATACAGCTCATTTCTTTCTAAATCTTCAGCTCAGGCTCATTTGCAACAAAAGTTGTATTTAGTCAGCTTAGAAGGGATTCACCTCTTTTCTCAAACTTAAAATGTCCTGTTACATGAAAATCCAATGTTTTTAATTCTAATCTAATCCTATTACAAAAAAGCCATCCATCTAAAATGAGCCAAAAATGGTACATGCAATGCTAAACACTCACCCAATGCTTTTGCACAACACCTTCCATCCCCAAGAAATAACCGCTGATATCCTCACACAGGTCAATAATGTTTAAAGGAATGCAACTCGTTACTCACTCTAGTCAAAACTCTTAAAATAAGTAGACAAATATATTCTCTGTGTAAATTTTCTTATTTGCACACAGCCTTTGCTCTGACCTGTTTCTCTGAATAGAAAATAAATAGCAGGCAATAGCTTCCTTGCTCAGAAAACCCCACTGTAGCCCCTGCAGCTTGCGCCCCAGAAAGTTCCTGCTTCTCTTTTCTCTGAGGGCTGCACTTCAACGTCTCTGCATCTCAAACAAATAGTTTGCTACAAATTTCATAGCATCTCTGCATGTCTCCTCTACAGCTGGGCAATCCCTGGTTAGACGCCCTTATGTCCACCTTTGCATGCCAAACAGCTTGGGTTTTTTCCAAACTCTTTAGGAAAATCAAATTATTTTTACTATAAAACTTGAAGCTCTTCAGAGTCCTGGAAACCGCAAGAAGGAGTCCTCTGAGAAGGCAAATATTGTACAAATCACATTGACAAAGACTGAGACAGGGGAAATGTTAGGCCCACAGTCATGGAGTCAATGCTTCAACCTGCTTTGAGAAGGTAAGGGAGGGTGAGATGCTCATGGCACCGAGATTCAGAAAGGACTCCAGGGGGGCTGAAATGTTACACCAGGCATCAACACCAAAAGGATGGTCACCAGTACCCTTTTGGGCTGCAGTTTTGCAATTCAGGGCACAGCTGGTGGTTAACCTTAGAGCCACATATTTACTTAGGTGTACAGAGCGCTGCAGAGATCCCAGTGCTGCCACTGCTGGGAAACTCAGAAACTGCCTTCCCATGGTCCAGGCTGCAGATGGGATTCCCATTTTCCACCATTCACTAACCCTGAAACAGGTGAGCAGTGGGCAAGGACTCTGATATCAGCACCCTGGAGTCAAAACCACTTGATTTCCCATTCAAAAATGAAGCAGCATTATAATAGGAAGCAGAGCTTTCCCAAACTCTCCATGACTTGGGCATGAGAGAATGGTTTGCTTAGCACACCACCTCCACCCCTAAGGACAATTAACTAGGGTTATAATTGTCTAGCAGAGCATAGCAGCTTCCTCTGGTGAACCCACACTGCTAACAGTGCATCCCATGCAATTGTGCCACTTCAGCTCCTAAAGCTAACACTTTACTGTTTTCAGCACAATAAAACTAATCCTTGATTTAATCCTGCTGTTTAAAATCTTTGCCTGAAATTGCAAATATCCTGCTAATGGACCATGATTCAGGCAGTGTAAAAGTTTGCCAAGACTGGAGGTGGATTCCAAAACTGGTGTCAACTAAAATTTTAGAATGGTTGTCTTTCTACTGGGCTTCTTGCAGGCAGACTCAGAAATTGAACCCAGTTACCTCTGTGCTTAATAGTGTCTGAAAAAATAGTTATATAAATGACAGAGATATGAGGGTTAAATAAGAACACAATTATAGTTGCTTAGTACATGTGAGCAGCCCATGGTTAAAGAAAACCACTATATTAATGTTTTGTGGTTGACCAATTACTTCAGCCTTGATATATTTAATTGTGTTGCAGGCCAGGTTCTCAAATGATTTAATATTTGTGTAGTTCAATTATATTTATATTCAGTGAGTTATAACAGTATGTAACAGCTGAGGATCTGGTACAGTCTCCATGTCACACAAATACAGTCACTGAAGGCTGCTTTTAGCCTTTTCTCTACTTCTATTTCCCTTATGAGAAATGGCAGAATTTTTGTCAATCACTTGAGAGACACTGCTTTTGGATGTGCTAATTTAATTCAGTGGGACAGACAGATCTATAGCAGCTGGCAGCAGACAAAGGATGGGCTGAAGGAGGTTTTCCAAAGTTAATACTATTCTTGGTGGAGATAATTACAGACTTTTAAAAGCCAAGTAATGATCTCACAGAGCTGCAGTAAACTCAGTGCATCCGAGGGAGCAGGGGAGAGCAGCATTGTCTCTGCCCCAGCTCTGCTTTCAGAGGTATGTGACTCATGGGAAACTGGCCTGAGAAGTTTCAGAGGCGCCATCAGCTCCTTGCCAGAACTGAAATGCTCCACAAGGTCAAATATTCCTGCTAGTGTTTCACTTCTGAAAAAAACTGGGGGAAAATATTGAATAAAACTTCTAACCCAGCACCATTATTGAGCTGCATGACACAAGTTTTGATGGACTGTGAATACTTCAAAGAGGACAAAAATGAGAAATGTTTGAACAGTATGCAATAAATGAAATTAAATAAAGTACAAAATGTTTTCTTAGGGGAGAGAAATGTAAGTGAAAAATGGCAGAGTAGACAAGAGACTGCAAACAAATATTAACATGTTACAAACTTATCACTAAGTTAACCAGCTGGTGCTGTTACAATAATTAAGTTATTCTTAGTTGTATTGACTGGCATTTAATAAACAGAAGAGGTAAACTGCTCTATGTATCATTTGAGGAGCCACATCTAGAGAACTGTGCCAGCATTTGAACTTCCCACATTATGAAACCTCTAAAAAGTTATACTTAGAGGAAAGAATGAGGAAAGCCTGAAAAATCCAATTAGTCCAGAAAATACAATATGCACTCTTTTTCTCCATGCTTTTTCTTGACAGAAGCACTAGCTTTCCCAGGACAAAAACTTTGTTTCTTCTCATCTGTACCTTCCCTATTGGTTTAATTTTTCATGAGGGTTTTGAGTTTGTTTCTTTTTTCGTGCAAACAATATGTCAGCATGAGCAGTATGGCTAGTCACAGGTAAAAACACCCAAAATAAGGATTTTTTACTGAAATTATATAGTCCTACAAGACTGCACAAAGAGATAAAACTGTAAGTCTTGCAATATACATTAGGCTGTTTTAAAGATGATCAACTACTGACATTCCCACCAGACTTGGCTATTATCCATATGGGTTAAGATATAGTAAATGAGATACAGGATGTTAGATAAACTTCTGGCCTTAATGGCAGATTAGCACAGGAACATATTATATAGAATGGGTATGAAATCTTTGTTCTCTAAGGCTGGTTAAGCACTGTGAATTTGTAGTACATGTACATGCAACTTCATTTAGGCTATGCAAGTGACTGACACA
>VRYO01001589.1:14159037-14169871 GCA_009812075.1 Sialia sialis
GTGGCTTATAATTATGAAATTACTGTAAGTGACATGTAAATGCATTTAAGCTATGTCATAAGGGGGACCAAAGCCAGGCATCACAATGCAACACAGTGTAAATTAAAACTTTCGAATATCATAAAGTTCTGCATAGTACTCTAGCTCATCTCTTCTTATCTTAGAGGAGTCTGTAGCTCAGGATTTCGCAGACACTATTTTTTTTTTTTTGTTAATAAAAGCAGTACTAGGAATGGCAACTGCTTTCCACTACCAGTGGTGGAGCAGCACTCACTGTTGCCTGGGCCATCCTAACTCGAAATGGCTCATAATTCACTAATGGCTAGATATGTAAAGGGTAGTACCCCTTTATCTGGGCAGACAGATCACATCTAGTTCTGTTTGAGCCTGGAAAGATGGCCAGGAACATTTAGAAGCCATAGGAATTGCTGCCCATGTAAGGTATTCTTTCTTCAGACAATATACAGTCAATCTCTGTTGCAAGGTAGCCAGAGCTTTGTGCTACTAACTGTACCATCATCTGGGTAAAGTACAAAACTGTCCATTTGTCATTTCAAACTTCACTTTCCTAGGGGAGCTACAATTCCAGTGCTTAAAAAAATTCAAAAACATAGCAGATCATCCTCACAGCCTCTTGTGATTAGTGCTTTTGTTTCCAGCCACTTGTCAAAATTACTATCCAGCCACATAAGTATTTCTGTTAAATTTTGTCTCACGCTACTCTCACTTCAGTGAAATTAATCTAGAATCCAGAACAATAACCATGGCTTACAATACTAACAATTTAATTCAAATACTCTGCAGAAAAAACCCAAGCCATTGTTAGAAGGTATAGCAGTACAGATGATGAAACCCCTGAACTACAGCCTTGGAAGTTGAGGGAGTTCATATAGTTGCAATCTTAGCAGGAGATTCAGATTCCATTTCAGATTTATTCTGGTGCTGGGAAGACCCCTAATTAACACTATGCGAATAATTTCTATTAATTGACAAGCTTTATAAAAATAGCCCTGCTTTCTAAAGGTTTCCAGTGTAGCTTTCTTTCACTTATTTTTAAATGTCAAATAGTTCAAGACACTGACAAATTTTGAGCTAGACTTTTTTGAGATATTGATGATGTTTACAATATCCTTGTGACTCTATCATTGTCGTTTAAAATCATCTATACTCCCAATTTCGGAGAATCTAGCAGCCCTACCAGTAGTAATAGCCACAGTGGAATGGAATGGATGCCATCTCTCCATATGCGAGATGCTTTCACTAGAGTAAATACTGTGTGGGGACAGGACTCTTTGTTCTACTTCAGTCTTATGCACCTGCAGAGTAAGCCAAATGTAACCAGCCAACCCACCTGAAGGGACCACAGTTCTTCCGTGTAGAAACTAAGCACCCTGGATAACCTGGGTCATTTTCAGGAGTATCATTTACTGTTTAGTCAACCTGACAGCAATGTAAAACTTTCCAAAGCAATCTTCTGTTGGAATTTTCAGTAGCCTATTTATTGAAAGGTAAACAGTAAAAAATCTCAAGCTGTTACAAATTCAGTGTTTTATGTTAAGAGAGAATTATCTCAAGCATGGCACGTTTATTGGCATAGGATCCTATGCTATTGCATCCAGCTTGTCTGTAGTAGAATAAGTACTTTCTGCATGCACAGAAGAACCTAAGTAGATTACCTGGCTGTAAAAAAATGTTTTATTTAAAACTTTGTAACCTCAGGCCATACTATGAAAATCATTCTAATAAGGCCTCCATATGCTGGAAGTTCGCTTGGTCAGTTTTTCTACTGATTAGATTGCCATCTGGGGTGACAAATGACTTTTCTATAGTCTGTGTTTTGACTCATTAATCTCATATATGTATTGACTGCTCAAACCATATCATATCACAGCTAGAGGAGGTGATGCACCTACTTTGGGAATTAATTGTAATCAAATATTATTCTGAACTTGCATGTGACATCATTTGCTGATAAATTTATGTTTTAAATTGAGATTGTAAACAGACCCGGTGTACGTATGATCACACTGAGTATGGATCACAGTTTGAACAATCAAAAACGAATACGTATATGAGAAAGTTAATTTGTTTGCTGCAATCTTTCAGACACAGCAAGTATCTGAAATACAGGAAAAAATGGTCCCACAGGGACTCCTTACTGCCATGCTCAGATTTCTTCCAATGACTGGCTGGAAAGAAGCTCAGTTTTTTCTACATTTCACTTCTCAGTATGAACTGACTAGAAAGGAGCTGTCTCAAGGCACAGACAAATTAGACAGCTAAATTGAAATTGTTTTGTAAAAGGAAGAAAGACAGGATGTTCTACCTTCTTCCCTGGTGCTGTCCATTCTTGATGTTATTGCAGCAGGATGGGTCAGAGTAGCCAGGGCATAATAGTAGGGTTGTGAACAGCAGTTGGGAACATCAGCAACCACCATCCCATATTCTGCCCTCTAAATACCCAGGAAACACTGAAGGTGAATAAGAATGGCTGAAGGAAGAAGGAAGAAAGAATAAAATTATTCCTGGTTCCAGCAAGGGCATGGTGAAGCTGGGAAATACATAGTGGAATGGATTTACTGCAAGATCTGCAGCCTACACCTGCCTATGGAAGTCCTTTCCAACCACTCTTCAGCTGGGTCTCTAGGCTTTGCCTGTCTTCTAGACCTAGCTCCAAAACTAAGCCATGGTTTTCACCACAGGTTCTTGTCAGTGGCCCAAATGACAACTTTCTCTGGGGAGATTTTCATTTTTTCTGCAACCTAGCCCTTCCTTTGAGGATTCTTCTCGCTCCCACTGAGCAGGACTTTTTTTCTCTGTCATAACCATAGCACCAACCTTACCTCCACATTTTGACAACCCTCAGCTATATGAAGCCAAGTGTCTTGATCCATTGCCATCCTATGCACTTCCTCCAAAATTTCTGCAACTCCCCCATAAACTTATTCCTCCCTAGAAAACTATTCCATCATCCTCAACATCAGAGCTGGATCTTGCCTGAGAAACCTTGAGGCATTTCATAGTTACCTTTGATCTGTCTCTGAAAAATGCACCTGTCAGGATGGAAATGTGTATCTAGATATTTTGGAAATTTGTTGCCTTGTAGTAGATGGAGGGAATCACAAATCATACTCATTGCAAATGTGAGACTTCTGTTTTTCTTCAATTTATGGGCAATTATTACTTATTTGTGGTCACATTCCTCATACTTTGTAAATTACAGGTTTACCTGTAAACTCCAAGTTGACACTCAGCTAACTTTGTACAGCCTCTTCAAATTAAATTAGTGGATTTTTGTGAGGAGTAATATTCCCCTGAGAGGAAGCAAAGCCAGGAGAGGATCCCCACCTCCTGTCAAGAGCAAATTCAGACCTACCAAAAATAATATGTTCTGCATGTAAGACTCATTGAATCCCACAACTTGATTTCCATGCCTTGCTTCTATGCAAAAGGTGTTTGCATCTTAGATATTCGCAAGGTAGCAGAGAGGTGTCTCCTGGTTCTCTGACCCCTCACTGCTCTGCCCTCGTGATTCGCACCTGAAATGCTGCAGCTGTCCCTGTCCACAGCAGGGGGGATGGAACTGGCTCATCTTTAAGGTCCCTTCCAACCCAAACCATTCTGTGATTCTGTGACCAACACCATGCATGCCATATACTTCTGGTTTGCTTTATGTAACTGATCACTGATCTCTGATCACAATTTTCGTTTTACTTTTATGCTTTGTAATCTCCCAAGACAAACTTCCTCTAGTGTATGTACAGTGATCTGACACCCTGAGTATTGGTACTAGCATTAAATCTGAAGCCTCTTCTAGCAAATTGGTCCCTGCAATCCATTCCTTTTGACAAAATAAATCTTCTTTTCTCTGTTCATTCTATATACAAGGTGCCCCTGTCTCAGGTAACAGAAAGGGACACTACTGTACATCCAACACTACTCATTGCCCAGAATGATACACTATTCTATGTATATATTTATAATACACTTATAATTGAATTGCTATGATACTTTATATGACCCTCCTTCTCAGAGGTGTTCTGTGAAACTCTCTACTGGATTCCTGCCTAATCTACAGGCTCCCAAAATCTAGGAATTGACTGTCTGCAGTCAAATATTTGTATAATTAAAATAATTAATTAATTCTATTGAAGATAAATTTAAATTCATCAAGAAGCTTACCTTAACTGAGTTGTGGGGCAAGATTTTCCCCTCTGACCCAGTTCACAGTCTACAACCTGACCAGTCTACAACCAGTCTACGACATCTCTTAGGTTTTTTAAACTGTTCATAAAAATAAAACCAATTTATAGAATCTTAAGCTTACAACATAGCACTGAACCCTGACAGGGTCTTTCTAGCCCTGTGTCTATCTCTTCTAATAAGCCATTCCTAAATGTTCTCTCCTGAAACGAAGGCTCATTAGTTTTCAGGTATTTATCATAAGGTTTCAAAGGGTACCTAAAATTAGGTCACACCGATAAGAGTTTCATTTGACAAATGTCAGGCTCTTCTAATACTTCCCTTTGTAAGACAAAGGGCAAGCCAACATTTTCACAGCTGTCAAGTAAGTCTCTGCACTGAAACACAGTAGAATAGAACCTGACAGTGAACCATTGCTGCATCTGAGTCCTGGTTACATAAGGTAGTATGGGAAAATGAGTGTTTTTCAGATTAACTTTAATGTCAAGGCTGGTAGCATGAATGTAATTATGGCTGATATTTTTATGCTGCAGTCTGACAGATAGCAATAAATACATCACCTCATGCAGAAAATGAGCAGATTTTCAGTAATGGAAAAAGGAGGGTGTCATGTACTTGCACAACTTTTGTACATTTGCTTTCTCCTGGGTTTTATTATTGCCTTGGAAATTCTTCAGGTCACTGTTTTGGTTCTCAGCCTCTTCACCTCACCTTCCAGAAAGGTTTTTGAGAGCAGTTCTGATTTCCATTACCTAGTGATGCTTGTGGTATCCATCTTTCCACTGAGAAAGTGAGATCTGTGATCTTCAGGACAAAAAGCATTAATGAATCATGAAAAAGAGGTGAACTTTGAGTGGTGTGACTACTTCCTATATTGCTGAACAGTGAAGTCAGCATGGCCATGGAACTGGCACAACAGTAGGGAACTGCAGGCTGTGGGTGCTGGCTGCACAGATGGAGGGTGGCAGAGGAGTGCAAGTTAGGGGGAAACAAAGACTGCAAGTGCTATAGGTGGGGTGTGAAAAAACCACCCTTTGAGAGGATAAAAACGTGTTGTCTTTGCCAAAGGAACACAGGTCACGCTGATGGTGGAGATCTGCAGGGGTTGATGACACTAAGACATTTCTGCCATTTTTGTTCTATATTATGACATTTACAGAATATTGGAATGTATTAAATAATCAGAGAACTACTCTTTTCCCTGTAGCTGTCCATCATTGTTTTTTCATCATGGTAAACTGAGAGTTTAAGAGATTTTATACCAGAGTAAAATCAGTTCAGGGCAGCAAGAGAGGAGGATCCAATACCATCACACTCCTCAACCTTTCCTATCTTTATATTATGCACTTTATTTACCCACCTCTCACAGAATGAGCATTTATATTTTTATAAGTTCTCCCTATCACCATTAGTATTTAATTCAAGGACTCTTTTAGTCAAATGGCCAGCAGAAAAGACAGAATTTTAATCTTATGTTCATTGAACTTCAGAGGTTGTTTTAATCAAAGCATTTTACATGAATGCACTTCACCTATCATTAGAGGGGTGAATTTATAATTTCTTCATTTAGTGACTGTAAACTTCTTCCTCCATACCCTCAGGAAATTAACTTTGAATATCATATTAAAGAATAAGCTTTCATTCTAGGGCTCAATAGTAACTTATTCTAGATTATTATTGATCAATAATATTGCTGAAGCAAATTCTAATTTCCAAAGAAGCCTTTGGTCATTTTCCTGTAGAAAAAAGTCATCCAGGTAAGAGAAACTGTAGTAATTTTTGGATTGATCAGAACAGTGAAAAAATGTTAATGCTCATCATAAGAACATTTGTATGAAATTTATTTAAATGAGCTACCATCTCATAAGTATTTATAGCTGTTCAGTTTCAACAAGCAGCAAAAATCATTATGCCAGATCTTCACAGGTTTCAGAACTGATGACACTGCCTTTCAGGACTGCATCTTCTAAAAGTACTGAATAGGAGTATTCACTTCTGTAAGAACAGTGGCTTAGAAATGAGAAATAATAGGATATTCTTGTGGTTTCATAACATCAGTGATTGCTATAAGGTAAAAGAAATAGAACCTTTTAAGCATCTAGTCTGCAGTGCCATCTTCTGTGCTTTAATGCAACATAACTATTGATTTCCATTTCCCCTTTTTAATAAATTACTGCTATCTGTGGCAAGTCACCTTCTCTCAGTTTTAATACTGGTTTGGGGTCTTTGTTTCAGATAACATCTTTAGATTTCTGCGTCATTAGTAGCAACAAGTATGCTGCAAGTTTATTTCTGTGTGATTCAATGAAGTACAGGCAATACTCTTTCAAGAAAGTCATGTTGATAATTTGATCTCCAACTAAAATCTTCCATGCTGTTCAACACAGTCCTCTTGAAATCAGTTTAGGTGGGTTGCAGTAGTTAATGGTTTATAAGCATCCCACTCCACGTGGGCAGTTCATCCTCTCAGAAGTCCTGCATGGAGGCCTCTCTGCTGAAGTGTTAATTCTACATTAGGGTGCTAGCATTACCCTAGAATTGTAGATTCACAATGTTTCACAGCAGTATTCAGCAACAAGTAGAGTCAGATGGTATATAAAGGCTAGAGTGATAATTGTGCCTTTCAAGACTATTTTCACAGCCTCAAGTTTGTACTTTAGCTACTCCAATAAAAGGAGAAATTCTCTGAGAAGTATGGATGCTCAGCCATAAAAGACAAAACATAACTCTATTTTGAAATGGAAAAGGAAACTCAGAAAGGAAACTGGAAATCCAGGCACATGCAATGGATGTTGGGTTTGAAAGCAGAATCCTCATCTTGGCAGCAGGAAAAATATGAGACTTTCATATTTAGACTTGACTCTAAATATGTTTGAAGATGTACATGGTGAGGAAATTCTTTCCATGATCTGGTTTTAGACATTTTCAGCACTGAGGCAAGCTGGATGGGCATAATGAAGAGCAAAGTACGTGACCCAGATGCCTAATTTTCAGCTCTGTGCAACATATATGGAAACAAACTTGTGCTCAACTGTGTTTGGAAGTGATTACAACAGACTCCATGTAAGAATGGATACACTGTAAGGGAATTATAAGCCCTCGGTGATGAAGAAGAAATTTGATACCACTGACATTGTCACAATTTGTTGAGATGCATCACATAAATGGCACAAGAAAATCACACCATTTGTTTTATAATGATATAATGGGATTAGAGAAGCTGAATTCTCCATTAAAAGTACTGCTATCTGTTTAAGTTCTGTTGATGATTCAAAAGCCAGGGATCATGCTAGCACATAGATCAATGTCCTACTTAACATATCTTACAAAGAGAACCTGCCACTGACTTAACTGGCCTCTGAACTAAAGGACACGTTTCTTCCTAAATATCTCCTGATTGTGTGCAAGAAAAAATCAAGGAAGTTGAATTTGAGAAATGCAGACTGGTGATTTCATATAATTAGTGGTAAAACTTCTAAACAATCCCTGGAAATATGCATGATGATTTTATAATGCTACAAGGCATTACAGAAAAAGAAAAGTGAGATAATTTTGGACTTGATTCTGCCAGTTAAACAGAATAACCATGGTATTGGGAGTTAGCAGTTGCCTAGAAATTTTGGATCATGACTCAGTAAGACCAAACACTGCTTCAAACATAGATATAAAAAGAAAATGCATAATACTCCAAACTAGTTTATATTCAGAATCTGAAGAATCTAATGAAAATAGTGATTAGTAGGAAAAATGCTGATAGGCAAAGAAATTAACAAAAACCTCAGAAGTTTCCAAGTGTCACTGTTAAGAATGGGAATAGCTAGAATCTTGTCTTCATTGCCCGGCAAGGATAAAAGCACAACATTTTAAGGAAAATATGTGGGGAAAATAGTGAAATCATGAACAAAATGGGAGCTATGAATTGCCAAAAGTAGTTTAGACAAGTGGTTATACAGATTATGAGAATTAAAGACATCCCAGAAAAAGTCAAAAGTGTATTAGGGAAAAGAATTTATAGAAATGTTTATTAACAAGTACAGATTGTAAAATTTTCAATGATGATGTGGAAAGAACAGAAGTTTTTAATAAATACTGTGCCTCTATATTTGGGAAGAAGCAGACTGCTGCATTCATACCATATGAGGACAGGGAGGCAATTTCTAGGCTATTAATAAGCCTTAGGAAGAAGTCAGACAACATCTACTTAGGATAAAGATTTTTGAATCAGGAGGACGAAAATATTTGTGTCAGAGAGTCGTAAAAATGCTGGCTAGGAAAATTTGTGGCTCATTGATATTACAGTAATTTCACAATTGTAAACCGCACCTGATTATAAGCCACACATCCGGGTAGCCGGGTAGACCACGGGACTTTTCCATATATAACCCACACCCGAATATAAGCTGCATTTTTTTTTTTTTTAAAGCAAGGATCAATGTGCAACAAAGTAACGAGTTAGTAACAGAATCGCCCGGGGATTTGCTGTCAAGCTGGGCAATTTACACAGCGTTTAAACAGACCGGCGAAGCCTTTAAACGCTGCCCCAGGAGACTTCCCCATGCCATGGGTCCTGGCGCTCCCGCCCCTGGCGGTGGCTGCCGCGGTTCCCCGCCTGCTCAGCAGCAGTGGCAGCTCCCCTCACCGTGCAAAGCCAGTGGCTCAGCCCTTCACTGGGAGCTTGAAGCCGGCTGCCCGCCCGCCGCCCCCTTGCCGCGCAAAACCGGCTCCCCACCTGCTCGGCTGTGGCAGCGGCTTCCCGTGCCATGGTGGGGCTGAGGAGCGGCTCCGTGGGGCACTGGGGGGGGCCCGCAGTGCAGGGGAGTGGCTCTGCGGGGCCGCAGGGAGGCGGGGGGGCGCACAGCACGGTGAAGTGGCTCCGCAGGGTGGCCCATGGCACGGGGGAGCGGCCCTGCCCTCCCACCCTGCAAAGTCCGCTCCCCACCTGCCCCCCACTCGCCCAGCCGCGGCTCCGCGGCACTTCTCTCCCCAGCAGGCTCGCACTTCCGATCTCGCATTTCACCAGAAATTGCCCATAAATAAGCCACACCTGATGATTTGCCACACTACTGTCATAGGCTGGATTCTTCAATGAAAAAGGTGCAGCTTATAATCGTGAAATTACTGTAATTTATGATAAAGATTCCATGTGTATCTATTCATACCTATAGTCATAAAATGCTAGGAAGCCTCAAAATAGCTATGACAATGTCAATATAAAAAATAATAAAGCAGAGTGATATAACTAAAACCTGATTACAGTAATTTCACAACTATATGGTGCACCGGACTATAAGGCACACTTCCGGGTTTCGATCAAAATTTTAGTCAAAAGGGTGCACCTTATAGTCATGAAATTACTGTAATTGGTTGGTCTTAAGTCTCAGCAGAAATCCTAAAATATCTGACTGAGGATTTAACAAATTAAACTGACTGTGTGAAAAAAAAACCAACAAACAATCTCTTCTCAATTTATCCAACTTTGATAGTACTAAAATTTGGGTTGATAAAGGCCGTGTGCAGAGATTGCATCCTGACTCATCCCTAATTGGCAGTGAGTCAATAATGCCCTACCTGAATGCGCTGCAGAACTGGAGTTGCACAAATGCACCTGTGCAGCTTCTCTGATCAGCTGTCCTCTCACAAGGACCAACCAGCCAAGGCACAGCAGCATTCTGCCCTTTCTCCCTGAAGCCAGCTTGCTCAGTGCTGGATTAAGGAGGTTCTTACCCATCACACTACATTAGCGCTCACTTAGATTTTGTAGCCATTTTGGAGTGTATGTCAGTCAAAATATTAGCATGATGCAAAGTAACACCAGTAACACCTGCTAAATTAATTAATATTTCATTCATTTAGCATTAATTGTTGGCAAGTGTCACTGCACAGTTGCTGGCAAGAAATAGCCATCAAAGTTGTTTTTTTCACTGAGACTCCACCTGGAGTGTGGAGGATATTAACTATCCTCTTCAGTAAAGGTCTTAAAGACACTGAAATAGTTGGTTATAAAAATACATTGAAAATTTCCATTATTTTTTTCAAATTTTAGTAAATGGGTTTGGAAAGATGTTAAAGTTAGAGTTAAAAAGTTCTTGGGGAATTGCCTTAATTTTTTATTTTTTTTTTTAACAGAAAACAAAGTCAAAGCAACAGGGAAAAGAACTCAAAGAATAAGGGGTTTCTACCTGGTATCTAGTGAGACAGAAAATATTTGAAATTAATAATCCAATGCAAATTCCCCTTAAAATATCATAAATAGATGACATGATTCATGAAAAAATTGAAATTATGAACACAATTTTTCTGTGAGGGAGATATTTGAACTCTGCAAACACCATGTGTGGAGTAAAACTGGTAGTAGATACAATCAGTAGATAGGATAATCTCATATTCATAATCAAAGGATTTTTAAAGTTGAAGAGTGTTCAAAAAAGCTATGAATTTTTTTGAGAACTGTAGAAATAGTCATGTATTGAAAGATCCAGGGAAAGAAGATTGAGAAAAGACTTGAGAAAGTAACTTTAGAAGGCTTATACGTCTCTTAACTGTAAGAAAGAAAGAAAGATGTAAAACGATCAGTGTTGTAAAGTTAAGATAGGCAAATTCAAATTTGAGGTTGAAAAGTGGATGATAAAAG
>VRYO01001589.1:14170747-14181232 GCA_009812075.1 Sialia sialis
GGAGCTGAGGGGCAGGGAACGCCTGTTCCCCTTGCGGCTCGTACTTCCACCTTGGCAATTCTCCTGAAATTGTCCATAAATAAGCCGCATCTGAATATAAGCCGCACTACTGGGGTAGGCTGGATTCTTCAATGAAAAAGGTGCGGCTTATATTCGTGAAATTACTGTACTTTTCCTAATATTTTCAATTACATCTCTGACATACCTGATGCCATTCTATAAAAAACGGAAAAAAAATAGAGAAAGCAAACTAGCAAACTAAAAATCCCTAAATTGTGTGAGGAAAACTGCCAGTAGCAGTTCCAAATACTTGATCTGATGGCTCACTCTGGCCTTAAATCTTTGCAAGCACATGAAATTATTCACTGATTCTCAGGGCTTACATAACAGCAACCATCAGTAAAAAGCTTTCTTTCCAGCTGGCTAAAAGAGTATTTCCTGGAAGGCAGTGACCTGGCCTCAGTTATTCATGTTTTTGTCATTTCTCATTTAGACTGCAGTGATTCAACATTCAATATAAATGGTCATACTGTTTCAGTGCTTACAGAAATTCAGCTGTTAAAGAAGGCTACTTCTCGTTTCAACAGTGCAGTCCTCTGGAAATATAACAGATATATCTGCCAGGCTTTTTCTTACCTTTCAATAGACTACCTGAAGAAGTTCCAGGTCCTGATTCCTTTCCTTAGGATACACCATAGCTGAAGCTCAGGAATGAAAAGATCGCCATAAAGTTTTAAAGTTTATAAACCAGTTTTCTCTAATACAATGGACTCTCTACCCTTTGCCCAAAACTATATCTAAATGGGACATCTTACAGACCAAAATACTTCTGTTCATGCTCCTATCCTGTAAAGACTGCAGCCCATTGTGATTCACCTTACTATTATGTTTGGAGACTTTTGTATTTGCATTTGTAGAATGGTTTAAGCTGGAAGATACTTGAGAAGGTCATCTAGTGTAACCTCAAGTCAAAGCTCATCCATGTTCAAATTCAGATCCATTGCTCAGCGCTTGTCCAGTCAAATTTTGTGTCTTTCCAAGGACAAATATTGCAAAACCCTTCCGTGCTACCTAGTTGAGTCTTTGACCACTCATGGTGATTTTTTTCTTACACTAAACAGTACTTAACTTTTTGAAATTTTTAACTGCTGAGTCTCATCCTTTCATCGTATAAGCCGCTGAGGCATTTGAGTCCACCTGCTCGTTACCCACCCAATTAGTTTAGCTAAACACAGCAGAGTTACATTTTCCTCATAATCTTCTCTAAGTGGGTCAAGCCCAGCCTCCTTACCCTCTTGCTCCTTCAGCGTCTTATGATAGGAAGCCCCAAACTCAACAAAGCAATTTAGGTGCAATCTCACAAAAGCTGGAGAGATAACAGAAAATAATCACCTTCCTGGACTGGCTGTGTTCTCTCTAGTGCGGCCCATGCACTGTAAACCTTAAGTTCTACAGTTCTAACCTTCAACTTACATTCAACATCTTTTCTACTGTTCCTTTTCTACAAAATTTCTTTATCTAATCAGATAATCTAAATTTCTTTATCCCATCTGATCTGAGGTATCCCACTCATACCCAATCATTATTTATTATGCAGGAAATTCTGTGTCAGAGTCAAGGCTTCTTGAGAAGGCAGTAATCTGAGATGATGGCATTTAGGGCCAAAGTCTAGGCTTTTATAAACCTAACTGCTTTATTTGGTGTGTGAAGCGCAAGCCTCAAACTATTCATTACAGCAGTGTGAAGGAATATGAATGCTGAGAGAATCAAAAAGCCCTCAAAACACCTCCTCACTAAGAAATTTCCTCTTCTCACAACTTCCACTAAAAAAAATTACTTAACAAAACAAGACTCTGAGCACAATTTCCCTGGTGCAGAGAGAATATAAATATAAATATATACTGCTCAGAACAGATGTTCAAAGGCTGACAGCCATGTTTTTCACTGCACTGGAAAATATATGAATACTTTAGTGCTAAGCCCAGAGTAACAAAGAAAATGAGAAGGAAAGAGTATTCTTGCTACTTGGCTCTTTTTTTTTTTTTTCTGTTTGGCAAATTACGTTATTACAAAGATATAAAAGTATGATGATCGTTATGACAAATGATCTAAATATGACTAATGTTATCAGCCAGATTATGAAAAAAGCTTATTCTCAGAGTGTTACAGTTAAGGGCAAAAAGCACAACAGGATCTGTCATTCTGAGTAAAACAATCCATAAAACCTCATTCAGTAATTTCCATATTCAGTGCCAGCTATATGCAACTTGAATTAGCATGTGTGTTTGGACATGTGCCACCTTACTTGACAACATGAAGAAAGAAAAAATCTACATGTCCATTGGCAAGCTGCCCTGATAGTTAAGCACATTCTTGATTTTAAAATATGTACATTATTTTCAGCCTAAATTATTTTACCTTTAATTTTCATCTGTTTAGAGAACATTTTACTGTCTGTGACTGCCGGGTCAAACAGTTAGTCTCTTACTAACTGATACCCTATCCTCATGGAGGCACTTTGTATTTGTAATTAATTGCCTCTTAAATACCTCTTGTGCAAGCTAAATAAATTGAAGGATTTTTACCATAAAATATTTTTGTAAGTCTTTTATTGAGAACATGAATTGCCTTTTAAAAATATATTTTCTTTACAGTAATGAATTGAAAGCAGGGTGTAACAGCAATATATTACAGTCATCAATATTTTTCTTAGCTCCTGTTATTTTATCACCTCAGTACCCTCAGTTAAAACCTTTTCATAATGCATCCAAGGATGATACTAACAAAAACAACAAAATTAACAAAAAAAAATAATAACAACCCCCTCACTCCCTCAAAACCGTAACAAAAGTCCCAACCAAACAAACTAAAAAAAAAAAAGCCCAGATCTCGCTGTGCTGCTAGAGTTGTCATGTTCTCCAGACCCAGAAAAATATGCATGTACACCATCCCTTCAGGGAGTTACAGCATAACTTCAGTCACTTGCTCCAGCTAAACTTCATTGTGCTGTGGAAATCACCAATACTTTTGACTTTGGGGGAGAATAAAAAATTGAGATATTCTCCATATCTTCAATACATTGTCCCCTACATCTGGACTTGAGACCCTTCTGACAGTGACCAAAAGAATCAACACAATTGTTCCCATTGTTAAAGCTTTGACAATCAGAGAATCACAGAATGGATTGGGTTGGAAGGGACCTTAAAGATTATTTAGTTTCACCTCTTTGCTGTGGGCAGGGATACCTTCCACTAGACCAGGTTACTCAGAACATCATCCAACCTGACCTTGAACACCTCCAGGGATGGGACATCCACAGCTTCTCTGTGCAACCTCTGCCAGTACCTCATCATCCTCATTTCAAATGTAAAGAATTTCTTTCTAGTATCTAATCTAAACCTACTCCCTTTCAGTGTGAAGTCATTCCCCTTGTCCTGGCACTACATGCCTCTGTAAATAGTGTCCTTCCATCTGTTGCACCTTCTTTCAGGTGCCACCTGTGAATGAGGCAGGCAAGGGATGCTGCCAGAGACCACGTCAGGTACAACCCACTGAAAACATCATGGAGTTAAACGGTAATGCAGCAGACATAAAAACAACCATGGTGCCACATTCAGATAGATCTAGTATTTCTTGACATTAGTGGGAACAATTCCATTGGCTTCAGTGAGTATAGAATTGCCAAAAACCAATAGATTTTTTGTGGTTGTTTTTGCATTTCAACAAGCTGGATTTAAATTCATTAACATTCCAAATGAGATCGATAATGAATAGTTCAGTAATAATTACCAGGACTCCACAGAAAACTCTATAAATTATGTCATGAGCTATCCACTGCATGTGCCAATTTTCCATAAACAAGGGATTATTGCACTCTCTGTTTTCTAACAATAAGCACATTTGGTAATTGTGACTAGAACTATACATTATTCATTTGAATTTAAAACTGTGCTCATTTATCTCTTTGCCAAAATTGTCCTTCCATTCCAATAACAGGTCTGTAAGAAACAGATTCAACTGAGGTTTCCTCCAAGGCAAAGTTGTCCTTCTGAATATCTGAATTTGAGCTGAACATTCATGCTGTAATAAATTTGCCAGGGCTAAATGTGATCTACCAGTATCTAAATCAAGTTACTGCCAGACAACTGGGCTTCAGTCTAGAACAATTTTATTGCATCTCTCATAGTGGTATAGCGTTTATCCTAAGGTTTAAACTCCTAGAGTTAAGTGAGTACCTAGAGATCTCCTTTAAATAAATAAAAATAAATAAATTATTAGAGTTTCTGGTCATGGACAGTGTTTCAAATCTGAGGGTAGAGAAGGCCATGGTGAAGACTTTTACTTTAAAAACTACTTTTCATCCCATTTCATTAATGCATAATCCCTGATTACAATACTTGGCTGCATTGTAGATAAAAATTAATGGTTGAGTCAGAAATCAAAACTGAAAAAGAAGAGATTTTTAGAAAAATACTTCAAAATTGTGTAGAGAAATTGCCATTTGTGAATTTATTGGTGTGTTTTACTTGCTGAACACTGAATTCTCAGCAGCTAGTAAAACAAGGAAAGAATTTATTTTTAAGCAGAATTGAAAAACCTTGTTTACAGAAGTTGTAACTGTATTTCTAAAATGACTACATGGATCTATAAATTTTACTGTAATCAAAATTTAAACTGGTGGTTTGAGTCTAAATGTGGAAGATTATTCAACATATTCCCTCACAAATTAGCCTCAAAAATTCATATGCTGGCCAATTGTTTTAATATCCAATACCATGGAGCTGAAAACTGAAGATTCATTCAGTCACCTTAATCCAGATTGTTTTGCAAGTACCAATCTTAACTGTGTAATCCCAGCTGTGATTTTACTATTTTGAACCCAATATCTACCTTCTGTCCACGACATCAAATGGAAATCTACTTCAAATAGGCATTCACTCTGGCAGAGAGTAGAAATAAAAATTCTTAAATTTTTAAAATTAAAAATTCTTAAATTACATTTGTGACCACTATCGGAACTTGTTCTTATACCAGTACCATACTTCACTGAAAATACATTTCCTACTTCTCTGATATGCATTATTTTTAGGCAAACCTCTTGTGAAATTAAACCACCCATGCTCCTTTAATCTTTTTTTTAAACTAAATTCCTTGGTCATCCTGGTAGCTCTTATCTGCAGGGTCTCTGAATGCAACTTTCCTGACTGTAACAATTACAAGCATTTATTTTAAATTAATGAATTACAGTGATTTCATTACTATAAGGCTCACCCTTTTGACTAAAATTTTGATTGAAACCCGGAAGTGCACCTTATAATCGGGTGCAACTTAGATGTGTGGACAAAGTTCGGAAATTTGCCAACCCAGAAGTGTGAGCCAAGCAGTGCGTCACGAGAGCCGGCAGGCAGTGATGGGGATGGGAGGGAATGCCAGGGCCCGTGGCACGGGGAGGGCGCCTGGGGCTGCGTTTAAAGGTTACACCAATCTGTGAAAAATGTTTGCAAATTGAGCACCTGTCAGTAAACCCCGCGATCATGCGATTCCGTTACTAATTTGTTACTTTGTTGCACACGGATCCTTGCTGCAAAAAAAAATGTGTGCCTTATAGTCCGGTGCACCTTATATATGGACAAAGTTTGGAAATTTGCTGACAACCCAGAAGTGCGCCTTATAATCCGGTGTGCCTTATAGTTGTGAAATTACTGTGATTTCTCTGAAATGGCCATGTTGGTAGATAATCTGGATTTGAGGGACGTTAGTTGATGTGGCATGGCTCACTTCTGCACAGGAAGGCACTCCCCTGGCTTTCAGCACTGTCCTGAGAATCATTCCCAGGCCACATCATTCCCTGAGCTGTGCTCAGGCACTGCCTGCAAAGTACTAATTGCCTAAACCAAAACCAGCCAGGGGCACTTTAAAGCAGGGATGATCATGAACTGCTGACTGGCCCATGTCTAGGTCCTGTTTAATTTATTTGCATAATTGCAGTACATGATAAATACTACACTAGTACAAATGCTTCTCAGTTTTTCCTGGAATTACTTTTCCCAGCATATCCTAGATCTCACTTTGCATCCCTGACCCTCATAGCTCACACCCTCCCTGAAGTCAGCTGCTGTACTTGCATTTTTCTAAATGTGACTACAGTAGTCTTCCAGGATTTTACCAAGGCAAAACATTTGGGGTTGTCTAACTCTGACATTTACAATTTTGTTCAGTTCTCCAAGGGGTCTTCATGATTGAAAATATTACATGTCTACACTGTAAGCTAGAAAATCAGACTTAGAAATTGTAATAAACATGGAACATGGAAATTAAGATTATATAGTGAAGAAGGAGTTTTTTTGCATGCAAAAGATTACAGTATTTACTTGCTAAGAGAGTGCACAAGTTACCAAAATAAATGCAAACATTGGGGTTTTTTTCAGGTACTACTCACTGACAGTCAAATGACAATAAATTACCCCATTTCCTCAATCTCATTCCAAGGTTGCATCTTTTAATAGAGCACCCTGAGAGATTTCAAGTGAATCTGTTGAAACAATAGCCAGAGAAATTTTGCATGCATGATATGACATTAAAATCTCAGTAAACTCATGTTTATCTCACTTTCATTCAGAGACTACATGTGAACACTCATATTCTTCATCCCCAGAAAGTATATAACCAAATGAGCTTTAGTACTCCCTTCACTCAAATCTTTGATAAAAACCCCAAAGCATTCTGGTCAAATTCAAATGCAATACAAATAAAAGCAACACAGACTTTGACTTTTTATTTCTTAAATGTCTTATCTCTTAGCCACCAGAGGAAGCTTATTGAGGCTATGAATAGTTGAAATAAGTGATTGATAATGAAGAGGGGGGAAAGTTAATTAAAGATTTAAAATGAGAATTTTGATACCCTATGTGTTCAAACAAAGTGCCTTTCTTAGATCCTACAAAGCCTTACCCGTATGATAATTTCATGGAAATGAGGTTTATTATACTCTGTGGATTTTTCATTAAAAAAGCAGAGACATAACCATATATACTCTTCCCTCCCTACCAAGCTCTCACACATTCTGTGAAAGGTGTGATAGCTACTTTCTTTTTATCAGTTTTTTTCCCCTTGTTAACTTGTCTTTGTTGAATCAACATAAAAGAGATTGTTCCACAAACCATGTAAGACGGATCCCCAGCCTGCCTGATCTCTGCATTTCTTATGCTCTACCCCAGCCCTGGTCTGTAAATTCCAGACTTTCCACATGCAGAATGCTGGTTTGGAATGGTGTCTGGCTCAGACCAACTATCAAACTAACCATGCCAGACACTGGGCTAAGATCTTCATACGGCATTCAAAACAATCGAATTTCCAAGGCTGCTATTTTGGATGTATCTTCAGTCTGTATCCATACTTCAGATCAGAAGAATCTGTCAGATCTTTCTTTGGACTCCTTTCTTAAAGAAATTGCCTCCTCTTTCCTTCTTCAGAGGCTTCCACCAGGTCCAGAGTGCATCTGCCAGGACAGGAATATGCAGACATTTCTTTTTTTCCCCTTCTAACCACAGCCCGTTTAGCAGTGCATATCATGCACTGTATTTACTGATGTAGTCCTTTTGCTAAAGAGGAAAAAGAGCCAGCTCAGGTTTTAATTGTCAGCAATAAACACCATCTCAAGCCCATCCACAGACCTCAGAAAGTTAAATTAAACTATTTGGAAAGTTTTTTCACACTTAATGGTGATTACAATTGCTTGGGTAACATTTTTGTACTATTTTCTGGAGCAGCCTTCTATTCATAGCTATTCATAATACCGTGTCTCTAAACACACTTTAAAGCTGAAAACAAAAAAAGATGCTCAAATTCTCCAGTATTCTCTGCTGCATTTACTCTCTCCAATATTTGTCCAGAAGATTAATAGCTTAGCTGACTTTTCTACGCATGCTTGGTCATCCAACACTTAGATCTCACCAACATGACAGGGAAGGTTAAATTCTGAATATCGAGCATCAATGTCACACAACAAAATTATATTGCTAAAAGCCTATTTCATTAGCTAAATAAAATCATGGTAAAATTTCTAATTCTAAACAGAGGGAAGTGTGGAAAATCAGTTCTGTTGTGGGCCTTCTGCATGGTTAAAGAAGTCTAGAGAACCACTTATGCTACTTATTATTTGTATGACCATGTTAGAGGCTAAGGTTTTTTTGAAATCTGAGGAAGTCATTCCACTTTTTCCAGCCATGGGTCCATAAAGATACATATTTCTTTCATATCTGTATATTTTTTTGTTTTCCTCATTTTACCAAGAGTTATAGCAGGACCCAAAGGATTCAATTACATTTTTCAGTTATATCTAGTATGATGTGGATGGATGAATGGATGGATGGATGGATGGATAGATGGATAGATAGATAGGATAAAATTACCCTAAATGTAACTTAATATCTATTATATATCATTTGAAGTGTTCTACATATCCTCCTACTGATTGAGAAGCATTTCCTGGTTCCATCTATGTTTCTGCCATATGTGCAGAGCCCATATATGTTTTCTATATCCTAAGGCTTCTGAAGAAACCTAGATATTTATGTTCAGGCACTTCAATCAAGCTCAAAGTGTTGTACAGTAATTTCACACTCATAAGCTGCACCTGGTTATAAACAGCACTTCCGGGTAGCCGGGAAGACCATGGAATTTGTCCATAAATAAGCCACACCAGGTGATAAGCTGCATTTTTTTTTTTTAAGTGAGGATCCATGTACAACAAAGTAACGAGTTAGTAACAAAATCGCACAATCTCGGGGTTTGCTGTCAGGTGCTCAATTTGCAAACAGTTTTCACAGACCATGGAAGCCTTTAAACACAGCCCCAGGCCCTGGCACTCCCGCCCCCAGTGCTGGTTGTTGTGGCTCCCCACTTGCTTGGCAGCAGCTCCCCGTGCTGTGCGAAGCTGGTGGCTCGCCCTCTCGCTGCATGCTCAAAGCCAGTGGTCCGCCATCTCTTTTCTGTGTGAAACCGGTGGCGGCTCACTGCCCGCTCACCAGTGGCTCTGGCTCGCCACCTACCCAGCAGTGGCTCCTTGGCAGCTCCCCACCTGGCCAGCTCACACTTCTGGGTTGGCAATTCTCCGGAATTTGTCCATAAATAAGCCACACTTGGTGATTAGCCATGCTTCTGGAATCAGCTCGATTCTTCAGTGAAATAGGTGTGGTGTACCAGTGTGAAATTACTGCAATATAGGCACAAAGCTCCTCTTGAGAATGCTTGGCTAAAAACATTAAACAACAACATGACTCTTTTTCATGCTACATCTTTCCACCAAACTCTTGATCTCTAAAAATTATATAAAGAATGCAAATTGCAGGAGTTCTATAATTCCTTGGTATTAGAGACTTTCCTCCTCTTTTATGTGCTCCATGTCAAATATTTTATGATTAAGGGGTTTGGTCTTCCTGTTCAGGAAATGTTCTGAATTTCAGAGGAGTTTTGTGGTCTATAGAACTCTTACGTATCTCGTAGTGATGTCCTAGTAGGTGTCTTGGAGATTTTTTTAGCCTAGACATTTAGAATGTTGCTATGTGTGAACTGGTGAAGTATGTGGATCTTTCCAGTGCTACTCTTATTTATAAAAAAATCCCACATGGGCTTTTTTATTTTCATAAGAAAGAAAGATTTAAAAACAAATGTTGTTCAATTTTGTTTGCTCTGAAACTTTAAAGGTTCTCCCTACATGCATCATGAGGCATGGCAGGAGTAAGCTGTAGCACTGCAAGCAAAGAAAAATTATCAACAGTAAGAATGAAATGTGAGACCTCTGGATTCAAACATACATATTTCTACTGACAGTGAAAAGGGGCTCTATTCCAAAGCAAAGGGCTGTGGCAAGCTCATCAGCTTCTCTTTGCACACAGAGGAGGGATACAATGCTGCCTTCAAATGGTTTGAAAAAAAAAAAAAAAAAGCTTAATTTTTTCTGCTGAAGTGCATTTATTTTATCTCATTTCTTAAAAACAAAAAAATGTGACTATTTTTAGTAGCATTACAATGAAAGCTTTACATATTCTGAGTTCAGGAAATTCCTTTGCAACTGCATCAATTTAAATTACAGTGGGGTGCATAGAAAACTAATTAGGAAGCAACATTTGGCTTCCCAGAACAAATACTTATGTCAGCTCTTCAAAAAAAAAGGGGCAAAATTATTAACCTCAAGCACATGGCACCCCATCTACTATTAAGATATATGTTTATTTTTCCAAGTCCAGAACTCAGAAACGTAAAGGCTAATGAGTAGTTAAAGGACTCCTGAGAAGAAAAGATAGGATCCTTCTCAGAACTGGGCTAGGGATTTAGACTGAAAGGTTAAGTAAAGTGGGAAAGAAACAGATTCTATAGAAAAAGTCTAAGATGTTGGTGTCTTTCCAGAGCAAGGGCATATCAAGATGTAGGGAAATCTTCATATGAATATATGATACATTTACCGGTTTAAATGTTTAATGTTTT